>OX579634.1:24277987-24602904 GCA_951230915.1 Antitrichia curtipendula | reverse complement strand
AGGGGCGGATTTAAAATTAGCTCTTAAATTTTTTTTGTAAGCATACTTTCTTCCACCCACCTCAATATAACTCATTTTACAACGCCTACATCCTACAAGCCCAGAGCTTTTTAGTCTTCTAATTTTATACTGTGCAAGATGGTCACCTATTACTAGCATCAAGAATGCCCAAATCAATGATAAACCATTTGAAGTTGGTAGGTATTTGCTAATTCTATTGACTGGGTAGTTGTACTTGTATTTTATGCCTTTTAAAAATAACATCTCCAATTCTTCTACAAATGGTTGTAAAAAAGATGAAATATATTTTTTCATCCGTGCAATATTGAAGTCCTCATTATTATCCAAGGGAATGAACAATACAAGCAATAATGAAATGTTTGATGTAGTTCCAGCATTCAATATTGAAACATTCAAAATCCAACAACCTTGAGACCTTTTCCCGGTCACAATGAAACCATCCCAATGTGCTCCCAATGCAACATTTTGTGGATCTCCTTTCACCATCAACTTTGGTTTCAACACACGGCTTTTACAACTCCAACATTGAAAATCATAGTGCTTTGTTTTAGGGTCCCAATTGTTTTCCAATTCATCGCACTTGGTTGGATAAGTACACTATGCCATGCAACATTCAAGATCTAGACAATGGACTAATGGTTCCCATTCATGTCAGGGATTCCACCAATCAAGAGTCTCTTGTACCTTCTCACCATCCCAAAAATTTTGAATAAGAAGCGGAGGTGCATTTTTCTAAGCCATTGCTCACGGTTGTTCCACATAGACAACATTTTAGTGCAAAGAATTATTGATGACATGATTGACTCTAATTGCAAAGATATTGGCAAGTAATCAAATGCTACCATTTCACCCCTCATTGTTCCGCACAAGGTGTAGGCTTCTCCATGCATTCTGCATAATTGTTTCATCTTGGTAGGAGTTTTGCACCTACATTGTAAAGCAACATTCCTTCTATAAGTATCATCCTCACTAGGTGCCAAGAAAATTGGCTCGTGAGCATATTCTTTTGTGCTCAAACACATCCTCTATCTTTGTAGTTCAACCATGCCCCACTTCTTGTATATTGTGAGGATCCTTTTGAAAGACGATGGTGTAGTGGATGGACCTCCAAATCTCCTTTCCAATCCCTTGGCATATTCCATAATACATCTCCAAGTTTCTCTTTTCCTGGCTTTGTTGGTATTTTCAATCTTGAAAACATTTGATCAAGCATGTAGTCTTGTAATTCAGTTGACATTTTTTTGGTATCCCATTTTTCTTGCACTTTAATCAATACATACTTCATCGTACTTTTCATTTCATCTAGTGGATCCACATCTTGTAATTCAATTGCATCCAAATGTTCCTCTTGGTGTTCCATACTTCCATTCTTTGGTTACTTGAAATTTCAAGTGATTGCGGTGGAGACAGATTCAATTCTGATGTCAATGGAGCTGCTCCAGAAGGTGTTAGATCCATATCAACATTTACATCTTCTAGAGTTGATGGATCTACATTTTCTACTACATGAGTACCATCTAACTCTGATTCTCTTTCTAATTGATTTTGCCTATCTTGATCAGAGATTCTCCATGTTACAAGCATTAGTACAAACTAAAAGAAATTCAAGACAACATTCATTAATTACTATTCTCAAAGCTTGTTGTAGGAGGTTAATACCTACGAGTTCCAAGAACATTACAATTTGGAGACTTTAGAACAAGCATTTGTAGAAATATACAAATCATATTGGCATTGTGAGTAAGTTGTAGATGACCATACTAGTGATTTGAAATGTCCACCAACCCATGGCAATGGTTGTCTTAGAATATCCATACAAAAAAAGCTACAGAGGTGATGAAATTGTTGAAGTGTCCACCAATGAATGCTTGTATTGTCACTGCAACTATAAAGGTATTACAGTTAGCCCTCTTAACAATAAACCACAACAAGTTGAGACTTTTATATCTTCTTATCTGCATCATCAACATCCACACTTAGAAATGAATCAGAGACTATACATATAGAAGCACAAAAGGTGTATGATGGGCAATTTGTTTACAAAGTTGGTGATGCTTTTGTAGTGAAACATGATAGTCCATTTGTCACACCCTTCAAAGAAAACATTGTACAATTTTTTTTCACATAAGTTTGATGGGTTCATTCAAGTATATTTTATTGCAAATATTATGAGCAAACAAGAGTATCATCTAATGGCTAGGAAACAAACTTGGTTGATGAATTCACAAGTATGAATTTCATCAAGAACAATAACTTTGGTCCATTTGATGATATATGCATGAGGATGATGAGTTGTATTTTGCACAAATTTATGTGCATTAAAAATTGTTGGCTAGGTAGAACCAAGAATTTGGCATATGAGATGCAAGATACATTAAAACGTGATTCATTAGTTTGGTGACTGAAGCATGAAGAATTGTTTTTAAAGAATTTCTTGTTCATTTGTTCTGAAAGAATCTAAAATAAAAAAATTAGTACAATATGAAGCTTTTCTAACATTTGAGGTTGGGAAGGAAAGAATGACATTGAATAGATTTTGCCAATGCTTCATGGTTTTCAAAATCGTACAATATTAAACTACATTTTATAGTGAGAAAAAGAAAGGGAAGTAACCGTACTGTCCACTATTTTTTGTTTCTAAACAGTTGCAATGAGAAATGCATTTATTGAAAAAATATAGGCACATTTCATGTCTTCAAACTATGTAGTGTATACTAAATTAAAAAAAGAATTAAGCCGAAGAGGACCTTAGAAGGCCAACATTCATTCTAGAAGTTGAACCTAATGTTTTTACATAGTTCATGATTGTGAATCTTCTTAAAGTTAACTAAGAAAAAGTAGAATTAGAAATCTACTTTCTATTTAATTTGAATGTTTATGAAGAATGTGTAATTTATTATTTGTATGACAATTTTAACATAGCATTTTAAGAAATCAAAATATACTATGTTTAAATTCTATCTAGTGAATTTTAGTTGGTGTGAGCTCAAGAGGTATACCAAATATACTATTATGTTTCTCACTCTTGCTTATATTTTTTCAAGAAAGGATTCAAAGATTTCCATATATATATAAATCTACAAAAACAATTTCAACTGTCCTTTTAGAAAAAAGTGATTTTTTAAGAAGTTTCCATAGTTGCACGCCAAGCAAAAACTACATATCATATAATAACTTCATGAAAACTATATATCATTTAGTAAAAAAATTATGAAAATTGTTGAAGTTTAACCCCTTAAGTTCCTTGACTACGTTTTCACCAAAAACACTGAAGAACTGCCATTTCTAGTACAAGCACAACATTTTTGAGAAAAAACTTTTTTGACAAATGTAACCATAGGACCTTGTAGTATGCTGACTTGATAACATGTGGAAAAAAATTCATAAATATCCACCACATGGATTGCAAGATATAAGATTTCGAATTCACTAAAATCATTTTTTGAACCCTGCAAAAAATAGGGCAGCTGCACTTCAGAAGCTTATTTTTGTATGAAGAAATGACTAAAATGGTCGTACTTCTTTGTATTCTTTTTTCTAGACAAGTTGGCTACATGCTTAAAATGTTTCACATCATTTGGAATTGTACAACATATAGGAAAAAAATAGTAACTTGAAAATAGTAGAAAATGATTCAAAATACTGAATTGTTAAGAGTTTAGTTATGTAATTGAAAAATACCAATTCCAATGGTAATAAACAATCTACATCCTAAGATTTTGTTTTTTCCAAAAAGTATTGAAAATTGAGTAGAATGAAGGACTTCAAAGGTTAATTTTAAAGTAGAGAATCTATAATTGCCAACAAACCAAAAGTCTTCATAATTTATGACTCATTGATTAAAATGGAATGATTCAAAGTTTTCCGAGTATGTATAACTTAAGAAAATCAATTTCAAATTTTTATTTTTAGAAAAAGTGACTTTTTATAGTCTGTTAAGATTGCTCGGCTGGAAAAAAATGTAACATATGAGGCCACATATTTTGACTTGTATTTTCAAATGTCATAAAAGTTACTACTCTTGAAAGATATTCCTTGTCCCCACCTTCTATTAAAATATCGGCCTAAAATATGCAAATCTCTAGTCACATGCACCTGCCCAAAATTTCTATGTTGCCAAAAAATGCATGCTAGTACTTTTGGGTTCACGAGTGCCAACGAGAGAGCGCCCCATTCCCATTCTCTAAAGATTGAAAATGGAGTGAAGAAGGTGTGATTACCCTTAGTATTTATCACCATGGAAGCCTGGACTTTGGGCTAGCTCTTAAAATTAGTTTTTTTCAAGCTTGAATTTGATTGCTTTAAGGGAATTTTAACTGTTGAAAAAGCATTCTGCTTCCTTTGGCTATTACAAAATCGTGCCATTCATTGTCATGTTTGATGGAGGTTTGATTGACTTTTCCAAACCTTTAATTTCTGTGTGGGTCTTTTTCTCAACCAAGGACCTCCCAACCCTTGTAGTTGAACAAACTGTGACAAATCCACATCAAATGATCAACGATAGGGGTAGTCACAACCCCTCCGAGAAGCAAATTTTATCACAGAATACAAGCGTGGTGAGAGAAAAGAAAAGCCAATGGGAAGCCATTGAGCAAGAACGCGTTGTGACCCCCCTTCTGAACATGAGCACCATTGTGACGTTACGGAACATCCGGAAACTAAACTTAATACATAAAATAGAGGCAAATAGAAGAAGAACTTTGAAATTTTTACATAGGTGTAGAAGTTTAGACACTAGAAACCTAAATTAGAAAAGATTTCTTTCGTAGGAACGGTAAAACCATAATTAGGTTAATACAGTGTTCCGGAACCAGTAGCCGGAAAGCCGGAAGTTCCGGATCGTAGGGTTTCCGGCTAGGGAACTTACGGGAACTCCACCAGGTCGGGACTTAGGATTTCCCGCTGCTATATAAACCCCACTGCCACTCTCATTCGGTCTCTTTTCTCTGCGGTTCTTCGCAAACGCGTTTAGTGAGTGAAAGAGTGGTGAGATAGGATCGCGGTAGGAAGTGGAAGTGAGGTCGGTGCAACCACAGTCCGGAAGTCTGTCAGGATGATGGAAACTCCAGCTTGGAAACCGGCGGTGACCGCCCGGACTGTCAGCCCGATGATTCCGTTCAATCCGGATCGTCATCAGGAGTTGAAGGAGGATTTAGAGGTCATGGGCTGTGTCGGATTCTTACACCGCCCGTGGGACCTGAAGAGTGAGGGGATGATTGAGGAACTCCTTTATGGAGTTCCCAATCAGTATGAGTTGTTAGTGAGGGGCCGTCCCAGAGCTTGGACACAAGAGCTCTGGGCCGGAACGTATTTTGCAATTAACCGGGGACTTGGATGGGCGGGACGGACGAAAAAGTTCGCGGCGGATCGGTTCCGGAACTCCGCCAATCCAAAAGAGGGGTTTGCGGCGACGGATTGTGTCTTCGCCCGGGATCAGCAACTCTTAGAGTTCCTGATTCCCATCCTGTATCTGGAGAAGCCCATCCGGGTGACCATCACGGTGGCAAACACCATCTTCGGAGCATTAGGAGATAGGATAAACCCGCCTCCAAGACCCGTGAACTGGGGCGGACTTATTCACACGATTGTGGATAAGTTGGCGAATGGGATTGCAAGACGGAAGTCCAGTCCCATTAGCCCTCATCTATTCCACATTTACCACCGGATGGAGACCCTGAGCGAGCCGGAGCAGCTCATGTACCGAAAAGGGGAAAACCTCCTCAAGTACGGACTGAAGCCGGAAGCTGAGCCGGAGGAGCCAGAATCGGAGGAGGAGGACGTTCCGGAGGAGGCGCAGACCACTCCGGAGAAGGCCGGACCCAGTAGACGGAAGTCCACCGATCGGGCCTTGCGAGGAAAGCAAGTGGCGGAAAGTTCCGTCCAACCGGAAAGTCCAAACCTGGACACGGATCTGATCGAGAGCGCCATTCATTGGCTGTGAACGACAAGGACAGTAACGATCGGATGGCGGCAGTTCTCCAAGACGTCTGCAATACATTAGGAGTGAAGGACGAGAGGGAGATCTTAGCCGCCATCGCACGGAGACCTGATCCGGAAGATGTCAAGGTCCTGTACACCCAGATCCGGACTCTTCAGGAGGAACGGGACCAGTTCCGAAGCCAGCATCAATGGTCGGAATGGGAGATGCACATTGCGAACCGGAAGGCGACGGAGGCGATGGCTCTAGTGCGGAAGCTGGGAGACCTGGTCGACCTTCCGGCTAGCACCATCTCGAGGGCCCAACTCTGGAACTCCCAGATGATGGCCCAAGGACACATCACCGGAACGAAGGTCGTGCTCATCTTGATGGATTTCGAGGCCCGGATGGAGGTAGTGCTTAAGGAGTTGCAGCAGCTGATCGGAAGCCTCGACCCGAACCTGCTTGACCAAGCAATGTTCGCAGATCTTCCGGGAGGAGAGTTCCAAGAAACTCAAGGAGCCGGAACTTCGACGGAGAAGAGGAATCCGGGAACCCAGACTCGTGTGGTGACTTATTCGGAACTCACTACACCGAAGGACGCGGGCACGCAGACAACAATTCTGGAGGAGTCATCCGGGAGGCAGGCGGTGGTGAACTTGTTTCCGCCTCTCCAGCTCACGGAGACGGAAGCGGAGACTTTAGCAACAGCGAGTGTCAGAAACCCGGCCCGGACTGATCCGGATAGGTTTATGCACATGCAGAACACGCCTCCCCTTGTGAATCCGGACAACACCGTCATCAATTTGACGGAGACGAAGTCGACGCGGCAGAGGCAAACGAGGTTCGAGGAGCTGCTGGAGATCGAGGAGACGGAAGAGGAATTCGCCGAGTCTCACTCCCAATCCGAAGAAACAAATTCAGATCCACCTCAGATCCGAACTCGATCCGCAACGAAGAGGACTCCACCGAAGGTGACTACCCGGAAGCCAACTCTTGCGAATCTGAGGGCCGGATCATCATCAAAGAAGCCCCGCAAATGACTAGTGCGGGTTGTTGCTTTGGTAGTTAGGATTTTGTCTTATTAGTTATTTCCGGAAACGGGTAACTCGGACTGTGGGCCCCTAGTTCCGGACCTTTAGGATTTTAACGGCTTTCCGTTTTAGCCGGAACGGTTATTAGGACCGTTAGCCGGATTTTTTTTTAGTTGGCCGTTGGCCGGGTTTTGTGTGGGCCGTTTGGCCGCTTTTTGATTGTTTTTAAGGGCAAGCCGGCTTGTTGGCCTGTCATTCCCTTTCTTGTCATTTAATCGGAGCTTACCGCAGATCAGTTTGATCATTCCTTTGCGTATCACGTTTATGATTAAGTTGCATTCTGGTTTGTGAGTGAGAGTGTACGAGAGGGAGTTCGGATTCTTTGATTGACGGATACATATGCTGTGACGGAAGAGCCTTAGACGTGTGAAAGAGGAGCTGTGCGTGGTGCCTTTAATTTGCTGGAACGGTGATCCGGTGGAAGCCTATTACGGCTGAGGGTGCGAGTCCGGAAGTCCAGGGAGGATTCCGTGCGGAGATAAGCAACCACCAGAGGAATTATCCCAGCCATCGGAAGGTCTGCCAACCTCCAGAGCAGTCGAGATCTAAGAAGTCAGCACTACAATCCGGAAAGTCTGGATCTGTCATTGTAGTAAGGTGGATCTATTAAGACCTTGTGTGACCTACTTTCCAGATAAGTCATCCGGAAGGTTGTGAGGGTACGGATTTCTCCCTTTGCTATAACGGTATAATTCTTGGGTGTTTGTTTTGGTTGTTACGGATAGAGAGTGTGACTTAGGAGTGGTGAGTCCCTGCCCCTCGGAAAGATCAATAGTGGACCCCTTGAGGGTGAAACAGGGGTATCTAAAACCAGTTACTTAGAGAGTCAGAACCGGATTCCGGAAGAAGACGGATCCGGACTAGAATCCAAGTAATACTAGTTTCCGGAAGAGAGTAATAGATTGTACGGATTGCTTGGGGTGTTTTAAGAATAATCCGGATACCAGAAATTTGCAGCAACATACTAGAATTCCCTGGGACGATAACTCGTGTCATCTTACTACCTTTTTGTGTTAAAGATACTTACACGCTAACTACGCGTGCGACAACCATGTTTTTCTCGAAGGTTGAGACTAATTCACTATCATGAATGCGAGTAAGTGACACATACAACATAGAAGGAAGACAACGCTTGGATATGCATCGAGTGTAAACAGGAGTGAAAAATTGTTGGAGAAAACAATTCTCCAATCCATTTCTTCACTTCCAAAGCAGAAAAACAGCACTTTCCCAACCTCGGAGGTTGAGAGATCCGGAAACCATGGAAAACCACTTACGACATGGCACGTGTCCAATCTCCAAGAATTGTCCGCTTCTCGTAGGTTGGGGTTTTGACTACCCTTTAATGAAATCCACGTCGTTGCAGACTCCCAGTTGACAAGCACCGTTCCTGAATGCGGAATCTACCCTGAAGTACTCTTCAAGTTTCAGAATGAAACACTGAAGTGAGGACCGGATCGACGCGGAAACACAAAAAAACAAGCAAGCTCTGGATGGGGAAGGCAGGAAGATGGAGTGACGCCAGGGTGATGAACATGAGAAAGCTGGGAAGGTGCGCGAGTCGGGGATGAGCGGAGCGCCGCGAAGGGCAGCTTGGCAGCGACGACGCGGGCAGCGACGAGGCCGGGATGAGGCGGGGCCCAGGCAACCATCACGCCCCTGGCTCCCTAAATCATGCGGATGTCTTCCCTGCAGCTCGACTTTCTTACTGGACGCCTTATCCCTTGCACCACCACTACCCAATCCCGGGCCCTTGTCCAATTCCCAATCCAAGGGACCCAAGGCCGCGGGGCAGAGGAAATGCCAGGGCAATATTCTACAGGTCGCAAGAGGCTCGGCCATCGTGTGTGCGACTGCTGCTGCTGTTGTTTTGTGGAGCATTGCATTGCTTGATTTGGGGTAAGCGAAGTTATGGCGGCCTCCGTCGCGTCCGTCGGGTGCAAGGTTTCCGCGTCTCTGGCCCCTTCCAGCTCTAAACTCGAGAAGAGTGTCCGGCCAGCCTCGGTGAGCAGCGCTTTCGGTTTGAGGCCCGCGGCGTCTCGCGTGTCGTGCAGTTTGGAGGAGAATGTGAGGAGTATCGTGGATGGCGCCAAGGCCGCCGCTATCGTCTTGGCTTCCTCC
Source organism: Antitrichia curtipendula (assembly GCA_951230915.1). Taxonomy (NCBI): domain Eukaryota; kingdom Viridiplantae; phylum Streptophyta; class Bryopsida; order Hypnales; family Leucodontaceae; genus Antitrichia; species Antitrichia curtipendula. Next base: position 24,593,751 of record OX579634.1, on the reverse strand, counting down.
GCTCTCATGGCCGGGGTAAGTGGTTTGCATTTGTACTCGCTTGCTTGGAATGTGTTGCATTCTTTGGGTTCAATATCCTTTGAATTGGCTCAAATGCCATGGCGTACCATAGTAGGCCATGATCGAGACTGGAACGGTTCTGGATAGTCATCCTTCTCAAGAGCAGTCAGGCGCCGTTTTGTTAAAATTGATGTCGTGAATGGCATGAAAGAATCGCATGTTGTGCAAAGCATGAGCATGAGCATGAGTAGGTCCCGAATGGACTGTAGGGTTATGGAATTTATTGGCAGCATGTGTAGTGTGCATGGTTTCTATGGTTGGGGAATGATCCTCCACTTCGTTATGTTGATTGCCTGGGCGTTGTTGATTCTTCTTTTGCAGGCAGCCGTGGCCGAGGGCAATCCCGCGCGGTTGACGTACGACGAGGTGGTGTCCCAGACCTACAACGAAGTGAAGGGCTCCGGCACCGCCAACCAGTGCCCCATCATCGCCACCGGCTCGGACAATTTCTCGTTCAAGTCCGGGAACTACACTTTGAAGAAGCTTTGCATGGAGCCGACCTCGTTCACGGTGAAGGCGGAGTCTCCGTTCAAGGGCGGCAACGAGGGGTTCCAGAACACGAAGCTGATGACTCGTCTGACATACACTCTGGACGAGATCGAGGGCCCATTCTCGATCGGCGGGGACGGCAAGGTGAAGTTCGAGGAGAAGGATGGGATCGACTACGCCGCGGTGACGGTGCAGCTTTCGGGTGGCGAGCGCGTGCCTTTCTTGTTCACCATCAAGGAGTTGGTGGCGGAGGGGACGCCGACTTCGTTCGGCGGGACGTACATAGTGCCTTCGTACCGCGGGTCTTCTTTCTTGGACCCCAAGGGCCGTGGTGGCTCCACGGGCTACGACAACGCCGTGGCGTTGATCGCGGGCGGCGCGGGCGACGAGGAAGAGCTAGCCAAGGAGAACACCAAGAACACAGCCGCAGGGTCGGGTAAGATCACTTTCAGCATCGCCAAGTCGGACGCGTCCACGGGCGAGATCGCCGGGACGTTCGAGAGCGTGCAGCCGTCGGACACGGATTTGGGCTCCAAGGCGCCCAAGGAGGTCAAGATTGAGGGGATCTTCTACGGACAGGTAGAATAGTGGGAAGAATGGTCCCTATTGTACGTGCCTTAGGTTTTGATGTTTATACTCCAACCATGTCTCCTTTGTAATGTAATCTGTTCGATATTTCAATGTGCAATTAGTCGATTATCATGTATGGCGAAGCTTTGTGTTCATGGATACAGTTATGAAGTCTTTTGAAGTCGGTGAACATGAATATGACGATGTCGCCATTACACCACCTCGTTAGCAATTTCCACTTTTTCTATCTTTGTGCTTCATTCCTTTGATGATTTGAAAGTTGATGTTATTTGTGGTGTCGGTGCTCCTGTTATGTGATTAATTTCTGAGTCTGTCTACGACAATGGATTCAAGTACTATTGTCGAGGAAAACCTTGCACAATTTGAATTCTTTTCAGTTTGTTTCAATGACATCCTCGTGAGTGCTTCGGCTGCAACCTATTCAACATGAAAATGAATTCCAATAGAAAGACTCTCCACACTTCCCTGGTTGAGAGTGAGGACGATCACGTGTTGCGGTACTGTTATCTCCATCATTTCCATCATTTCTTCGAATGCATCAAGAGAATGTGTGCGCCGCTCAACCGCATGTTAATTTCAGCAGAGATTGAAGGTTTCCTGGTTTCAACCCTGGGCTTCAGATGCGGTAACCCCGTCAACTGCTGTGAAGCTATCGAGGATCATTTGCTGGAAACGGGCAAGAATGTACTTCACGAATGACTCATTGTTCGGAGCGAACAGACCCTCCGCAGGCCCCGGAGGTTCTACCCTTGGCACTCCGTGTCCCACACTCCTGCCCCGGCCGGGGTGGATTGACCCCCTCGCTCGGCCCTGTGGGCAAACCCTGTTTTTTGCACATGATTTTTTTTGCAAATTTTGAATTCATATTTGCGATCAGAGACCCCAAATTAGTTGGATGAAAGTCAAGAATATACCCTGGAACAGCCCAAAATAGGGGGCCTTTTTTTTACATGCACCCCTGCTAAGGCCGAGCGAGGGGGTCAATCCACCCCGATCCCTGCCCCCGCTTGAGTCACAGGCTAGCGCTACCTTGTTTGATTCATGGATACTGGTGCGTTGTTTTGAAGACAGTGAGCATGAATTTGAAAATATCGCCATGAAGCCATCTCATTTACAATTTCCACTTAAAAATTCTCCCTATGGTCCATTCCTCAGATGATTTGAAATTTGATGTTATTTGTCGTAACGGAACTTCCGTTATATGATTAATCTCTGATGATGTGATTGTGTATCTGCAAGAGAGGATTGAAGTACTGCAGTAGACGAAAATCTTGCACAATTTGGATACTGTTCAGCTTGGTTTCAATGATAACCTCGTTACTGTTTCTTTCGCTGTGAAATATTCAACATGGAAATGAATTCAAATGGAGACTTTCGATATCTCATGAGAAGGACAATGTTGTGTAGCTGTATTATTATCTTGATCATGTCATTTGTGAATTCCCTTCGTGGATTCAAATGCATCAAAAGAATGTGCACAATTCTCAACCATATGATGATTTCAGCTGAGTTTGGAGGCGACCCTTGCTTCCACCCTGGGCTTGAGATGCGGTAACTCCCATTAATTGCTGTGAAGATATTGGAGGACCACTGACTGGAAACGAGACAGAAAGTACGCCATTTAACCCTGAACGCAGCATCTGCCATCAAGAAGGGTTGCAAAAGCGAATTGTGATTCATGGGAGGAGATTTCCAAGGATCATTCAAAGACTAATCCATCCACTTCATGGATTTCCGGAATGGTCTCACAATACATGCAGTGCTTGGTCCTCCACAATTTAAGGCTATGATTTACGTATTTAGAAAAATAAAAAAATCCCAAGCTCCCAGGCCCACTTCTCGATTGTCACTCAAATTTCTCTCTCGTGGTCCCTAGGTCAAACCAAGTGCACTATTTAACAAAAGAAGTCCATGTATTGTATGACATGCTATTTTGGTGGCACAATAATCATGGAGGACATTAAGTAGAATGAGACGGTGTGCTGGTGAGGTACCTTCAGCACCATCACATTGCTCATCAGCGATTCCAGGGGAATATCATATGAACATCCTGCCAACCATATGATGTTCCTCCACTTTGAAATTTTAAGATTGAGCTCTGTAGTAACGAACACGACAGTGTTGCGGACAAGCCGACCAAAAATTGCTTACTCACTCAGTTTTCTTTCACCGCTCTGCACTTGATGCACTCTTTTGTTCTCACATGATCTGCTTTCGGAAGGCATCCTCGTCCGTGATAAGAGACGGGATTGTCCACGATCCTAGCACATGCACAGACTTGCTCCCACCTGCCACGAGCATTTGAGTGGCAATGATTAAGCGACATGAACCGATAAGTCTGTTCAAAAGTTATCAAAATGATATTCAATGACCCAAGAGAATCGACTAAATGAGGTCGTCACCTTCTTTCACAGCCTCCTCACAGCGCTTCTGATATTTGACTCGAATGTTCGGTTCCAGTTCTTCCAATAGCTTTTGATACTTGACTTCACTCTTTCCAATGAATTCAACCTGCAAATCAGTTGTCCCAGACATGAGTAATTCCATGTGATGTGATGTAGAGAGAGAACGTCAAGTCAGGGACTATGCAGCGTCACAGTAATCAAGCAGTTCTGACTTGGATGAGAATAGTACTCTAGTCAAACGATTGTCCTACCAAATAGAGCTGCTCAGAGATGAGGACCTACAAGCCTGGTGGGAGCCTCACGAGGCCCATAAATGTACAAAAACATACGGAGCACGTTGAAGGTGTTCTTTCCTACATCTTCCTGCACATACGCATATTTTAAGCTGTAATTTTTGAAGTAATTTTCTTGTCGAAAACCAGCAGTCAACGGAGGCAGAGCGCAAACACGTTTAGAGAGAGCCGTGGGCCAACAATAATCACCTCATAGTCGAACCTGCCATACACAGAAAAAAATTAAATCGCTTCCACTGGTTTCTTCCACTAGTTTATGAACCAAAGCAAATCCATCACGATAATTATCAGAGATGTGCTTTAAAGCATTCAGTTGAAATCATGAACTTCTTGGAATGCGTTAGAAAATGACGGCAAATCAAATTCCTACAATCTGACCTAAAACTCATCAAATTCCAGATTCAATCGATTTTTCAGTAATTACTTAAGTAGACAATCTCACTCACAAATCATCAGCTATCTCCACAAGAAGCTCCGAAATAGAAAGAAACTCGTAATGAGCCACATCGACCTGTTCAATTGTGACATGCCAGTGATCAAGTCAGTTCTAACCACGAAGGTGTACGATAACTTAGTGTCATGGAATATGAGGTCTGGAAAAAAAGAACTATAATAGAAACGGAAACAAAGCCCGATAGAAACCTTAGGGATAGCACATTATAGGGAGAGTAGAATTTCACACTAGGGTTTGGCATTGAAAGTGATGAGTACCAACCGGTTCGTTGCGCAAGCCATACAAAAGAAGATTTAGTACACGATAGTCAAATGATTTAAGGCGTATAGCTCGCAAAACATCCTCAACCTTGACCTGTTGAAACCAGTGTCACGAATGAATATAATCACTTCAACCAGCAAAACAATCATAAATATTTTCATCATAGTACCAAAAGCACAATGAAAAATTAGAGCTCTCAAAACTTGCCTCTTCCCTAACTGTGAGAGCGGTACAAAGAGACTGCTCCAAGCGCCAATACTGAAGACCATCCATGAGCTCATCGTCAATCCTACACCAAATACAGGAATCATATTCAGTTCCCAAGAGATGGATTCACATACCTCATTCCTGCGTGAAGAATATGCGTCATATTTCAGCACATTAAGGGAGTCTTATCGTTCACTACAGTATCCGCAACCAGAGCTTCAGATTGGTGAATTTAAAGAAGTCTTCCTGAGCGCTCCTACTCTTTGCTCAACTAAGCGCATAGCAGCTCTAACTCAAGGTTAACAAAAACATGTGCAAGTCGATGCGATTGACGGTCTGTAAAATAAGAGATATCAATAGAACAAGATTTCAGGCTGCTTACCTCTTTGTCAGTAAATCACTCTCATGTAGTATTGCTCGCAATCCTGCAAATGGATCTTTTCCTAACCCATCTGCAACAGAACTTGACGCATTGTGTAAAGGTTTTGAGACCCCCATCAATGCAGATGAACACAATTGATCTTCATTCTGCTCATCTAGCTATTTCCACAGCCACAATCACGACAATGATCTCCTCAGTTCAAAAAGCGCTGAGTTTGGAAACTAAGCTTAAGCCAACCTATGCCTGTCCAAGTCAACACAATGAATAAACCAATACATAAACTCTCCCAAGGTTCGGTCTTCACAAGGAAGTAACAAACACATAACCGGAGATGATATTAATAAATTACCCACCTCTAGGCTGCTAAAACCCAGCACTCACGCAAACTGCAGTGCGTAGGACAAACCTGATATATATAAGACTCCACAAATACAAGCAATGGGAGATGGCGAAAGACATGAATGGGATTCTGCACGTCCATGTCATGGAACATAAAATATGATCTGCACTGTCAACAGAAAGCCCCTTATATCACAGCTGAAACATCAAGTGCTGACCCAAGCACATGCCATAAATTGTTAATTAAGCTGAAGAAATTAAAACTTATGAGATATAATCTCGACATGGGCTAAAGTGCAATACCGCAATAGACTCTTCATAGGTTTTTCAGAAAAATTACAATGTTTCAGGAACTATAGACATCATCATATAGAATACCATTCGGACCATAAATCATGCGGACGTCTTCCTACGTCACGCTGTTCTTAACGAGGTCTCTCCGTGTACCAGTCTACTTTCACTGAAAACCCTGTTTCTTGATCTAGGTCTAGCAAATAAAAAATGCATCTCACAATCGATGATAAGCGAAGTAGTCACAGGCACTTACGAAGTCTTCCAGTGTAGATCGAGCCCGTTCCATGCTCTTAAAACTGACCATACAGTTCAAATCACCGCCTTCGAAAGATGAACTTCTTTGTTTCTGGGTAGTCAATGTTTGTTCACCTACGTCATCAGTTATTTGTAAATCTGTACTTCGGTGATCCTTTCCATTGCTGAATCCCTTCTGTGAAGTCATTAGCTTCATTTTGAGCTTGTCTTCTTCTGCAGTTTGTGTCCTAGGCGAGTTACGATGCGTCTTGCTGTCAGAAACTGCAAAGGAATTCCAATCCACAGATGCGCTCATGTACGTAGCGTTATAGAGACCCTGTAAGAACTTGCAAAGAAAGGAACTTCCAAAAGCGTTGCAAGCGCGCTGACGTACCTGAGGTATGTACATGTGCCATTTCATCAAATAATGTCGAAGCCATCATCTGTCAACAGCAACTTAAAATAAAAATCAGTTCATTTTTCATATTATCTATGCTTCCTTTGGACATGGACCGCTGCAGGAACCCAAGCGGCTTCCTTCCATTAAAAGAAGCTTTGTCCCTAATATTTGTATCTCTTAAGTATTTTCCAATTAAAACTGGATATAGGAAATGCAGTTTCCACATATTGCATCCGTAAGTGCAAAGTACATACTTTCAATACGGTCTACATTCTTGAATAAACTGTGTAGGATACAACACAAAATGCCTTCTATACCAGAAATCAATATGCAATTGCTCATAGCAACATAAGACAATAGTGCATATGTTGCACCCTATATCAAAAGACATAAGACATAGGGTATGAATTGGATTCACTGCAGATAAGGTGTGAATCCAGTTCAATTGCACAAATTCTCTTAATCTATGGTACTAACAGAAACCATTATCCCCATAATGCCTCTATCCCCAAGGAGACAAAAACAACAAAGAGAGTGGGCTAATTAATGCCTGCAATTCGTTAATACTACGAGAAACATTATTAAAAAAAAAATTAATCTCATGTTTCAGTGAACCGAAGCTCACCTTCGGAACCGCATCCACCAGGACTGCACACAGGCTCTCCATCTCGGCAGAACTCTTGCCATACTCACCCTACATCCAGCAAAATCTCATTACAAAACAGTGCAACCTTTTCCAAACCGACGAGCCTAATTCACTCTTGTCAATAAGAGACATATTAACACTTTTCAAATATACATAAAATTCCTCGTCGAACCATAAAATTTCTTGTCAAACACATATGGAACCCTAAGCCCTAAAACCCTGACCGCTGCACCGATATAACGTATTAGTGCGTGTTAGTACGACAAATCAGTGTAGCTCAAAACCAATACCATTACATGCGGAACTGAAATTCTCCAGAACAACCAATTTCGAGTCATAAACGGCAAATCAAGTGACGATCCCGATGAAATCAAAACAAAGGCTCATTGAAACAGCGAACAAGAAAACACTTGCACTGTTTCGAAGAATGCACAGCGGGGTTAATGCTCGCAGAAGAGAGACGATGAAGTGCATTCACCAGAATTAGGAGAAACTCGGCAAGAAAGCGGTTAGTTGGGGAGTGCGAGGTGGCGATGGCATGCGTGTGAAGAAGGCGGAGATGGCCATGAACGGCTTGCAGATGCTCCAAAGCCTCCATCGCCGAGGTAGGATTCTCCCTTGAGATGCCACAAAATGAGCTCCAAGGATTCAAGGAGTTTTCACACAAAGTCCAGCATCGAATAATTTGCTGCAATTGACGAGAGGAGCGGTAGATCTCTGTGCCCAAGTTTTGATGTCATCGCCACTTCGCAACCTTCAGTTCCATGGTCAGTTCACAGTCAGTCCAGAATGCCAGAGGAGGGAGGCCTGGACCCTCAACCCTAAAAAAACAAAAAAACGGGATAACTTAGACTGATAGAGGCTGATCATTCAGAAATATTGAGCAGATTACTCAGTGTTGACTTTTTTACCGACGAAATTGTATTTGAGATCTTTTCTCAAAACTAATTTTTCAGTGGCAAAATTCAAATTTTCATTGCCAAACTACGGATGGTGATCTGGTATGATGAAAAATGATTTCTATCAGAAAATGGTTGCATGACAGATTTGTAACATAAGATGGACATACCCATTCCTGTCCCTGCACCCAGTTGCGTCCTCATCTACCAAAAAAGTACATTCTAGAAAGCAAATGTGCACCACTGGTACATGAGGGAGGAATTCTTGAGGGGACAAAATTGGGTATGCTTGAACCCAAGTTTTGACCTTATCTAGAAAGTAGTACTTTTATTGACTAGAACTAGTCATTGTGGTGTTTCAAAACCTTCATGGTTGTCGTTTAACCCTTGAAGGACAAATGGTGACCGTGGAAATCATGCATTTTGATACCGTCTTCTTTGAATAAGCCAAATATATTCATTGGAAGTCAAAGTAATGTAGAAGATCTCCCCTTTTCACCCCTAATACCGAGGATAAATAGTTGCACTTTTGTCGTACAAGGAAAGATTCTTTGTCATTCATCGGACACAAAACGTCCTTACTGACATTTAAGGGTTAACTTCTAAAAGGGAATCAAACAACATTATTTGGTAATATAGAAATTTTAGATAGCTCATTAAGAATGATATTTTTAATTTTTTTTCTTTGAAATTTGTACATAACATGTGGCCAAGGAGTAGCTTTAAGGTGCAACAATTTTGTAACTTTTGACTACATGGTTAAAAGATTATTGTATGATATGTAGTTTCTTTCTCAACCTTAGCAACTCACAAATAATCACCTTTTTAAGAAATCAAAAAGTGAAATTGGTTTCTACATTTATTTACATGAAAAGCTTTTAATCATTTCATTTTGATTATGAGATGAAAGTTATGAGGAATTTTAGTTTGCAGACAGTTATAGAATCTCTACTCTAAAATATACTTTGAAGTCCATTATTTAACTCAATTTTCAATCTTTTCAGGGAAAAAATAAAATCATAAAATGTAGATTGTTTATTACAACATTTCAACCATTGGGACTTGCATTTTTCAATTCCATAATTAAATTCTTAACATTTTAGTATTTTAAATCATTCTCTACTTCTTTCTACTTGCTATTTTTTTCAAGAATGAATATGAAACATTTTTTGTTGAAATTATATATATTTCCAACTTACTTTTTCAACATATTATGGAGAATTGCAAATTGTAGGATCTACATATTTTGAAGTAAAATATTTGAAAGATGAAATCTAACCATTTGGAAAGAGTTGAAAATACTTCCTTTTGAAATCCAAGCATCATGATCTCACAAATGGTAAGGTTTTTTATTTTGAAATTTTAGGAGGGTTTACTCTAACAGGTTAACTAAAAGACCCTGCAATTATATTTGTTAAAAAATAAATATCAATGAAGATTTTAACCTTGCTTGAGGGACTAGTATTTTGAAGCATTTTTGGTCCTCTAAACATGAAAGAACCTTAGGAATTAAGTTGAATAGGACAATTCCGCATTAGTAGAATCATTTATATTTTTAGCCAATACTTCAAATTTGGCTTTTTATCCTTTTTTTAGTTACTCAAAATAATTCAAGCACAAAGTTAGTACTAGGATAGAAGAAGATTGCAAAATAGGCACGAAGAAGGTAGTTTGTAGAATGAAGAATAAACTTTGTCAGATAAAGAAAGTAAAACAAATCTTTCATAATACGGTCCGAAAATGTCCAATGAGGTGCTTGGGTGCTACATAAGTGCAATACAAAGGAAGATAACAAGGACAAATGAGATTGTAACTGAAATGATCTAAAAAGGTTGCAATTCATTGATTATTTTGCGGTTTTGCCATTATTCATCTACAAAGCCAAGTGGTACTTTAAGGCCTTTTTGAAAATAGCAACATGGTTGTTCTTTTGGGGGATTTCTTCCTAGCACAAATTGCTTATTAAAGCTTGAGCCACCAAATCAAACTTCAAATTTAGTCTTAAAGGTTATGGTTTGTAGGCCTTCTTCTTTTGCATGATAGTTAGGGTTTGGATTGCCTCGATCTTCTTGCTCTTAAATTGAGCTTTATCACAAGCTTCTATGATTTCCACCCCTTCAATTTTAGGTCACTACTTAGTATACTTTTTGATTTGCAAGCCAACTCTCAACTGCATTTGCAAAAGCACTAGAAACAACTGGGAAGAACTTGCAAGCCTTATATGAGTAGTGGTAGCCCAGAGTAAGGATGTCCACTAAAACTCATTCCCTATATAATGGCATTGTCACCTTCTAGCTCTTTCTAGATGGTTTAGAGGTTTGGTTTTGTAAGCCGTAGCCTCATCTTGTCCCCTCCTGACCATCATGGCACTTCATGCCATGCCATATATTGCATGCATGACACATGCTGCCGACATAACACATAGACCATGTTGGACGTGAAGGTTAGGATGGCTAGGGTTCCGCCAACTAGGGCTTAGGTGGCTAAGATTTAGGCGACTAGGGTTTTTGCAGATATAGTTAGGATAATTTTAAGTGTTTTAGTCTCTACAATTTCAGTGTACAGGATTTCAATACTAATCCTTTGTCTTCCAAGGCCTAGCATATTAAACACTTCTATTTTCCATCATGTAATTATAGGCTTTTAGACGATATTAGTAGAAAAATGTGTTCAACAAATGAGGTGCTACCTTTTCCACTATGAATTTCTTCTTTTGTTTTTTTAACTTCAAGACTTTAGCTCTAAGTCCATATGAATGTTCAAAAAGAGGGCATGAACTTTTCACTTGCTCAAATATGATAAATTCCTACATGACAAAGTTACCAAAATACTTTGAAGTTCTATTTTGTTTCCTTTGGGTACCCTTCCAATAACTCCATCCTAGTTTCATTTATTGGGGGGGGAGAGCACAGTGAAATATCAAACAACTTATACATGTTTTCTCCTTTGGATGGAATTTGATTAATAACCATCCACATATTATTGTTTTATTCTTGGGCGGAGAGGGGACAAGGCAAAACATTAAGCACTTTATACACAAAAAAAAATTGGTTGGGGAGGGTTTAGTAACAACTTTGGTATTTTTTATTGGAGGGGGGGGAGGCAAGGTGAAACATTAAATACCAAATGCATTTTTTTTTCCTTTGGATGGGGTTTGATTAATAACCATCTACATATTATTTTTTTATTTTTGGAGGGGGAGGGGGGGAAGGCAAAACATCAAACACCTTATACATTTTATTTTGGCCGGGTAGGATTCCATTAATAATTGCTCTGGTCTTATTTATTGGAAGGGGAGGGGGGCGGGACTTTGGAGCATCTTGTTGCATAGTATTGGAAGTACTACAAGAAGGAGGGGGTTCTTCTACCTTGATGTTCTCTACTGATGAATTCAAATCTAGCTCCTCCGCTTGTGATTGGAATTAGCAGTGTTAGATAGGAAAGCTATGAGTACCACTGCATTAAGAACATGACCTTCCAAATTGTTCACCTTACAGAAACATCTCAATTTAATAGTGTTAATTGCCAGTTCTCTAGTGTCATGCTGCACGATTCCTGCTTCAGTAGTGACAGTGCTTCTATCTAGAGTACTATTGATACAAATGTTTTCTTCTTCCATGTGCACTTGGGCTTGCATACTTCTTGACTTGCAATATCTGACAACGTGGATTTTTTCCTACCCCTTCTTTTCTTCATTGTATCTAGTTGCTCGGCTGCTTAGATAGTACAATCAATCTTCTTGCGTGTACGTTGAATCGATGCAACATCAACCTTAGGTCTATATTTTTGTAGCAATAAAGGAGATGACCCATTTTGACCACTTAAGCAATTTGGCCCATGTGCAACATGGAGAAGGTTGGGGAATTTTTTTACCCATCTACAGAAATACAAATGAAGAAGATTCTATATTTTTACAAACTTTCATTCTCAAAATCAAAATTATTATCAATTTTTTTTGTGAAGATTCTGTTTGTCCCATTCTCAATATATAGGCAAACCCATTTCCAACTATAGGATGGTTATAAAACCAATGTAAGTAATCATTGTGACTTTCAATGTACATGTTGTTATCATTGTAGGCTTCTAATGTACACATTGTACACATTTGTATTGCTCTTGCTAGTCATATTGTACGTGAGTTGTCACCTACACAACATTCCATTCTTGCAAATTAGATTGCTCAATTTCCAATCAGCTCCTAGTTGGAAATGGGTCATCTCCTTTAGAGAAGTCATTGTCTTCACCTTCTTTGTGTGGTCTTGAGGATTGTATTAGCCATGGTAGTTGCAACCACCCAAATAATAGAATATAAAAGTCAGCACCAATTTCTAGTAGCATTGTAAGACAATGAAGGTTCCACTAGTCACCACGGGCATGGCAGATAAATGATTACTGGATGGCCTCCTTGAGCATCATAGTAGTAGCTCAGAAAGTCCTTGATTGTGTATGAAGCTTATTTCCAATCTTTACATACTTGCAAGTCACCCCTCTATTGTTATTTTCTGTTCCCCATATGAAGTCTTTGACCTTGGAAGTTGGAGTTTAAACACTATTGCGCCACCACTTTGTCTTTCTTACAATTTTCGACAAATTGACAATTTTCTTGCAAATCCCATAGCAAGTCTTTTCTACCGACGAGACCTTCAAGTAGACATTGCACCTTGGCCTTGATGAAAAGAAGCTCAATTTGGAACTATTCTTTATAAAAGTCATCCAAAGAAACATTGCCTCCGGAATTCAAACTATAGTCAGTTTTCACAAATGCAGGTGTTGCACAAGTTCCACGTAGAACATTTGAATCTTCCATGACAACGATAACCTAAATCCTTAAAAGTTCATAGCTAGTATGGTGAGCAAGGTATAAACACAGAGAAACATACGACAAGAATGCGAAGTACTCTAAAGTTTGAGAGCACAGTCCGTTAAAATATTCCCTTAAAAAACTGTAGAATACAATATATCCATCTCAAAACCTACAACTAAGCATCAGATTACACCCTATAGCATCTCTTTGCACCATTCCTAAACAACTTGCACATAATTGAGAACAACACATAGCTCTCACTCAACCCTAAAGCATTGTGACAATGAAATAGCAAAACCAAAAATCCATGAAGCTCCTAAACCCTAGTAACAAAATTCCAACATGGATTATGAGGTCAAAACACTAAAGATGGCAGAAAACACAAGGTCATGTCCAATGATGCATGGGAGATGCACCCTAATTCCATTGGCCCATTGAAGTATGCCTATTCTACCTACAATTCTAAATGTTCCAGAAAAAGTGTATTTCAATGTTTTGATAATTTTTTAAATCAATAATAGTGAAAGTTAAAAAACTGAAAAAATCCCATTTGAAAATATTTGATGTTGATGAGATTTCACCAAAAAAATGAACTTGAATTTATTGTCAATGTTTAGAAGTGTGCATGCCATAGAGACCCTTTGGAGGCCTATTTGCATGAACATGGAGGACATAAAATAACTTATTTTTTGATGCCCTTTATATGGAACATGCCCTACTAGTGTGAAAATAGACCACCAAAATTGTAGCTCTAGTATATTAAATTTGGGTACTCTCCAAGACTAAAAAAAAAACACTCTGAAAGTGTAACAAATTAGAAAAATTGAATTTTAAATATAAAATGATTTTTAATTTTAAAAAAAAAGGGATACAATTACAATCAAAACATCTAGAAATAGTTTTTTTTAATTTTTGACACTGGATTTAAAATTTCAAAAGCTATAGCAGAAGACAAAACTAGTTTAGCAAAACCCTATCAAAATTGTTTGGTCTTTCTTTCAATCATCCTATTCAATGATATTCTACACTATTATATGTCCCATACAAAAAAAATTAATTTTTTGAGCTAATTTTGTATTTGATATGAATTTCATTCACTTTATCTTTTAAAGATTCACTCTAATATCAAATTTTTAACAAAGAAATCTTAGCTTTTATAATTTATAGAAGACATGTGATTTCATTTCAAAAAGATGAAAATAGATGTTTTAAGAATTCATATAATCATAAAATGAAAATATAAAGAATGCAAGGATTTAGAAGTTTATTTTTTAATCATAGGTCCGTCTTTCTAGGGTTGACCATGTAATGGCACATCAACCTAAAAGTGTCTGATGGATGACAAAGAATACTTCTACGTAAGACAAAAATACCAATATTCTACCTTTGGATGTTGTTTGAGTATATTTTTAGTAAATTATATAGCAAATTCTTCATTATGATATTATTAAATTTTATAAAGAAAAAGTTGCTTAATCCCTAAATGCCTGAGGAACCAATTTATGGTGTTGACAATAAATTAAAATTTGAAAAAACCTTACGAAATTTATATTTTTAGAAGTTTATATTTTGAAGAAATCTTGTTGAAGTCTACTTCCAGGATCAAACATTTAATTCAAAAAATGAATGATCCTGGTTTTTCTATTTAAGATTTTGTGAAAGGGTGTCTATTGCAAGTCTTGATTTTCTAGTGTTGAGGGTTCTTGAAAATGAGCCTCAAATACACTAGATCTTAGAGAAAAACTCACATTAGAAATTCATTTAAAAAAATTGTAGATTAAATATTGAGAAGTCTTAAATAGATTGAGAAGTTATGCATGTTATGCTTTTTAACCTCATATTTTTCTAGTGACCAATTCTTTAGGTTTGACATGCAAAAAGAGTATTGAAAGACTTCAAATCACTTTCACAATTTTAACACCCTCATGATCAAACATTATAATCTTTCAATCCATAAGTGATATAGTTGTATATTATTTTTCCATATGATCTCTAACATGTCTAGTTTGAACTTGCGCAATTACCATACCAAAAAATTGATAGAATTTATGAAATGTTGTTGTTTTTGTCCAACTTAGAGCAAATTCCAAGAAACTGAAAAAAGGCCTTGGCATTTAGGGGTTAATCTATGAATCCCTTTGTAGCATATTTTGGCCATTTCTTGCTATTTACTCTTGATGTGAATTTAAGCCATGGTAATGATATTTCTTGAATTTGAGTTCAACTAATAATGATATGAAGCTTATCAAGTGTAGTCTCTACTCCAATTGGAAATTTTGGAAAAATTCATAAATTTTAATATTTTATAGCAATATGAACTTTGGGCCTATAAACATGATTTGTTGATTTTTTAATTTTAGAGTAGAACAATAAATTTCGTTTACACCATGATGTCATACTCTATAATGTACATCTATGGTGAAAATTACATATTTGTTTAATTATATTTTAGTATTTGATATGAATTTTTTTCATTTTTTCATCAAAAAATGCACAATAATTTCAAATTTTTCCCCAAAAGTTTGAAAATTTTATGACTTGTAGTAGACATATGATTTCATCTCTTAAAGATTAATATAAGTGCTTTCATTCATATCTGGTTGCAAAATGGCAACAAGCAGAGTGATGGACAGTGAGGCTTGAAGCCACTGGTCATGGGCCTGTCCTTTTAGGGTTGACCCCTAAGCGCTCAAATGACCATTTTTTGGTCGCTGCCTAACTTTGGGCAGAATTTTTGGGCAAAAAAAAATCTTTTTTCAGATTTAAAAAAAAAAAAATTCCCCCAAATGATTAGATTGCCTTTCAATATTTATATTCAAAATTCAGATCGCTACGGCCAAACAAAAATTATAAGAGAAATAGCACAAAGTGTTTAGAATTGACTAGTGTTGAAAAAATTATTATTTCAGAAAAGTGCTGGTGTTCTCATTTCTAGATCTTATGCATTTTTTTACAAATCAATAGAAATTGCACTTTTGATTAATAAAAATAAAAAAAATTCAAATCCTAAAGGTAGCAATTGTATTTTTGGTGAATTTTTGAAGTTACATCTTCAAAATTCATTTGAAGAGAATCTAAAAAGAATTTTATTATTTTGACCATGCGGATACTTTCTACTTTTCATGCTTCACATTATCTTTTTTGATGCAAACTTAAAAAGAAGAACTTATATTTTATAACACATTTGTGCTTTGTCTGAACCCCCTGGGCTTTTAGGGGTTAAGAATAGAGCAAGCCTAAAGCCCTAAACCCAGGGTTTAAGTGAAATGCTCGTGTGGCATGAACACACTGGCAGTGTCATTAGGGTCAATGATAGAAGAATGTGTTTTGCACCAAAGGATTGTTGAATTTCTTGTTGTGGTATCAACCTTGATTGTGTTTTGAATGTGGATAGGAAGGTCTCCTTGCATCCCTACTCCGCTGTGCACAGTTCTCCGATCGCGTTGCTGTTCATCGCAATCTGCTCTTGCCTGAATGCCCCGATTTTCAATCAGTCAGTCAGTCAATCAATGCGCACTGCTAGTCATGTATGATCCCTGTCATTCACTTTGTCTGTGCTGCCTCGGATCTCTTCTGTCTCACATTTTTTTCTGAATAATATCGCACATGTTGTGGCCCGTTGTGTTCGCTCAGATCATCTTCTCTCTCAATTGAGGATGCCAATCTCGCAATGTATCAATTGTGTATGCGTGTGGATGCTTGCGGTACATCTAAGAGGACATGACTAGCGATCAATGAAAGACAATTTGGGTATTGGTTTTGAGTCAATCGCAGAGGTTGAGTTTCGTAAATGCAATTGGGCGCACCGTTGGTCTAGAGAGCCAAACAAGGGAGTATCGATCTATTCTGGATGCGGTCGCGCCCAATTGGGCGAAAAGTTTCCTGAGGTTCACTGGTTTAGGGTTTAGGGTTGTGGGATTTGGCGTTTGTGCAAGTAGGCGTTGATAAGGAGAGAAGCGCTGTGTTTTTCTTGCTTTTCTTTCCTTCCGTGACATTCTTCTTGAGAAATTGGTTTGGTGGTCAGTTGGCGATCGACTGGAATTTGTGGATTGGAAGGAGAAGATGAAGACTAATGGCAAGAGTATCAAGTGTGAATCGTATGCGCGAGTGGGGTTGCTGGGAAATCCCAGCGATGCCTATTACGGCAACACCATCGCCATCGCCATACGCAACTTCGGCGCCTCCGTCACTCTCGAACCCTCTGATGCGCTCGTCTTTCGCCCTCACTCTGTGCACGACCCTGCGCATTTCGCCTCCTTACAACATTTGGTATGATTCCATTTGCACTTAGGACTTGATTGCGTAGTAGCAATTAAGGTAACCTATCCTGAAAGTGACAGTTTCTATGATCCCACCGTTTCTCTGAGGGTACTGGAAAAATTAGATCAATGCATTAACAAATGGAAGAGAATCACATCGAAAGTTGTTTAATGTTTCTAATTCTCCAATTAAATTTTAACTTTATTCGAAGTTGGAATGTCGACACCAGATTGACCTTCAGAGTACCCCTGAATTGGACGCTTTTGTTGGACATTTTTTGCTTCAACTCCCATGGGTTAAATTAAAGAACTCTTCAACTTTTTTTTGTGACTTGTGAAAACGTGTGACCGTTTGGGAGATCATGGGCTTCCCTTTCAGTGCTAAATGTCAGTGTTGCATTTCGGATGGTGTCTCGTTTAGGTATACCGTAGGGGAATTTCATTTTGCTGTGGGATTCGACTATAGTGGGGAGTGATGTTGTGGATGGAATTTGGTGGATTTAGGTTGAACGAGTAGAAGGAGAAGGGTACTACGGAGGTGTGCGTTTGCTTGTGGCGACATGCAAGGTGTTCCATGCCTATTGTGCAGCTCATGGCATTCCTTTGCACGATCGTAATTTTACCTTGAGTTATGATACGAATGTGCCAAGACAGGTGAGTGGTGCGGAAGTATTTAATGTGCTAAGAATGAGTTTGAAGATCACTGGCGGGTCAGATATTTCTTGGAGATTCACATTCTTGTTTCGTAGGCTGGTCTCTCAGGATCCAGTGCGATTGTCTGTGCGGCGCTGTCATGTTTGCTGGAATTCTACGACATTGGTGATCTTATGAAGGTAGAAGACCGACCGAGAGTTATCTTGAGCGCCGAAGAGGAACTGGGGATAACTGCAGGGTTGCAAGATCGTGTGGCCCAAGTATACGGAGGCCTTGTTTACATGGTTCGTCCTCACCAGTTCAATTGCAGTTTCGTTTGTCTATGAATTTACTATGAATATTCAATGTACTATTTCAGAGTGATTTGGGAATGAGATCATGACAACCCGCTAATGCTGTAGAACTTCCTTCGTTCGCATTGAACTGAGCTTGAAATTGCACTTCTTGCTTAGTGAGAGCGTTACTGCACTACTGCACCAACACCACTTCCGCTTGGCGTAGGCCACACGGCATGATAATGAGTAGTACATAAAATTTCTTTCTGTTCCCCATGTAGTTCCAAGCAATAATGGCCGAAAGAACTCTTGCTATATTTTATGGCAGTGTCATCTTTCATGCGTCACATAGGATGCCCGAAGCAGCCCAAATGAAAAAAGAGACTTCTCAATCTTTATTGCCATTCCTGCAGTGTGGTAGCCACTTGCTCTATTGCAGCAATGACATGCTTTCACTTAATTGCCTTTCCTCTAGATTTCCTCTAGTTTCCACTTGTGTGGGAATCTCTGTTGCTGGTTAAGCCGTGTTGACATATTGTCATTTCTTAAATGATAACGCAGGATTTTGACAGAGATACTCTGCAGAAGACTGGAAACGGCATTTATACACCTATGGATCCTCAATTAATTCCACCACTTCACCTGATCTACGCGAAGAATCCCAGCGACTCCGGCAAGGCTCGTGATTTTACTTATGTTCCATGCATGAATGTCGTTTTCCTCGTCAAATCTTTAGAACTGCAGACCTAGCTGAAACGTCTGATTTTTCCAAGAACTAGTCGTTACCAAGGTTGCATCCGACGGTGGCATTTAGCTTGTCAAAGAGATTGTGCACATTTTTGTCTTGAAGTATCTCCCCGGGCATGTTGTGGAGTGCTTTTTTTTACTCGCTGATATCTTTCGTTGGACTTCACAATGCAGGTGCATAGTACAGTGAGGAAAAGGTGGCTGGATGGTGAAGAATCGGTGAGAAGCTGCATGAAAGAAGTTGCGAATCTCGCCGTGTTGGGTCGAGATGCTTTGCTTCTGCAAGACTTCCCCACCATT
The DNA here is from genome assembly GCA_951230915.1 of Antitrichia curtipendula. Classification (NCBI taxonomy): domain Eukaryota; kingdom Viridiplantae; phylum Streptophyta; class Bryopsida; order Hypnales; family Leucodontaceae; genus Antitrichia; species Antitrichia curtipendula. The sequence continues at coordinate 24,574,758 of OX579634.1, read as the reverse complement.
GCAAAGCTCATGGACCGAAACTTTGACCTGCGGAAGTAAGTTGGGGCTCTCATTAGGTGCACGCCCAGTTGTAACTGCCTGCCAGTTGTATATAATTATTCGAAGTTTGGCAGCCATTTAACCCGTCATTTTTATGGCAGGACAATGTTTGGCGACGCTGCTCTTGGGAAGATGAACATTGATATGGTCGAGACTGCGCGCAGTGTTGGAGCAGCATGCAAATTCACAGGAAGTGGAGGTGCGGTAATTGCATTGTGTCTCGACGGAGATAATCAAGTGAAGGCTCTTCAGGAGGCTTGTGCCAAAGCTGGCTACATTGTTGAACCTGTCATACCAGCTCCATCTTTGGTCCCATCTATGACATCCTAGATTTTGGGACCCAGGTGAGACTTTGCATGCTAGAGATTCTGGTTAAGGGCTTTGTAAACTACGAGCACGTTCAAGTTTACTAGAAGTGCACGATTTTCAGGCTACGACCTTAAAGGAGAGGCATTAAACTTGTCGACATTGACAAAGAAGCCGCTCCGGTGCTCGGACCTTGGCAATTGTTTTGGGAGAGTATATGCAGGAAACGCGCTCTTACAAAATCCTGAATCCGGCGAAGGGAAAGTAGGCGACTGCTTTTGTTAGTTTTCTTCCCTTATACCTGACCCTTTCTCTTACTGTTATTCGAATAATGGAGTGGGCAGGAGCCTTTGGAGGAGTCTCTCTGCTCTCTCAATCAGTCCTTTTGTGAATAAAGTTATAAAAGCACAACATGCCAGTGCGAATTCCTCAACCCATTTTTGAGTTGCTCCAGATTGTTTTGGGCTTGCAAATCTCATACTCCCTCCGTCCCATAATGATCTTCCTATTGGCTTTAATTTTTTTGTCCCAAAATGATCTTGTTGTTGCACTTTGTGATGTTGGAATAGGTCAAATTTGGCTTTTGATTGCTTTTTTGGACTAGCAAAACAACTTTGGAGTAGTAGTTTGCCCTTCATCCATGCAATCATCAATCAAAAGACAAATGAAATGATTGGAGGGACCAATCAACATTGTTTGTTCATATTTTTTGCATCTCTTTTAGTATTTCCCAATTGAAGGAGACAAAGCTTTGGAAGGCAAATTAGAGGTCAAAACATAAGTCTTAGGCATGTACTAAAATTCCCCTAAAATGAAAACTTTACACTAACAACAATTATAAGTCCAATGGTGCTCTTTGAAAATGCCCCCCAAATTATGCTTTTCAATACTCCAAAACTACAATTCATAAAAGGCTCTAAAGCACAAAGTTTCTTGGAACGCTAAGAGTACACCAAACTCTACTTATTGAGTGCAAAATAGATCTCTAAAATGTGATTTGGAACATTTGTGTCCAACACGAAGATCATTTTGGGACGGAGGTAGTATCTTTTTTGGTTTTATGACATCTTCAATTAGATCAAGGGCTTATTGCAATGAAATGATGACTGGAAGATAGTTCTATTGGAGTTTCTAGATATAAAAAGAATAGTAGTGCACCTGAGAGATTTGTGATGAATGCAATAGAACCGAGTGAGAATTTTTTCCTCATCATTCCTGAAAGACTGTCAGTTGTGCTTTCACGCTTACCTAAACCTTCGTCCAACCTCCGGAGGCGACCAGGACTGTTGGAAACGGAGATTCCCTTGAATCTTATGGTGAAGGCCAACTGGCGCAGACATGGGAAATTGGAACCATGTGTCTGCCACTTGTCTTTTACTTTCAGTTGGCGACTGCATGGAGTTCAAGGCATGGGCGCTTGTTGTATGGACCCCGCAAACCGACCTTCCGTTGCCTGGAAAACGGTATGTCAACTCTTCCACGAGACCCTGAACCCACAAACGACCAAGTTTGGTTTTTTCAGCAGTTTTGAAATTTAAGGCATTTGGGGACTTCCTTTTGTCGATATTTGTTTTTTTTTGGCCGCCAGCACTTGGTAGTGTTCTTCACTGATTGTAATGATATATGATTTGTCCCCATGTGAATTAAAATTTTCACGTTATGATCAATCAAATTGTTCAAATTAACCCTTAGAACCCCGAGGGTGTTTTCTGCCAAAAACCACTCAAAACTACCACTAATGCTGTATTCACTTAAGGAAATCAATTTTGTTTTTGTTTTTTTTGGAATTCAACCATAGGATCTTGTACTTAACTTGTCTGAAATCATGTAGTAAAAATTTCATCAAATTTCACCATACGGATTGGAAGATATTAACATTCAAAGTTGAACAAAAAGTTTTTTTTCAAGAAGATGCTTAAATTGCCCGAAAAACTAAGATTGTCCTTAACTTTCTCATCCCTAGTCCAAATAGAATGAATCAAATCTCCACGTATAGGTAAAAACATAATCTTTTAAGAAAAAAATTCAAAAATAATAATTTTGACTTTTTGTAATTTTTTGGGGCTGCCCACCAATCTCCATTTCTTGCTCATTGTGCCATAACTTTTTCATCTGGCATCCGATTGAAACAAAAATTATATATCCACAAAGCTCTTGCAAAACTACATAACCTCAAAAAATCTCAAAAAAATTCACTTCAAATTGAGAGAATAGGAACCTATCGGACCCCGCTTGTCCCCCGAGGGGACAAGCGGGGTTTTAGGGGTTAAAAACCATGAACAGGTTCCTTGGTTCTTCAGGGGTTAATTTGCAAAATGCAAGAAGAAATTACGAAGAGAAGCCAACCAAGATGCAGAGGCTCCGACCGTTTAAGGTTGGCTCTGGATTTGCTGCATTGGAGATGAAGGTAGTGGTGGCTAGGACCTGGATGGATGCGTAGCTTTGGCTGTACTTTAGAATTTGGCAAGTGTATGAGGGTCGGTATTCACATCAGCTCATTATTGTTGCTGATGTTTGGAGTTGACGCTTTAGAGTTCGAGATGCGTACAGCTTTGAATTTGTAAGAATGGAGAAGCAGCGTGAGCCTCAGGTGCAGGAGAAGCACTTACCTTAGAAAAGGAGTCAATCACGGATCCTCTCTTCCACAACATATGCGCTCACGGGAAAGGCCTGCTGTAATGCAGATGTGTGGCTCCACACAATCTTGTCTTGAAGTGACATCATGAAAATACCATGAGATTTGAGTTTTTTCACTGCTGCCAATTCGGTCAATGTTGCACTAAGCATAATTATATAGAATACCCATGTAATGTATAGAATACCCATGTAATGTATTTTAGGCGTTTGGGGTTTTGGCTCTGAAAATTGACATTCAAGATTTTAAGATTTTATGTATTTGTAGATAGGGGACACAATATTGCTACATCCTTCTGTTGCAATTGCACACAGACTGATATAAGTATGTCATCTCTGTATTGGGAAAAACTAATTGTAGTCTGAAAAAAAAATCAGCTCTAGGTCCGTGATGTTTTTGAGTCCATGAGTGACTGCTCAAAATCACCTCCATGAGAACCCAGAATCAGGGCTGGGTACTGAAAGTAAGAGATTGCTAATGGTTTAATGATATTTTGTACGGCATGTCATGGTTTCAGCCTGCATTGACCCGCCTTCAGAAAACAGAATCATACACGGCTACCACTGAAACTGCTGTAAGTTAAATCTGTGTAAGGGCATCCCCACTCCAAGTGACTCAAACTGGGCAAATGGTCGTGCCCAGCCATAATGCGTGCTCCACGGCAGGCACGCCAAGTCCAAGAGAGTGGTCAGGCGTGGCAAAAAAATGGAGAGCGGACAGGGAAATAGTGTTCGTTCCCCGTGGCTGGGTATGTCAGAGGATATGGGAATCGAGGTACGGAGCGCACATTTTCAGGTAGGTTTCCCCACGAACGAGCTCCAAGCTACGCATGATAACCTACTGTACTAGGCACACTAGGCTACTGCCATACTCCTAATAACCAAGAAATAAATCAACTTAAATGATTTATATACCAATGTCACTATTTCTATTACAATCAATTACCATCAATTTAAATTTTGGTGACATAATAAATGAATAGTTTCATGGGTAGATGGTGAGAAGTTAGGTTGGAGAGGTAGCTTTTATAGAGAAATCCATTGTCCATTGTGAGCCCTCAAAAAGTATGGGATAATTTGAATAAAAGAGCTTGACTCCTCATTGTAAAAAGTTAGAATTGTGTTGAAAGTAGAATTTCAGACCTAATTTAGTCACAATAGAATAAATTTTTCTAAAAAATTTTGAACTAAGAATTTTTTTTAAAGAAATATAAATTTCACCTCCAAAAATTTGTTTGAGATTTGGATTTCCTAATCAAAATTTGTGGACAAAATTCACAAAGGGGTTGGAAAGGAATTTTTTTTGACATTTTCAAACATCCTCTCTGAAATTTGTCTATAACTTTTTATTGGAGGATTCAAATCTCAAACGGATTGTTTAAGGTGAAATTTATATTAATTTAACAACTTTTTTTAGTTCAAATCTTTTTTTTAAAAGTTATTCTATTATACCTAAATTAGGTCTAAAATTCTATTTTTAACACAATTCCTATTTTTGACTTAACTATGAGTGGTTGAACTCTTACCAATTCTAATATTATTTATCCCACATGGGTTGTTCTACCTCCTACCACCCCATGTGTATATAAACAGATTCTCTCAGCCTTCTCCATCAATATTTCAAATTGGAAATGACTTTGGAAGAAGCAAAGGAAGTTGGGTCGATAAATTCATTTCTCTCAATGAATTATAATTTTAATAGTTAGCCTTTAAAATTGCGAAACAATGTTGCAGTGTGGGGTTCACCATGTTCCTATGGACCACACTCCTTTCCCACGAGCCGGCCGCATTTCTCCAACACTCCAAAGAGCCACTTGAAGTGTCTTTTTGCCAAGTTGGAGTGGGGATGCTCTAACCCAAGTGATTTTCAGTGTTTGTGTAACCCAAGTGATTTTGATGATCAAGATTTATAATTTAACTGTCCATTTTTCAGATGAATCTGGCTGTGAGACTGCTTGACTTGTGAGCCAGCAGTCTCAAAACAGGTAAGTTATCAGTGACATGCCCCTTGAATGCAGGGGTGCAACGCAGTGCAAGTTTGGGAAATTTTTGGAGCTCCTCAGGTTGATTTCCTCCTTTCATGGATTCGAAATGGATCGGTTTTCTTCAGAGGTCACCAGCTGCATCCTCTTAACTGCAAAATTTACTGGTAAATTTCATGCAATATCAATCCTCACCAGCCCTACTTTTTTGCTTTTTGAGAAAGTGTCAAGGTGGCGATCACTTAAAATTTGGTGAAGCATTGCATTACTACATTCATCCATCTTTTGGACCAAAAAACACTTTTTCATTATATTCATACACTTTTTCATCCAAATTTGGCAATTTCATCTACATTTTTTTATAGAAATGGAAAAAATTTGGCAAAAAAAGATTACTTTTATTTGGCGAAAAAAAGACATTTATGTTAGAATGGTGCTTTCTGGCCCCATATGGCCCCCCAAAAAGGGCTGATCCTCATTGGCCAATTTCCTCCCAACTTAAATTGACACCAATTAAAACATCAATTTTGCTAAAAAGTCAATTTTGAACCAAAAGTATTAATGAACATTGCATCCTTGGTTTAGGTGTAGGGACCTTTCCACATTGGTTGAGATTTTGTAGTGTATTTATTTGTGGTTGGGATTCACATTTCGATTTGGCCAATAGATGTCTAGAATCTGAATATTGAAGCTCTAATGTCTTCTCTTTGCTCTTTGCAATTTTTGGTAGTCCAAATTTTGATTCTTTTTTTTGAAATTTTCTCTTTTGCACTCGTTGAGCTTACAATCCATTTCTAAATGTTTTGCTCCAATTTGTACAAAGATTGGAGCTTTTCATTTGAGTTTTACAGTGCTCTTTGGATTTTGCAACTTCTTTTGTCGCCCTTAGATGTTTTCAATTTTGGTGAAGGCAAAGATCTTTAGTTCCCACATTAGGTGAGATTTATAGTCTAGATACACATGCTCAATTTATTCAATGAATGTAAAGGGTCTGTATTTGAAGCTCTAAAGTGACCTTTTTGCTCTCCACACTTTTTGACTGTCAATTTTTTTTAATTTAATTTTCTTCTTCCTTTGTTATTGAGCAAAGACATATCTTATGTTTTGTTCTTTATAGTCATCAATTTTATACAAGTCAAGCAATATGCTTCAAATTGATGACTATTGCAAAGCATTGTTTTTGTCAATTTTTAGCTCTCGCATTGTTCTTGTCAACCTTTAGTCCTAGCAATTGCTAGAGCCTCCACCCCCTATATTAATACTTGTCCTCTAAAATTTATACTTTATCTACCTCATGTAGGGATCTTGTTGCATTTGGATATTAGCCACTAACTATTATCTTATAGTAGTTGAAATCCTCCAAGTGTTGAAAAGAGGTTTGTAGTCTAGATTTTGTCTTTCTCCAAAGAAAACCCATGACTATAGTATAGGGGTTCAAAATCCAAAGAATGATCAAATAATATATTGTTTTGTGATTGAAGTCACATTTACAAATAGAAATGTCTTAGAATCTTAATCCTAACCGGAAAATATAATAAAAATATCCCCTAGTTTCTAAATAAGGATTCACTCACTTATTCTATGACTAGTTTCCATCTGACACACATGGATGCAACAAACAAATATGCAGTCCCTGTCTTATTTTAGTGTGGGGGTTCAAACAAGATGCACACTTTTAGCAAAGGTAAACATAACATATTGCTTTAAGCATACAAGTCTTTGTTTCATGTTGCATTTGCTTTAAGCGTAGGTTTACAATAATCACTTAAAGCGTCTCTCAATCACTTAGCAAACCACATTAGTACTCTGGTGATCACAATTAATTGCAAGTCTTTACAATCGCTTATAGCGTATCTGTACTAATTCTGCTTAAAGCTATACTATCCAACATTCTAACTGTAATTTTTTTTTTAGTTCATTGTCAACTTATGCATTTGCTTTAAGTTTTCTCAATCACAGTGCTATCCATATTGATACTCATCTATAATTTCCATTTCAATCTAAATTCAATCACACAAACAGGAACACAACTTCAAACTACATTTTAGTATTAAGTTATCCAATCTTTCATCTTTGGATATATTCTCATAATTCTTCCAACTACCTAATCACTGGGATTTTTATAACAATTAAATTAATTAATATTCACTCAATTCATACACAATGATCAGTTTTAAACCTTGAATCTAACCCAAGTTATAACGCTTTGAAACGGACTTCCAGTAACTAAGTAAAGTTTGCTTATAGCGTAGTTCACACATATAATTCTGCTTTAAGTGCATTCAAGAACATACACTAGAAGAAAATGAGGGGTTCTTCGACTTCAAAGAGCAACTGTTTTTTGAGTTGTATAACTAATTTGCGACATGTGATAGTCTAGAGGTCTGAAGTTGCAGTGGACAAGTTGCATAAAAAATTAGAGTCGCAAAATGAAGTGAATCTGTTTTTCATCCGGTAGCGTAGTTTGAACTTCGTCTGACGTGGTCGCTTACGTGTACTCGCTGCCACGTGACGTCAGTCATTCAATCGATGAGTTGTGCGACTTGTTTGCAACTTATCTGTGACTCCATTGCGACTTGTTGGCGACTCATTTGTGACTTGTTTGTAACTTGTTTGCGACTTGTAGATTTGTAGATTTTAAAATTCTTATCTTAATGATTTGTAGATTTTGGATATTACAAATCTAAATTGTATTTTAGATTTCAGATATTTAGATTTAAAAGATTTCATTGGTTTAGGAAATTATGTAATTTAAAAATTCTTGGATTTTTACAGTTTGTAGAAATCTATAAATTGTAGAAATCTACAAACTGTAGAAATCTACACCTAATAGAAATCTTAAAATTCTACTAAGGGAGTTCATTACATAAGAATACAACAACTTACAAGTCTTATATGTCTAACCTAATGGTACTCTTGACAATTGATATGGGACAATTGCTATAAGACAAATAATCGGGAAACAAATTAGAAAACGACTAGAAAATGACTACAAAACAACCAAAAAAATTCAAGAAAATTCTAGTTGTTTTCTAGTCATTCTGTAGTTGCAATCTATTCAGAGATAAGCTCTGTAATAGAATAGGGTTACAAGAGTATAACAGAGTTGTCATTTACAAATTCTAGTTGTTTCTAGTTGCAATCTAGTCGTTTTTTAGTCAAACTATAGTTGTTTTCTAGTTGCAATCTAGTCGTTTTCTAGTCAAACTATAGTTGTTTTCTAGTTGCAGTCTAGTCGTTTTCTAGTCAAACTATAGTTGTTTCTAGTCGCAAACTAGTTGTTTTCTAGTCGAATTGTGGTCAAATTTAGATAATATGTGATTGTGGTTTGCCACAGTGGACTCCACTATGCGTAGAGTTGTTCACATCGACAACTGTGATGAAAACTGGATGTAGATTACCTCACAGTAATTCTAATTGCCAACTCTGTTACAATCCTGTAACCCTACACTTCATTCTACGACTACTTTGCGACTAAACAACCTAGTTGTCAAATTTGGTGCATATAGAGAGGATTACAGTTGCAGGATAGTTCTAATAGGACAACTAGTTGCATGTAGGTGGTTGTGCCGGACACGTTTTTCTTCTAGTGATATACGCTTAAGCACCAACAAACTAATTCAATCATTCCGTCATCAATCTAACAATACAAATTCAATACTGTAACTCAATTAATTGTTTCAAGACTTCACAAACTCAAGCATATTGCTCCAAGCGTATATAAACAACATTATGATTCAATCAAATTAAAAATGCACAACAACTTTAAGCATAAGAGAATACTAGTTCCTTTCACAGGAAATTATACAAACAAACAATTGTCCAATCTCTAGGACTTATATACAAATTAGAAATACGCTTAAAACTTCAAATTATATGAACATAAATTGCTTACAATAAAATTATACTAAAAACTCACACACAGAGAAATTCATACATAATTGAGAGAAAAAAACAAAAGAGAAAAGAAAAAGAGAGAGAGAAAGAGAGAGAGAGAAAGAATGAAAGCAAAAATGAAGTATATCTATCCGTTGAAGCGTCTATCTAAATCCTTACCGGTTTAACTGTTAAGAACGTAATAATTCCCACTTTTGGAATCTCACGGCAATTCCTCATATCAACTAGCATATGAACTCCTATAGCCATATATTTATGAATTCAAAGATAAAGTGAACTCCATTCACACTTAAAAGCAAAAGAAAATTTTTATTTACAAGTTTTTGCATCTATAAGGTTGTTAAAATATCCTTTAGTTTTGAGGGGCATCAATTGATATTTGGCCCTACCAAATTCTTTCCAGTTTTACGTCCTTTGTTTTCAAAATGCAATAAATTTTTTTCCTAGTTTCCCCTGCTAACTTTGAACTAACATTGAATGCAAGGAAAGGGTTGACTCCAAAAATTTCACTTTTAGGGAATGGAAGAACTTCTAAATAGATAGTTAAATTTACTAAATTCAATATTTGTACTAAGACCCCCTCTTACTTATTCGATGTGGTAGAGATTTACAAAGTCAACCAATTACAACATACAATAGGTTTGGAAGCAAATTTATTTGGAAAAATTAGCAGAGTCAATCCCAAATTGGTAGTAAATGCTACCCTGCAATATAAAATTAGAGTGATATTAACCCTTAAAGGATGGGCTAGTCATTGTGGAAATCATCCTTTGAGGGTACCATGTGAACCATTTGCTTCAAAATATAAGGGAACATTCACTGGAGGTCAAGTTTCTAGTATACAAGTCCTTTTTTTTCCACACAAAATTTTAAGGATGAACATCTGCACTTTTATCTTACATAAAAGGTTTATCTATCATCCATCAAACAAAAGATGCCCGCTATGTCATTTAAGATTCAATTGATGACGAAAGGTCTTCAATAAACTTTGAATGCCCATGAGCATTTCCATTCACAGTTTGCAACACTGACTTTGAAGTTGATAGGAGGCTGGGTCTTATGTTGTGGTTGATTAAATCTAACTACAATACTCACATTCCTATTATTGTTTAACGTAGAGGGGGATACAAACATCTAATTAGTACAATTATGCTCTTGTGCTAAAAAAAAGCAAGAACCCCAATTTGTGCTACAATTTAACCACTCAGTGCCTAAAGGGATGAAATATGTTCCATTTTCAATGTAACTTGAGATACTCTAAGCGGTAAGGGGTTAAGAAGCCATCTTCTTTGTACCATTATATATCTAGAGTGTACATCTTAAACTTTCAAAATGTATATTACATTGAAATGCATTGGCCCAAAAATGGCTCAATTATTCATATATGACTCAAAATAAGGTCTCCTACCTTAATAACCAAAGTCTCTTCGTTATAACATTTTTTCTTGGATCAACTTCACAATTGGAAGTTTCTGTTTCTACTATGATAGGCTCATACATTGAAGGTCGCCAATGAAAGTAGTGTAAATTTTAATCTCTTGTTTTAGGAGTTTTTCAAATGTGCTTGAATGAGGCCCATCTTTTCAAAATTTATAAAAGTTTAGATGAGATTCAGCTGGTCTTTAAGACCATGAGTTCCTGGATTGTGGGAACTCGGCCACAGTAGCAAGCTGACATGGCAGAGTGATTGCCATGTCAAATAATAAGAATGTTTTTTCTAAAATTTAAAAAAATTACATTAAATGTTTTTCAAATTTTTTATTATATTAAATTTAGGCTAGTAGAGGCTGGTTTACATCATGGGGAACATGCCTAAAACAACCCTCCAATGCCCCCCCAAACATCTAATGTTACATGACGTATATAGAGATGATCACGATAGCTTCAGTCACTTCAATAAGTTAAGGAAAAATGTCATTCAACTCCTTCATTTTTTTGGGAAACCCAATCTTCATTTTAGAAATGAAGATAAGAACAAACGGCGGAAAGCTGAGGGACGAACCTTGGAGATAAAAGTAACAATGAGTACACACTAAATGCAAGCCAGAACGAAATTACAGGAAAGACTCACAAATGGATTTCTTCAGGTTCCAAATGAGTTATTCACCTTTTGGGGCAAGTACAACACAATAATCCTTCACAAGTTTGAATGAATTTGTCTTGTTTATCACTTATTACCTCATTCCACTTGCATTCTTTTAGTAGGGTCGGGGTGAACTAACCCCCTCGCTCGTCTTGTCAAAGTCCTTCCAGGGGTGCATATAAAAAAAAGTCCCCTATTTTGTGCCGTGTAAAATCCAATTTCTACAGTCTCCCTATCTAATTTGGGGTCTCTAATTGCAAATATGAATTCAGAATTTGCATAAAAAATTCATGCATGGAAAGTAAAGAATTCTAGGGGTTTCCCATGGAGACGAGCGAGGGGGTAGCGAGTAGCCCTTTTTTTTTTTTGGCACCATGGGGCCAGATAGCACCATTTTAAAATAAAATTCTACTTTTCGCCAGATAAAAGTAATCTTTTTTGGCCAAAAATTTCCCATTTCTATTAAAAATGTGGATGAGGTCGCCAAATTTGGATGAAAAAGTGCATAAATATGATTGAAAAGTATTTTTTGGTCCCAAAGATGGATGAATGTAGAAATACAATGCTTCACCAAATTTTAAGTGATTGCCACCCTGGCACCTTCTCAAAAAGCTTAAAAAAAGGACTGGTAGAGAGTTGGAGGAGGGAGTGCTCCCCTCCCTTACGCAACTTTCCCATCCCATCCCCGTCTATGGCAAAATTTAACTTTGGCCCCCATGCAAAGGGGTCCCTTGGTTCCCTAGCTTCGCTTGCATGAAAATTGAAGTGGCAGCACCAGTGAGCAGAACACGCATTCCCTCTGTTCCTCAAGGCAGGGGCCAGCTCCACATGCACGAATTGGGAGCCTGTGGGGGAGAGTACGTGGGCAAAGCTCTAGTCTAAGTTAGCGCACTTAGGGGCAAGAGCGACGTCAGGCTAACATCCCCAATCGACGTCAGGCATCTACTCGAGGACAGGTGGCTTCTGGAGTGAAAAGAAAAGCACAAAAAGAAACAAATGAAACCAACTGACAAATTCTTTTGGACGATTTAGTTGGACGATAGAGTAGTGGACGATTCATGCATTACTCGGTGGATGACATCACTACAAAACATATAAGTGACAGTGGAGATGGTGTCACTCGGCATTGGATGAATTGACACGCTTTTCAATGAACCAAGTTTTCATCCAAATTTGGAATGTTTCACCCATCACCACTCCCGACAAGAGCACTTCAGTTCGGTACTTCCTAAAAATAAGTTAATACTAACTGACCTACTGGAGGACAAAGCTTGGGAGCCCCACACGCCTGCCATAATGCAAGATTCCTGAACAGTAGACCTACGTTTAGAACGAATGGGTGGCTTTCAATGATCCCGTAAACCACTCCCAGGATTCCTCCCGTTCATTTTGCGGGGTGGTTCTGCAGCGTAATGCCCGATTACGCGGGTTTTCCTGCGTTATCGGGCATTACGGATTTCTCATCCAGCTTCGATTCTCATGCCCAATTTTCATCCATCTGTTCGTGATTTACGTCGGGCAATGGCTCCTCGTCGGCGGGGATTGCGTGAAAAAATGCACCTCCTCGTCGGGCTCCGCCCTCCTCGTCGGTCCATTTTTTCACGCAATCCCCTCCTCCTCGGGCATTGCCCTATACATAACTACAGTAGGTTTTAGTTAATGGAATTTAGTGCAACATGCTACCGAGTTTTACGGAATTTAGTGAGGTATGCTATCTTCAAGACATGCAAGCATCAACTTTGGCTATAGTGAGAGTGGATAGTTTAAAATTTTTTTTTTTTTTTTTTTTTTTTGCAAGTTATAAATGATTATTGGGAGTAAGCCTTCATTGCAATCTAGGCTAAAATCTATTTTTTCAAGGAATTTCTCCAATGTACATTTAGCAATGGAGCGAATTTTAGGCAATTTTGTGAACGCTGGTGGCTTAAGGCTTAGTTCGTGTTGTTTTGTTTTGTTTTTTAGTTTTTAATTTTTAGTTTCGCCCGAAAGTGAGCGACGGACCCTTCCGTCAGTCCGTCAGTGACTCAATTCCGTTTGGCGATCAGCATGGGACAGGCTCCACTTGGTTGTGATCTCCATTAGCCACGTGTCGTTCATGGAACATTCAGCCAGAGGGAGTTGACGCTCCCTGTATTGGCCGTGCTGCCGTGGTCCTTCCTTGGGGGGTGTCCTGGCGAGCTGAAGACGAAACTTCCTGGGCTGATGCCGAAGGCTGCGAACACCCTGAAAATAAACACATGTTTGCAAAGAAACCTGGACATGTGTTTGGGAAGAACCGGCGGCTTAGGGGTCGCAGGGCCGGGGTGAACTGACCCCCTCGCTCGTCCCCCTGGGAAAACCCTGAATTTTTTTAATTTTCCATGCATGAATTTTTTTGCAAATTCTGAATTCATATTTGCAATCAGAGGCCCCAAATTAGATAAGGTGTGTGGGGTGTGGGGTGTGGGGTTGAAGAAAATGGATTTTACAAGGCACAAAATAGGGGGCTTTTTTTTATATGCCCCCTTGGATGGACTTTGGAAGGACGAGCAAGGGGGGCTAGTTCACCCCAGCCGTTCAAAGTGAGCCGGTGGAATTGGGAAAAAAAGCGGTTGCAATTTGGAAACATTGGCAAATAAATGGTGAAAATATCTATATAATTTCTATTTTGAATAAACAATAGAGAAAATAACCAACCCTTGGGGTGGAAAAACCAATTCAACTTGGGAATGGAAGGAAAATAGCCAGGGAAACTCAAAAACTTCCCAAACATTGACTTGGACTGCCTCCGGAAGGAACGATTATTGATTCCTTGGTTCCTTTGCATGTGTTCAATAACTCATTATGGATGGCATTGGAGTCTCATTGATACTAAGTTGTAACTACATCTAAAATTGCACAAATAAGCAATTCAACAAGTTTCCCATTATTGTATTGGAATTTTTTTAGGGGGAGGGATCTTGTTGGTAGTTGAAAGGGGATCGATTTCTAAATTCCACTGGAATGCATTTTTTTGGACACCGTATGAATAAATTATGAATTTTCAAAGTGCTGAAAAATAGGTGATTCTAAAACTGACCATAGACTCTCATGAATAGTGGGAGTATATTTTAGACAAGAACTTGTAGTGGTTAGTTGCAGAAAGAGGTCAAAATTAGATGTATTGTTACCTAACGTGAATAATATTTACCTCTATGAGCTCACCCCCCCCCCCATTAGAAATGATGAATGTTGTGAAAAGGGTACTTCATCCAATTAATTGATTCATTGAAGAAGCTTTACAAAAAAACATGAAATGTATTTACATACTTTTTGCACCTTGCATGTACAACATTTGATTGTAGAGAAGAAAACAATAGGATATTGAAGTAACTATACTGCAAATCACCTAAACAAGTATTTGAGCTTGGTTCCCATTATTAAACTATTTGTATTATTTTTGGATCTTGTTGGGAGTCAAAAGTAGATTATAGATTCCTTTCATCAAGTATTTTTTGGACAACAAATGAAAAACTATGAGTTTTCAAATGGTTAATCCAAAATTGTCCTTAAGTTCTTAGCTTTAGAAAAATTACATTTTAGGGACAATAATTTTGTTGGTGAAACTAATTTTTCCCTTACAATTGGTATAAATTAGTGTTACAATAGACCTTGAATCAATATTTATTATTTGGAATAGTAGAGTCTTCATATCCTCTAAGCATTGGGGAATATCACAAAGGAGTTTGTCATGACCTTTGTCACAACCTTTGATAGATGAATGCATTGATAGATGAACTAAATTACAAAATCCTAATTGGCAATTCAACAAAGATGATTTAGACGTTTGAAAGTTTCGTGAGGGTTTGAAGTTGTATTCAAGCAATACGTGAAAGGAAAATTAGAGAATTTGAAGTTGTGGTGAAGAAGAGATAAATATAATTAGGATTTTTTACTTTAGTGAATGGCTTTAGATAGAACCAAAAATAAAAAGCTATAAGTAGAATAGAAGCCCTAGTCTACTGAAGAGCTGATAGTCTTCTATTGTTGATCTCTATTATATAGGTTTTGGAGATTGATCTTTCTCTGTACTAGGGTGGTTTGAGCTCCTTGTAAAAGCTTTCTTGTTCTTAATTGGAGTTTATTGTAAGAGATTTGTTACACCTCTCAACATTGGAAAATATCTCG
The DNA here is from genome assembly GCA_951230915.1 of Antitrichia curtipendula. NCBI lineage: Eukaryota > Viridiplantae > Streptophyta > Bryopsida > Hypnales > Leucodontaceae > Antitrichia > Antitrichia curtipendula. The sequence continues at coordinate 24,559,671 of OX579634.1, read as the reverse complement.
AGGGAGTCAAAGATCTAGGCCAAAATACTACAATAAGAAATATATATATATAAATAACACCCCATTGATACTCTATGTTGTCTTGAACATTTACGTCATACAAATCTACAAACGGTGGTCCTTCTTGGGGCAAAGAGCCAAGAAAACACCCTTTAAAAGATAATGACTTAATCCTTGTCCACGGTGACATTCCATTGTACATTGGTAAGACCCTTTTGATAGAAAGGCATATTGTATCCATCCATCAAATAATATTTCAATATTACTTCCATAGAGGACACGATTCCTGCTTTTGGTACTGACTTCATGAAAAGCTGCAGTCTCTAGGCCTCCCCGAAAAGGTGGCACACTGGGAGTGGAACGCTTTTGGAGAGGCTCCGTCAGTTTTACACCGCCGTCTGTTCTGCGTGAATTCTTGTATCTACGGTTTCTAGAAAGAAACTTGGGTTCATCGTCTCTCTGGCCGGGGGCTTCGAGTGATCATTCGAGCGATTCTTCTTCGCGACCTTCGGCTTGTATCGCTCGATTCTTGTGCCTCTGGTTAGGCAGTTTCTGTAAAGTGGCTTTCGAAGCTCTGCATGCGTTAAATTCGCACATGGTTGTCGTACGTCTTTCTTTGTGGATATAAACAGGTGCAATTCCATTGAGAGTTTCGTTAATTTCTGCAGTGAGAGAGTCTTCCCGAGGGGAATTGGCAGTTGGCAAGAAGAGGTGGAGTGCCGCAATGGCGGAAGCTACGGTTCCCGAAGGGGACATATGGTTTGAACGAAAGCATGGCGGGTCGCGGAGTTGGTCGGACACAGGGAGCGGTCGCATTCCATTTAAAAGTTCCAGCAGCCATCGTCAGGATTCGGACGACCAGGCGGAGCTCGAGTGGGCCGCTCTTGAGAAGCTGCCGACGTATCACCGCCTGCGGACGGCGATTCTTGATTCTAACGGCGACGCGCAGGAGATGCGCGGGCCCATGGATGTGAGGCATCTTGCGAAAGGACAGAGGACGAGCATCGTGGAGAAAGCTTTGGCCACCTCCGAGCAGAACAATGAGCGTTTCTTGTCGAAGGTCAAGGAACGGCTGCTTCGGTGAGGACATGGACTCTCTTTCTTTTTCGTCTTGAGAACTTAATTCCTTGCTATGTTCGTTTGTTGCAGCATTCGTCTTGTGAAGGTTGGAACGCGCGATGTCACGAATTGTCTGTTTGATTTGTCGTGGTCGCTTCGAATTTTTCGTGAATATGTTCGGGACACGAGCTTGCATGGCCCTGTGTGACAAAGAACGGGCGTATATTCCAGATTTGAGATTTTTAGAATGCGTTTTCGCTCTCTAGTTTTGCGTTTTAGTACATTCTTTTTCAAACTACCGTGTTCGTGAGATTGAAGAACGTGGGAGAAATTTTTAAATTGATGCTGAGCTAAATGCGAGAAAGTTAAATTTTTCCGACTCCTTTGTAACTATGAGATGGCAATGAACTTCCAATATATTTTCTAACAGGTTGACGTGATCTGTTTCCGCAGAGTGGGAGTAACTCAGCCCACCGTAGAAATTCGGTTTGAGGATTTGTCCGTGAATGCAGATGTTTACGTCGGAAGTCGAGCGCTGCCGAGTTTAATAAATTTTACACGAAATTTTGTGGAGGTAACTGATTTATTATTTCCATTTTTCACTCCGCAATTTGACGTTGGGTGTAATATCTTGAAGGAATTCAAATATTTATGGAACCTGATATCTGACACGTAGCTATTTTCATGCAGGGTATGCTGGCTTCTTGTGGAGCTTTGCCAAGCAATAAGCGGGACTTTCCTATCTTACATGAAGTCAGTGGCATAGTTAGACCTGGCAGGTACTAGTCTTTGGCACTTTTTCCAGCTGCTTGAAATAGTAGTATTGATTGGAATGTATATTGGTAGCAAAAATGGTGGAAGATGACTCCTTGATAGTTTGGGATGCCACGGAATTGGTCTGTTAGACTCCAGCCGATCTAATGAGTTACCTTATATCATCATTTTTATTTTTGCAGGATGACTCTGCTTTTAGGCCCTCCAGGTGCTGGAAAGACGACGCTGCTACTAGCGCTAGCTGGAAAACTTGACAAATCCTTGAGGGTAAGCCACGAAGCTATAATCTCTGAGCGTTACGGTAGTTAACTTAAGTCAAACTGTGCAGAACTCTGTTTAAGATGTTTGTATTACTATAGTCGAGCTTTTCTTTTTCATTGTGTTCTGATTCTTATATTTTCTTGTTTGTAAATTTATAATTAACTTTTTTTTTGGTTCATAGCTTCAGAAGGTCGTTCCTCGACTGGATTGAGACTCTTTTGAACTTGATATATCGCAGACTTACGGGAAGATCACTTACAACGGACACACTTTTGGCGAATTTGTTCCTCAAAGAACTTCGTCATACATTAGTCAAACTGACAACCATATCGGGGAGCTTACCGTTCGAGAGACGTTGGATTTCGCCGCAAGATGTCAGGGTGTTGGCTACAAATTTGGTCCGTATCCATTACGTCGTCCTGAAATTATACAGTTAGCACTTCGTCTCTTTGAATTACTACCGCAGAGTATTATTTTGGGTGCAAATAGAATAAGTGGATCCAGGAGCAGTAATTATCATCAAACTATAAATTTATGTCTTATGGCTCGCAACGAAGCTCCAGCTGCGGCATTATAGGTCATTTTGAGTGTCCCTGTTGTGAAAGCTTGGTTTCATTTTCTCAACATTGTTTATGAGAATAGTTGCACCTGTGATTACAATCCCGATGACTGAATCTTGTAAGAACTTCTGTTTTTTCTGTTCGATTCTTGTAGACATGCTGACGGAGCTTGCTCGTAGAGAGAAGGAAAACAACATCCACCCGGATCCGGATATAGATGCATACATGAAGGTAAGTCTAAATTTGTACCATGGAATTCTGAAGTGCTGCTGGTGGAATATGGATATACAATGAGAACCTTATCGTCAATTAATGCCTTGTTTAAATCCTTTAGGCTTCAGCCGTTGAAGGGAAGAAGCACAGTCTTTCAACAGATTACATCATGAAGATTCTGGGTCTTGAAATATGTGCCGACACCGTTGTTGGCAATGAAATGCTTCGAGGTATTTCCGGAGGTCAGAGAAAACGAGTGACAACAGGTAAAGAAACTTTGAACATGTACTATTTCAGAAATGTCAAGCAAGGTTCTTATTCTTTGCTCGCACGCGTCTGCGCTCATGTGTCATTTATGGTCTAATTAATGGCTTTTCTTGCTGAATGAGGTGACACACTCCTTACTGTTACTTGCTGAAGCTTTTTTGCGCATGATTTGGTCGAAGGGCTTATCAGTAGTCCTGCAACATGCGCTTTTTGATTTGATTTTGACCAGGCTTCTTGCTTCCTGAAGCTAGTAAAATGTCCTGCCCCTGCAGTGAAGTCTGGGTGTCAGTTTATTTATAATTGGTCCCTATTGCGTGCTAGGCTTAGTGTGGAATGACTCTTAATGCAGGTGAGATGGTGGTTGGACCAAAAAAGACTTTGTTCATGGATGAAATCTCTACTGGTTTGGACAGCTCTACGACGTACCAAATTGTAAATTGCACCCGAAATTTTGTGCATTTGATGGAGGGGACCGTTTTAATGGCTCTCCTCCAGCCTGCACCAGAGACTTTTGAGCTGTTCGATGACATCTGTTTACTAGCTGAAGGTCACATTGTCTATCTTGGACCAAGAGAAGATATCTTGGAGTTTTTTGAGATTGTTGGCTTCAAACTCCCGCCGCGAAAAGGAATTGCGGACTTCCTTCAAGAGGTACGAGAGAGTAGGCGAGAGAGTAAAGAGAGTAGACGTAGATGAAATTATTTATAAGTAAATATGGTTTGACATATTTCTGATTCTTCTGGTCGCTTAGTGATTCTTAATTTACATGAGCTTGCTTTTCTTGATGATCAGAAATTATGTCATTTTTGTATTATCACTGGTATTTGACTTTGAGAGAGCTTCCCACTGCAGGTTACGTCTAAAAAGGATCAAGAGCAGTATTGGTTTGATCAAAGAAGACCATATCAGTATATACCTGTTGCTGAAATGGCAAATGCATTCAAGGATTATCGCATTGGTAAGGAGTTGGACGAGAAGCTTACTACTCCCTTCGACAAAACTGAAAACCATCCAGCAGCTCTTGTTTCCTCTAAGTTTGCATTGTCTAAGTGGGAACTCTTAAAAGCTTGCGTTGAGAGAGAAATATTGCTTATGAAGCGAAACAGATTCTTATATATATTCCGAACCTGTCAGGTGAGCATTTACGACTTCTACCGTCCATGCCTTTGAAATAACATGATAATAATTCCTTTCATTCTTTTCTAGTGAAAAAGATCAGTGAATCCTGACTGTGTTCAAGATTTTGACATTCAGAACCGAATTTGAAAAACGGTAATAAATGCTTGACTTGAGCTTTTTGTCTGGTGTCGCAGGTTGCCTTCGTAGCCTTCCTAGCTTGTACTCTTTTTTTCCGAACACGGTTACACCCAACCAATGAATTATTCGGGTCGCTATACCTCAGCACACTCTTCTTTGCCCTCGTACACATGATGTTCAATGGATTCTCGGAAATGTCTATCACGGTGGCACGACTACCTGTTTTTTACAAGCAACGGGACAATCTCTTCTACCCGGGTTGGGCATTTTCAGTTCCCAGTTTTCTTCTACGTTTGCCGTATTCGGTGATTGAATCCTTAATATGGTCATGTATCGTCTACTACATTATAGGGCTAAGCCCAGAACCTGGCAGGTAACGACTCTGTGCCTTCATCGTGCACTGGTAGCAACTCCTTCGTTATCTATTAACGCATTTAATTTTTACTCCCTCCGTCCCACTATAATCTCCGAATCGGACATAGCGCGTGTAATACTGAACCGCTTCAGTTATTGATTTTGATTGTAGAGCAAGCGATGTGGAATTTAAATCGTGCGTGTATCCACTCCCTCTATTTCCATTTTACATTGCTTGCTCAACGATCAACGATCCAAATCAATAAGTGGAGCCCCGATCAGAATCAATAAGTAGAGCCTTTTTTTAGTGGTACATGCACTATTTCCGATTCGGAGGTTTTTAGTGGGACGGAGGGAGTACACATTTGGCGACTTGTTGGTTCTTGTTCATTATGTGTGGTTTCTCAGGGATCATACACGTCTCCCATCGTCCTGAAGTTATGTGTCTTAAATGTTTCCTAAATGTCTTGATGCATTTGCCTTATAGTCTTGTCTATTTGAAAAGGGGGCACCCGATTGTCTACTGATAAAAGATTTGTATCTGGCAGGTTCTTTCGTTACATGCTACTTCTGCTTTGTATGCATCAAATGGCAGTCGCTCTTTTCAGACTTATAGGTGCACTTGGTCGGAGCATGGTGATTGCCAACACGTTTGGTTCTTTTGCTCTTATGGTTGTATTTTTACTTGGAGGTTTCATCCTTTCAAAGGGTAAGTCCTCCTGTGAATGACAGTATTTTATATGTTTCTATCTGCACTAAGTTAAGTAGGAAAGTGACATTTCAGTGAATGCTGAAATTTTGTTTTCTACGATATTTCGACACAACAATAGTTATATAAAATTAGTAATTGAATTTGATCCGCATTTGGACAGTATTACTTTATTCAGAATATCTTTCTAGAGGTACGTGTCCTGAGGGTCACTTTTTTATTTTAAAGAGTTTTTTCCCCTTACTGTGTGTCTTGTTTATGGAACAGACAGCATACATCCTTGGTGGATATGGGGATATTGGATTTCACCTCTATCGTATGCACAAAACGCTATTGCTGTTAATGAGTTTCTTGCTCCTCGGTGGCAGAAGGTCAGTAATTCCACCATTGTAGTTTATTTAATGCAGGACTACATAAGCTAAGTACACCTCCGAGTCATGATTCACAAAGTTAGTGTATCTTTTTTCGGTTCAACACAGAGTCTGATTGACATGTCTTTTCATTGTCACCTGTGCTTCAATCATCCTCAATAATATGGGGACCTTTGTTTGTAGATATTGCATATGTTTAATTACTTCAGCATTCAAGTATCTCTACTAATTAATATATTTTTTGGAGTTTCAGCTCAGTAGTATCACGGGACGACCACTGTATCTGAGCATACTGGAGAGCAGAGGGATATTTACTCGTGGGTATTGGTATTGGATTGGCATTGGTGCTCTAGTTGGTTATATCGTGATTTTCAACGTACTGGTGACCTTTGCCCTACAATACCTGAGCCGTAAGTGATTCATTTCTGTTTCTTGTAAGACATTTCATACTCCCTGTTTACCGTGTCATAATGGGCATCGTTCAGCAAAGAACTTTGTTTCAGAATCATTACAAACTAGACTATCCTTGTACGGTGGATTTTAAAATTACTGATATTTTTGTTTTTTCTTTGACCAGCAATGGGCAAGCCTCAAGCTACGGTAGCAGAAGAGACCGTGAAGGAAAAGACTGAAGGACGTGCCATGGCTTCTAAGAGTAAGAGTAGGAGCTTGAGTGTGCGTGATGGTCATTCAGATGACCACCGAGGAGGTTAGTTGCAGAGCCTCATTACTTGAATTTATTATGAGTGTTTGCATGGAAACTATCCTTGTACCAAACTTATATGCTGTGTCCAGAAGTTGTCACTACTTGGGGAGAGGGACATCTACGCAATTAGTAGATTTCAGGATACATATATGAATATATTGTATGTGGAACCTTAAACTGATTCAACGTAGAATTGAGTGGGAGGAGAGTTCTCCAAACCAAAAAACAGGGGGGAGTTATGCCTCTAACCTCCATGACTCAATTGCCCTCGATGGTCCCTCTCCGCTGAACTATCCCAGCATTTGCTCTTTTCGAATTCACTGTACTGAAATGTATACCATTTTGAGGTTTTCAATATACTTCAAAATGACAATGAATATGCTTTGTTAGCGAATACGAATCGAGTGAAAGGAAGTAGAAAAAATAATGACTGGAGATCTTATGTTTTCCAGAAGAGGTGCAGATGGAGGAATTCTCTCGTGACACGCATTCTGAGACGGCAATTGACATTGCGAACCTGAAGAAAGATAGCCAGGGTCAAAAGGGAATGATTTTGCCTTTCGAACCCTTGTCTTTAACTTTTCACAACGTCAACTATTACGTTGACATGCCCTCTGTAAGCGGTTGTCAAAGTTCTTTACTTCAATTTTAGTTTTTCATCGGACAATAAATCTCATTAATTTAATTGGATAGCGTGACTTGTGCGTTTATTCATAGGAAAGATACATGTTTTTTTTTATAGCAATCGGGAGATTCTTGGTGAATCCTTATGAGTGTGTTCTTGTATTGCAGAACATGAAAAGTGAAGGTGTCACTTCTGATAAGCTGCAGCTGCTACGAAACGTAAGCGGAGCATTTAGGCCTGGTGTGCTGACTGCACTGATGGGTGTCTCTGGAGCGGGGAAGACTACGCTGATGGATGTCCTTGCAGGAAGGAAAACAGGAGGTTATATTGAGGGAGATATTAAGGTGTCTGGATACCCCAAGGTTCAGGAGACATTCGCACGTATAGCAGGGTACGTGGAGCAAACGGATATACATTCTCCACAACTGACTGTTCACGAGTCTTTAACATACTCGTCTTGGTTGCGGCTACCTAAGGACGTTAGTGCTGAAACTCGAGAGGTGAGCGATCTTCACTCTGCCCTTTAACCATTCAAATGTTAAGTAAGATTCGCATTCTCTTTAGAGGATGACCGTAATTAATTGTTGCAAAATTCCTCATCATACAATTAGTCGGTGTTAATCATTCTTCTAGGTTGTGGATTACGGAGCAGGCAATGATGCTTTTAGTCAAGTTCTATACTTTGAAATCGGTGATCTTCCTGACAGAAATTTGTTTTGGTTGTTATTTTGCTTCTCAAGACCTTCGTGGAGGAGGTTATGGAATTGGTGGAGTTGAACAGTTTGAGAAGATCTCTTGTTGGTCTTCCTGGTAGCACTGGACTGTCGACAGAGCAAAGAAAGCGTCTGACTATTGCCGTCGAATTAGTTGCCAACCCATCCATTATTTTCATGGATGAACCTACATCAGGACTGGATGCTCGTGCAGCAGCAATCGTAATGCGCACTGTTCGAAATACAGTGGATACAGGGAGAACAGTCGTTTGTACCATACATCAGCCCAGTATTGATATATTTGAGGCATTTGATGAGGTATTGATTTCCTGTACATTTTGCACCTTCTTTGTGATTATGGTGCTTTGCTCAGTTACCATGTTCTTTCTTCTTGGATAGTTGACTTCGTGGGCATATCTCAATCATGCCATGTAGATTACTGTCAGTACGGTTTTGTACCCACTGATGGAGGGCTCTAATTGCACAACAATTTGTACTGTGTAGCTGTTGCTATTGAAACGTGGAGGACAAACCGTATATGCTGGACCTCTTGGTGTACAATCAAAGCTCTTGGTAGAGTATTTTCAGGTACCTGCAATGGACAAGTTCTAGGTGATAGTCTTGTCATTTCAAGGATGAGCTTTTTAAATTTTATGGATTTTGTAAGCTCTGTGCAGTGTGGTTCCTAACGAGGTGAGATGAGATCCTCTTCCATCTTATGTGCTGAACGGCATTGCAAATATTCTCTGAGAATTTTTTTAATGAATCGTTGTTATGGAGCAGGCAATCGAGGGAATTCCTCCTATTAAAGAAGGGTATAATCCAGCAACATGGATGCTGGAGGTCTCAACTCCAGGAGCAGAGTTGCACATTGGCAAGGACTTCTCAGATATTTACGAAGATTCCGACTTGTTTAGGTGAGAAACTTGTGCTTCTGCAGCTGAAATCGAGAGAGCCTAAAAGCGTTTTTTGTATTTGCTTGAAAATGTAGATTTCGTGAAAATATGCCGATTTAAATATTCAATGGCATATTTCCTACAGGCGAAACGAGGAGATGATTAAGACGTTGAGTCTTCCTAAACCTGGATCGCACGACCTTGAATTTCCGACTCAGTTCTCGCGATCTTCTTTGACCCAGTTTAAAGCCAACCTGTGGAAGCAAAAATTGACTTACTGGCGTAGTCCTTATTACAATGCCGTGAGATTTTTCTTCACAGTCATCTGTGCACTGATCTTCGGGTCAGTTTTTTGGAACCTCGGTTCCAAGAGGTAACCACTATCTTCCATATTGCAGTGGATAGTTTTTGAATGAGAAAAGTCAGATTCGACATGCTCAACGTTAGTTACATAATTTTACTCCTAATTAGTTGTAAGCAGTTCTTGTCTTTGATTTTAATTTTAATTCTCTTCACTAAACGAGTATTATATTGTGAAATCCAGAAAGACACAACAGGACATTTTTAACGTGATGGGGGCGTTATATGCTGCTGTGCTGTTCTTGGGAGTAAACAACGCGTCCAGTGTACAACCTGTTGTAGCAGTAGAGAGATCAGTGTTCTACAGGGAGCGAGCAGCTGGCATGTATTCACCCCTGCCTTATGCCTTCGCTCAGGTATGTGTTGTCAATGCATGGCGGTTTCCTTATCGTTGTAGTTTAAAACCCAGTTTGTCTTCCTTAAATATATTGGGGAATGAATGGTGCCTGCCGGCTGGAATCTGCTCTCCAATGAGGTTTGTAATATCGAAGTAGTGTGGATTTCATGTCATCATTCAACAGTATTCCGAAGCATCTGTGGCCCTGATTGAGAGGCATTTCGCTGATTTAGTGGATACGTAAAGCTTTTCTTGATAGGAATATCACTTCCGCGCGCCTTTCTTGAGTGATTTTTTTCTCTTAAGACCTCCCTTAGAAATGAACCTAACGTAATTTGCATCCGCGTGCAGGGTTTAGTCGAAATTCCTTATATCTTTGTTCAAACTTTGGTGTATGGGCTTATCACATACTCCATGATCCAGTTTGAATGGACGGCAGGTACGTGCTACTTTTAACTACTGTAGCGAACTTGTTGTTTGCAGACTGCCAATGAATGACTGGAGTTCTGAATTCATAGGAGATTGGCATACCGCATTTTTCACTAAATTCTTGGTGCTGATATTTTTGTGGGTTTTGTTTGCAGCTAAATTTTTCTGGTACATCTTGTTCATGTTCTTGACATTCTCTTATTTCACATTTTACGGCATGATGGCGGTTGGATTGACTTCCTCTCAGCAATTGGCAGCTGTCATTTCCTCCGCGTTTTACTCTATCTGGAATCTCTTTTCCGGATTTCTCATTCCCCGACCAGTGAGTGGCAGGCATACTTGTCTCTGAATAATTGCCCTATGGAAAGTCTTAATATCAGATGTATTATATGTATAGTATGTGCTTCTTCTGATATCCTTTTCTGATTCTGGTAGTTAGTTAACTTTGTGGATTTGTCTGCTCCAGCCTAATGAAGAGTAACTGGTTGTCAATGCAGAGTATGCCAGTGTGGTGGTTTTGGTATTACTACCTCAGCCCTGTCGCATGGACTCTCTATGGTTTGATTGTGTCGCAACTTGGCGATGTAGAAACAAGCATCGATGCCCCAGGCTTCCCCAACGCCACAGTCAAAGAATACCTGCATTCCTACTTTGGCTTCGAACACTCAATGGTTGGAGTTTGCGCTGTTGTCTTGGTAGGTTTTGCCGGTGCCTTCTGGCTAGTATTTGCGTTCTCCATTAAGTTCCTAAATTTCCAACGACGTTAGAGATGTTGTGGAATTCATCTTAAGTAGATAAATAAGCCGGATGCAGCAAATGCTCTTTAGTAATCGAAGAAATATTTATTTGCCTGTCAACTGCGTTTCGACCATAGTATGTGAAGTGGAATGATTCGTGTCCAGCAAGGTTTTCAAATTTTAGCTTTACCAGTTCCTTCTCTCTATTGTAAATGAAAGCGTAGATAGTAATGTTGGATGGTCAGAAAAGGCTCTCCGCAGATGACATGTCATGATGATCTGTAAGAACAGACCTGCAATTATATCTTCTAGGGCAAATGATGTTGCGAGGATGTAATTCATGGAACAGTGAATGAAAACAGTTTTTAAAAATAAATAAAAAAGTTTGAATGAAGGCTCGTTGCATCATTATCGTTGCATGAGTGGAGGCGTGCTTCTGGTGGAGTTCTACTGGGTAATCAGTTTTGCAAATTCGACATAGCAATGGAAATGCACTTAACAAATGTTTACAGCAAGGATGGATTGCTGCTACAGTAGCAGTTGTCACCATTGCACATTGAATACCTTAGTTGTAAAGTAGAAGGCTCAGAAAGTGCTCATCTAAGGGTAAAAGACCTCTGTACAAAAATGGGTGGACCCAAAGTTTTTTTACATTTTTGTGGAAGAAAGAGAAATAAGGAATACTGCAGTGGAAATTTTAAGTTTAATTTTTGACTTGAAATGAATAAAATATAATTTTTCAAAGTGAGAGGTGCATAGGTCCCTATTAATGCTCATAGGTGCAATTGTAATCAATCAAAACATGCCATTGAATGGAGTTAGTGAGATTAAGAATGATCGTAACCATACCTTTAAATAGAAACAATGATTCTAAGAATGATCCAGTATATTTTTCCATTCAATTCACTTCCGATTGTAAATCAAAATTTTATGGCAACCGCGAAACACCCCAAGGTTTCCTCACATAGTTTCAAATCCAATTCAAAGTGTTGTAACTTTTGCATATGATGTTCGAGTTCAATAAAACTTATTGAAAAATTTGCATTCTATCTTCTAGTTTGTGTGGTAAAATTTTTAGATCAATATAATATGCATTGATTTTTCGGAAGCCAATCAAAGCTCACAAGTTCAATTTGAGTCCACAAAACTGCATTTGATGGCTGCAACTTCGGGGCTTGTATCTCCTTTGTTCAATGTTAGTTTTCAATCAAATTTGTTGGGTTATGTTCCCCTTGAAGTCTACACTAAAGATGATATTTAGTGTCTTGTACACTAAATACGAAGGCATACACTAAAAGCCAATTATCCTATGAAAGTAAGTAACATTAAATGTCAATTCAAACACTAAATGTGAACCAGAGTTGTCATATCAGACGGAATATCACTGTTCACGGACAGAATCGGACCGATTAGGGCTAGGCGGCTGCAAACTTCAGAGCCTTGTAACTTTTGCAAAAATTCTTCAAATCAGGAAAATGAGATGTTTTTCGGCATCTACAGTTTTTGTAGATCCCGAAAAACATCTCATTTTCCTGATTTGAAGAATTTTTGCAAAAGTTACAAGGCTCTGAAGTTTGCAGCCGGCACATTCAAGTCTAACACTAATTGTGGACAAGTTCAGATTTAGTGTTGTAGCTAGTAGGGGGGTAAAAACACTAAATGTCACTCAACACTAAATATCATCTTTAGTGTAGTTGTTGTGGTAAGATTTTCATGTCAATCCAAGTTGTTTTGAATGTTTGGGAGCAATTCAAAGTTTAAAATCCTGACATTTTTGGATTACAGTGAACTTCGGCGGCTTGTATCTTCTTCATACAATGTCCATTTTTAATAAATAAAAAATTGGAAAGTTGCGCATACTAGTTTAGTTTGCATGTTTTAAATTTCACATCAATCCAAGAAGTTATGAGTGACTGAGAAGCATTTTAGTAGAAGGAAGTTCAACTTCAAAGGAGGGGTTTTGCAATTTTTTGACATTTCAAAGTCATTTTGTAAACCTCACCAAATTTAGGTCTTTATTATGAGTAAAATCACACATGATGATGAACCATGTCACTTGTACAATAGCCTAAAATTACACACATGGGTTGGTAGTTTTTCACCACATGGAGTAATTTCCATTTCTACATCCCATGTACACTGTTTTGAGCACTTCTATAGGGGCAGTTCTTAATGCCCCAACTGTTTTTGAGCCTCCTCCTATACCCAAAAAGCAAGATGGAAGTGTTCATGTCTTTAGAACGCATAATGGGCACATCACAAAGTTTAGGGCATGCCAATATGGTGCATTGAAACGCTATCAAGCTAATTTGGTACCAACTTCTATGCTACGTTTGATACTGAGTTGCATTGAGTTTGACACCAAATTCTTTGATTTGATAGTCTTTTGTTGCACCATATTGGCATGCTTTGACTTTCCTAATGCAAAGGTTATAGGTGACATTTAAATCCATTTAATTAATTAATTTAATCTCCAAAACCTCCCTCCAACTACCCCCCATTTCCAATCCTAACCCTAATCCTAACCCTAACCATCTCCCCCATTTGTAATTTCAAATTGATATAGAATATGCAATCGATATGGAATATTTCTGTATTGCCATATTTGTATTATGTCTTATACCCATGTTTATATCCATACCTGTATCGTATTTGTATTCATATTCCAAATCAATTGTACTAGGATTGGTTTCAGTTTTTTTTCTATGAAAAGATAAATGGTCTGCAATTTTCAAAAATTGAAAATGGGGTGGGGGTGGGGGGTGGGTTAATAAAAAACATGTTGTCTACATCTTTTCACTAGAGTTAACCCGGAAACTGCAGTTGCTGGAGCTCCTACGACTATACGGTCAAACATCAAAGTCACATGCTTCATTTTGCCATTGAAAATGAATGGAATTTTTAGTTTTTAGTTTTCATAGATAAAAAGTTGTGTGTTAGTCTCTTTTGACCACTTTGTGATTATCATGAATACCACATATGAATAATAGAAGGGATATACGTGTCAATTTTCCATTGGTTGTAAGAATTTTACACAATTTTGAAAGGGGTACACATATAGTCTTTTTGTTTTAATAACTTCACAATTTTTATTCACAAGTGTTTTAAGAAAAAAATGAACCAGAAGGTAATAAATACTTGTGGCTAGTTGTGCATTGCCATAAGCACAATACAAGACATTCAAAAACACAGATTCAAATTAGAAAGAAAGAATTAGAAAGAAAGAAAGAAAATGAACAATCTACCAACGATTGAAGCCAATTCTCAAATATGGAATCTAATTCCTCTACAAATCAAGGTTCATTGTAGTACTCTCCAATGAATCATTTTCCATGATCATACCTACAACAATAAAGAATTCCTGAGAACAGAGACAAAGCCCTAGCATTCTTTCCTTCTCAAATTGGGCCCTTGTATGAGTATACTTTCTACCAGCAATCCTAAAACTGGCTAATTTGTGCTCCCATTCTACCAAATGGAAACATGTGCAAAATGTACATGGTGAATTTTTTTCAAAAGTGAGATTTGAGCTAGGTTACATATATGAATCTCTGTTCAATCGCAAAACTTTCCATTCATCCCCTGCTTATTTCATAGACGCATGCCACGTTTTGATTAGGCAATCATTGAGGCGCAATCTAGGCCTTGGATTTGTAAATGGCACAATCTCCAACGTCCATTTTGCAATGGGGGTTTACTAGGTTTTTTCCTCCTGCAAACCTGCATTAGTGCGCTTTGCTCCTGAATGTCTTCGTTAATTGCGCTTAGTCTCAGATTACGTGCTTTGCACGTCTTGAATTCGCTTTGCCATCATCTTGGCCTTCCCAATCCACGCCTTCACACCTTTGAGTACCTGCATTTATTCTCTTTCAAAAACAACATCTTGTGAGTTTCAAATTTCGATGGGCACCACTTCCAGACTGTTGTGAATTTTGGACCAATTTAGGGGCACGCATTGTGTTTTGCATTCAATGCAATTAGGAATTGTAGGCTCAAAATGATGGCATAATGGGATCCAGAGTTGTAGAGAGCTATTGGTATTTTCATGAGATGTTGCCGAATTGTGGACAACTTAAGCGCTCCCTTAATTGGGTTCCGATTGCATCGCTTTCTTGTACTTTTGCATGAACTATCTTTTTTTTTGTGATTTTCTATGAACAATCTGGCTTCGTTTTTGTGTGAATGATCTGTGTTGGTTTGGACATCTCTCTTGCCTACTTTCTTGGATGCAAGTGTGGTTTTTTGAATTTTGTGCAGACCGACAAGTCAGAGATGGCACTGCGGTTGAAACTGCCAAACAACTTCAGGGTTCGTTGCTTCGGCTCTAGCTACAATTGTAACGGCGTCGAGAAGTATTTGCTGCCAAATCCTAACGCTTACGGTGAATTTGCGATGATCTCTGGGCGTGAGGTCACGCACGTTTTAGAGACGCAGTTGTCTCGACCAGCACCCCATGATCTGCCTTTAGAAGACACAGTTGTTTCCCCTGCGGTTGCGAATCATGCTTTGGAATTACTTAGCGAAAATGATATTTGTGTGAAGGGGAAGAGGAAGCCAGGGGCTGCGAACAACTCGCAGAAGAGGAAGATGACTGATCCAGCAACCATTACGGGAAGATGGCAAGAGGTGTGGGTCTGCCGCTTTGCTTGGGCAGAAGTAGTGTTTGATCTCAATGGCAATCTCTCTGGTGTTTTCTGCCAGAGTTGCACTTCAATGACCGGAAGGAGGAAAGTAATGGTCCCCAAATTGGACAATTTGGAGATGCACGAAGGCAAACATACCTACATGGAAGACGGTGTGCCATTGGCACATTTGAAAAAGGGTGACTTGTTTGTCAAGACAGACAGCAAGCACGTCAAGTTGTGCAGTCATGGGCGGACACAAAGTAAGGTGGCATTGTTGTTGAGCAACTCACTGTGGGTTTGGAGGGCGAACTCAAACGAAAGGGAGTACAATTTTCTTCTCTCTTTTAAATTCTTAGCCATGGTCAGCCGATGTGTGAGTACAAGAGGTCATAGTTTTTGCTTAAGCATTTGAAGGTTAAGAACTATCCTCGAAAGCATTGGTCTGAGAGCACTAGTTGGGAAATGGCTAAGCATTTGCATGGTTCTGTTTTGATTGCTTTGAAGTATGTTGTGTAGTCTGCGAGGATAATTTCTATAAGCGCGGACAAGGTCACTACTGTAGATAATACGTTGTGGGTCGGCATCCATGTGTACATGATGGAGAATTGGCAAAGAATGCCACATTTGCTTCATTTGTCGTGTGTCAGCAAGGGTGGTATTGCGGATCACTTGATCGGCATTATCATGCGTGCATTGTAGATGAGGGAGGGCTTTCTCATGAACAAATTGCTATTAAGTTGGTGTGTTTTGGAGCTAATGGGGTGAATACTTTCCATGGTCCTAAAACTGGTGTTACGGCCTAGATTAGGTAGAAATGGGCTCCCTTCTCTTTGTTAGCTTCTTGCGTGAGTCACAAATTGAATTTGGTGGTAGAGACGCTATCAAAATACCCGATGGTGTTGTGGTTTGAAGGACTTTTCTAGTCCATCTACTCATATTTTTGTTGCTCAAACAAGCGGCATATTGAGCTGCAAACATTGGCAAATCTCATGGAAACTAAAGGGAACCGCATGGTTTGTAATGTAGAGATTTGCTGGATCTCTATTAAGAGTTTAGCACAACAGATTATGGAGGAATTCACTACGTTGTTAGTGAAAATGGGGTTGGACATGACAAGAGGTCCCGGACAAAAGAGTAACACTAGTGATGGTGACAATTTTGACATGCTCTCAAATATTGAACTATTGTTGTCCTTCCATCGCTTGTTTTCTTCCACTAGTTAATATTGTCCAAATGTAATGTCTCCGCTCCGGGAAGGGCTATTCAAGGTTACCATGAAGGCAAATTGTAACGTTGTGTGTGGCTAGCCTTTGGACGTCAATCCAGTCATTAAATTGTGGTGGAGGCTTTCACAGTCACGCCATCTCCGTTAGCTAATTTCTAAGTATTTCAAAGTTGCTGAAATAGAATGTTGTTTAGTCCTTGGGTTCGTTGAGGATGAAAGGTGCTTTTTGACTTTGAAGTTCTTTAAATCTTGTCATAGAAATAGATTGGGGAAACACCTACCCCTTGTGGTGCATATGTTTAGCTAGAGCTATTTTATCTTAGAAGATTTTCCATATAAAGAAGCAATTGGTTCTTGAAAATCTGTGGTGAAGGTTGGCAGGCAAGGTAATCTCTCAAATAGTTGCAGACACGAAGCGCAACACTATCCTTTTTTTAGTAGTCAGTATTCAATTGATTGCCTTTAGTTTTCATGAATTTTTGCCAATCATGTCGTTCTGGGATCCTTGACATTGGATGGGCTCAACTATGAGTTTGTAAAAGTGCAAATGGCATAGACTACATCGATAGTAGCGGAATGAGCAGGATGCCAATTGGAGTTCCAAGGTTCTTTGGCAAATTAGGTTGGTTAGAGCTGTGGTGTACTGCATAATTATGGCGTGCCTAAGTCAATGTTCTTTTAACTTTCTAACCCTTTCAGTAACATGGCTTGTTTGTCTTGTTTGCAAAACACTAACACTGCATCTGAGCAATCTTGCATTTATGCAAGAAGGCTTCAACTCCCTTGTTAGTGATCTACTCAAAAAAATTCAAAGAAAAACCATCTTGGACACGAAATTGCAAGATCAACAATTGAATATCCTCTACATTGAATACTTAACTCAAATTGCAAATGATTCGGCATTTCATTCCATGACATAGCAATTTCAATGACTACATAACACCAAAAGTAGCCATGAATGTTCTTTTGCAATTTTTGTACAGTTGCAAATGCACACTATTGGGGAAAAAAATGGGAGCAAAATTGCCACCTTTTTTTTAATAATTTTACATGCTTGTTTTTACAAAAAAAAATAGTGATTACAAATATAGCCACTCTTTCTCACGCCTATAGCCAACCCTACAAATCCACCTACAATGTTGTTTTCCACTACTCTAATCCCATCCTACTAAGACCATTAATTAACTTATAAGGTTGAAGACCAACCAAATGCACCAACGTGAAGCACTTCAATACAATCAAGCCTCTCCAATTTACACTCTCACAAAACAAAAACCTAGATTCAGCAAACTCATTCATACTTCCAAGCCCCCTAAACCATTTCCACCATAGCAAATCTTTGCAAAATTCTAATCAATTCAGAAAACAATATACTAAAGAAACTTCCACACCAGCTCTTCAATTCTCAAACTCCACACAAATCGCCTTAATTTTGAAACAGACTCAGTCAACACACAAGGTAGAAGCACCAGTTTTCAACTTTGACCATTACCCAACTTGTAGGGTGCGCTATTTTCAACCTTAGGCTGGAAATTAAGCTTCAAATGTGTTTTTACTTTTCATTTTCAATGATAGAACTAATATAATTATGACACATGTCCAAAAACAATGAGCAAGGAAGTAGGAAGTAGTGAGCATGACTAGAATTGAAAGACTCTAGACATTTGCTATGGGACAAGTACACTTTTGGCTCCCAAAATTTACAATAATTTTAATTTTGGGAATAAAATTATGAAAAATTAGCATTCCTCATACTCCCTCTTTTCCACTAAAAATTTCTAAAAACTTTTCCTATGAGGAATTGACTATATTTTTAGTCTTTGTGCTAGTGATACATACATTCAAAAACTAGTAATCCATCCCCTAGATCTATGTAAAATCTCTAGCTTAGGTGTCGTTGTTCAAGCATCCAAAATCTATGTAAAAAATTTTAAATTTGAACATTGCTTTGTGAATGTTGTCAACTTGTCATTCTTGATGATTTAAAGGTTGGTGACAAACTGGAAACAATGGAAATTTAGAAATATATGCTCCCAACCTAAATACCGCAGCAAGAGAAATTGGCCCCCTTCAGAACAAATTTGCATAATGTCCAAGTGGTCACCGAATCCATTGTCAACACTAATGTTTGAGGAAGCAACAAGCACAAGGGACTTCATATGGGCAAGGCCAAGCTTACTAGGACATAAATTGTGTCTGGTTTAAAGTTTTTTAGTGGATATATAAATGGAGTATTTCCTATCTTCCTACATGGGATAAAGGGATGGAAGGAGTATGTATTAATGTTATTTCTTCTAGATATGAAAAATGAGCTATTTGACCATTCTCAAGTCAATTTTTGGTTCTTGCTACTATTTTAAATTAGTGTGGGTTAAAATATTATTGCATTGAACTAATTTCCACAATTTTTTTTTTTGCAACATTGATTTTGTGCCTCAGCAATAGGATAGAACAATACACTCCAAATTCTAAGGTAGGTGTCTCTAAAAGTGACCTCTAACACAGGGGTACATTTTACTTTCTTCAATGTACCAACATTGTACATTTTAGGAGAGGGTCGCTTTTAGAAACTACTATGTTTCAACTTCGAAAATTTGTAACTAATTCCATGAAGGTCCAAAAAATATGAAACAACTTAGATTAGATGCCAATTCTAATTTTCTTCCTAGTAAAATTTACTGAAATATTGTTTTTAAGGAGTTTAACTTCCCTAAAAATGCAGTAGCCTCCTACCTTACAGTAGCAATGATTGCAAATTTGCAAACAATAAACAAACGGGATTTATGCAAATCCGAAGTTGGATGGATGGATACTAGATTGACATCTTCGTTGGAATTGAAATTGGATGAAAATAACTTTCATTATTTATACTGGATGTTTCTCATCCACGTAGACCATTAAGTTAGCAAGCGTCCTAGCAAGCCCTCCCTTGGCTTGATGTGCCAGGGCATTTGGGATTTCTACCCTTGAGCTCGATTGGAAAAAAATAAAAGGCTCCGCCCACAAGTTTGTCCACCCACCCGAGAAAAAATTCGTCTACATCTTTGCAATGGAACCTCTGCAGACCACCTCATTGGCAGCTTGTCAAGCTTCAGGATTTCCACCCGGAGAATTTTGGGAACCTTGTTCTGTATTTCAATTGAAGTTTAATTCAAGCTCCATTGAAGTTGGAAGGCCTTTCCCACAGTGGTGGCCATACACTGCCTCTCGAAGTATATGGCATTGGCAGAAAAAGCCATACATTTTAGAATGTAGATGTGTATGGCCTCCACCTTGTTGAAGTTGTGCTACCAGGAATGCTAGAATGTGAGCAGTGAGCAGTGAGTAGTGAGCAGTGAGCACTTTTTTTTACGGGGATGCGGTACCCTATGACCATGGAAATTGGGTGTATAAAGGTGTGAAATTTGACTGACTGTGGTGCCCATATCCGTGGAAAAAAACAAAATTTGTATTGACAAAAGGGGGATTATAAAATGTGGAAATCAGTCTTTCAAAGTACTCGAATAAATTTGGATGGATGATAGATTCATAAAGATGAATGTCAATGAAAATGGATGAATGAAATATTCTTGAAAAAGAAAAGAAAAAGAAAATTATGAGTGGGACATGATTGTTGCCCCTCTTTCTATTTTTGTCTAAAATTACACAGACCTTTGGAAGGCCAAAAAGCCTCCTTGGTACCAAGGAACCCTTATGGCCCCCACAGAAATTTGGAGGGCCAAAAGGCCTCCGTGGTACCGAGGAGGCCTTTTAACCTTCACAATGAACTTGTGAAGGTCAACGTTTTGTATTTTAATGGTACAATTTTATTAAGGACATACATAATGTATCCTCAAAACAAGTTTGAAATATATGCAAAGACACAAAGTGGAGGTAAATAATATGAAAGAACTAGGTAGACTAATTTAAGAGATATGATTTACTGTATTGTAAGAATTTCTTGAAACACCAAAAAAGCATTGTCACGATGGTATATGAGACAAGTGGTGAACGATATCAAACACATTGAAATAGTCCAATATCAATGAAGTCCCAAAGACATGAAAGCATTGTAAGAGAATTAGAGAAGACATAGTACCAAAATAAAGTGTAGTGGCCCTTTTAGTCTCACTACATGCAATTAATGAAAGCGCACAATGAAAGTAGTCAAGACTTGGAAACACAGTCTGAACTGCTAACACAAAGAGGAGACGCATCACTCAAAGTGGCAGTAGAACCGCTCTCAGTGCTGCCACTGCTAGTAACAACAATAACCTCCTTTGCCTCATAGTCAATGTATCTACGCACATTTGGGTCATACCGAGGTAAAATATTGACTTCCGTAGGACTATCCACGTTCGCTAGGTCGACGGCCATTGCCTCAATGTAACATGGTAAAGACAACGGACTTAGAGGACTAGGAAAAAGGTCTACCAACCTGCAAAGATGAAAAACAATGAAAAGAAATTAATTATTATTTATAAAGGAAATAAAATTGAAATGGAGGCAAATCTAAAAAGGGTAGGACTTATGTACACATGCGATTCTTCGCAATCCTCTTTGTAGGTCTTTCCTTTGCGGTGCTTTCTGGGGCTGGTGGTTCTTTTTGTTTTGTTTCCATAGAGCCCCTGGAGGAAGCTGCAGTGCAGAGTGGAACTAGAACAGCCTCAAAGATTTCTTGATTGGACTTGAGAACAATGAGGTGACGCCCACTTTGACGGCAAGCGTGAATGCTGGAGCCTAGAAGAAAAACAAATATGCCGCATAAGAACCAAAGCAAATTGGTGAAAGATAGAAATTCAGAAGAATAAAAAACAAATAAGGAGTGAAGATTGTACCAGTTGATGCATTGCAATCCAATACTACATCCCTAGGTTTGGAAAAGCTCTCAATAAGGAGTTGCATAAGAACTGGGTCTTTCTCACGCGCTCCTCTCCACATTTTATCCCCGTTCTTCAAGGCCGTAGTCGAATTAGTGTAGTTGTAAAGGGCAGCTTGCCCCACGATATCAGTGTCCAAATTAATAAGGTCACGATTGACTTCAATGGAGAATTTGGACTGCAGAAGAGTGTCAAAGTATGACTCCTTCATGTAGAAGATAATCCAAAACCGCTTAGTCTGGAGAAAGAATATACGAAATGAGGAGAAGATAAATCATTAACGTCCATATATATAAAGTAAGGATACAAAATAAGAAGGATAAAAGGAGAAACCAATGGAACGGGAAGGCATGGAACTATTACCGTGCGATTGTGGTTTCTGTATGATGTGAGTAGCATATCGTTGACGCCCCACCAATCATACAACGTTGTGAAACCATAAGCTTCTGCAAGGGCATCCGTTGCTTGCCGGACATCTGAAATATCAGGGTGGAAAAGCATAACCGCCCCGTCATCTCACTACAAGAAAACGGGTATTTTATGACTGCAAAAATATGACTGAGGATGACTGACGACTAGTTGTAGTCATATTCTTGAAGGCCAACACATTGAGGAAAAATATAACTGCAAAATATGACTGTCAGTCATTTTTGGGCCTTCTACTTCATAAGTATACGCTATACGACCATTAGGAACACCAAAGTACTTCATAGGGAACGTAGGGAACATGCGTGGGGAACGTTGAGTCATATTGTCAGTCATATTTCTATAGTAGTGACATTTTTTTGTTTTGGGCAACCCAAGAAAAATACGGGCAATTAAAAAAAAAATTAGAAAAAACATTGTTTAAGATTTTGAAAACCTACTCACTTATCTTATAGGATTTTGAAACCTAGTCACCACTTTTTTAGGGTTTTGAGATCCTAGCCGCCACTTTTTTTAGGATTTTGAAACCCTAGCCGTCATTTTTTAGGGTTTTGAAACCCTAGCTGCCACTTTTTTAGGATTTTGAAACCCTAGCCGCCACTTTTTAGGATCTTGAAACCCTAGCCGCCACTTCTTTTGGCCCTTCTTCCTTGCCTTTTATTGTCTCTTAGCTCATACTTGTTATTGTTTCTTAGTTGTTGTCTTTTGTTGCATCTTATCTCTTCTTTCTTGTTGCTTTTTAGTTCTAATCATGCTTCTTGTTTCTTGTTATTGCATCTAAACTCATTCTTCCTCTCTCGTTTTAACTCTTATCTTCTTTTTAGTTCTTTTTTTTGTTTCTTCTTGTTGTTTTTTAATTCTTACTTCTTGTTTCTTTTTGTTGGATCTTAACTCTTGTTTCTTGTTGTGTCTTAGTTGTTGCTTCTTGTTTCTTGTTGTATCTTAGTTGTTGTTTCTTGTTTCTTGTTTCTTGTTGTGTCCTAGTTGTTGTTTCTTGTTTCTTGTTGTATCCTAGTTGTTGCTTCTTGTTTCCTATTGTGTCTTAGTTGTTGCTTCTTGTTTCTTGTTGCATTTTAACTCTTGCTTATTGTTATCTCTTAATACTTGTCTATTTCTTCTTCTTGTTTTCTCCATCATCATTCTTATTTTTCCTACCCTAAACTTGAACTACATATTTTGTATTGTTGTAAGCCTTTGAAGGTTGAGCTTTATTTTTCATTCACTAAAAATTAACCTCCCATTTCTTTAATTGTTTATGCAGGCACCAAAAATTGAAACAAAGTCATTGGAGGCTACTTGCAACCCAATAGAGCCATCTTCACATTATTGTAAAGAATATAGGCCTTTTTGAATTTTGTGAATGATTCATTGTAGTATATATGTTTTGTATTGGTGATTAATAAATGTTAATGATGAGAGTTGCTTTCCTTCTTACATTCTTTCTTTCCAATATGATTATCTCTTGTATATCTTTAAAATCATACGTATTCATTTTTAACTACATGGAGTCTTTTCCAATATATGACTTTGTATTTTCCAAAATATGACTGCAATTAGTCATAAACTACCAATGACATCCACATGAAGTACCACATCAACCAAAATATGACTCACAAGAGTCATATTCCACATCATTCAAAAATATGACTAACAAGAGTCATATTCCACATCTACAAAAAATATGACTGTACAAAGTCATATGCCACATTAGCCAAAATATGACTCACCACAGTCATATGCCACATTAGCCAAAATATGACTCACCGCAGTCATATGCCACATTAGCTAAAATATGACTGACCGCAGTCATATGCCACATGAGCCAAAATATGACTGACCGCAGTCATATGCCACATGAGCCAAAATATGACTCATCGCAGTCATATTCCACGTCATCCAAAAAAATTGACTACGTGGAGTCACATGCCACGTAGGATTTATTTTTGTTTGCCCGGGCAACTCAATAAAAAGTCAAGCCCTCAAAGATAGTCAAAATATACGCCTTGTTGGCAAAAAACGGCTAATTATGGATAATTATACCCCCCAAAAAATATGACTGTCAATATGACTGATGTCCGAAGCGACTCGTCGGTAATGACTCATGTCAGTCATATTGCAGTCATCTACAGTAATTTCTGCGGTCAGTCATATTTTTTGATTTTACGACTCATTGCAGTCGTATTTTGCAGTCATAAAACACTGGTTTTGTTGTAGTGTCTTGGAGTGTGATATGAGCCACTTCGAAAATAGACTCTGGCCAATCCTCTGCCAATGCATTCCATGTGGGGACAGAAGCTCCTATATCTGGGATTGGAAGACCATCTGGTACATCTGCCACGATAAGATCAAGGCAAGCCTCTCTCTTGGGCACACCACCAAGGAGTTGTTGATGACCACGATCCACCTATGCAAATACCAACACAGAGATAAAGATCTTTAGAACATGTAAGGGCACATGACAAAGAATATAACGAAGAGTTCAAGGAAATACAAAAGAGTAATAGGGCCAAACCTTCTGAGCAAATGACAAGAGTTGTGAAAACTCAGGGGAAGGTTGCTGATTTAGGACCATGAACTGCGTGATAGAGTGAACCGAAGTCCTCAAAATGAGGACTTTGGCATCTACTCCATGTGTGTCTACGCGTTTAGCAGTACTCTCATAAAGTTGAGACGGGGCATAGATCTCCATGGATACTGATAGCAATTCTAGTGGACAATGTGTTGGATTATTGAACGTGCCAGGGTTTAGAGGATCCACAGAAATAGTCTCCGAAGGACTCACAAGAACAACTGCTTCTATCGTATCCTTGTTTTTTGAACTACTACCCTTGGCCTCCTTGGTCTCAAGCCTCTTCTTCGTGTCCATTGCATTCCTAGGTGCCTTTAAGCCTTTACCCTCTTTGCCTTTCTTGGTAGTTTTCTTCATCTCTTGCTCGGATGGGGCGTCCTCGCTCATCTCTGCATCAGAATCCTCTGCAACTACTGGGGTTTTGGAAGCATGAACAGCCTTCTCAACTTCTTTCTCGCTTGGGACAAACTTCTTTGGGCATTCCAAATACCATGGACATGCGGTGTGCTCAATAGAGTTAAAACCGCGTACCTGCCCAGGTGTAAACATATATGAATCCTTCAAGGTTTTTTCCATCCAAGCTCCAAATAACTTTGAAAAAGATTTCTTATCGATTGCTCTCTTTCCAAGGAGCTCTCTTTTGAAGTACCTTTAACAAATAAAAATGCAAAGTTAGAAAAGAAGAGGTTAATTATGAGGTTTCAAGTAAGCCATTCATGGTGCTACAGCCCAGAACGATCTAATTACACTGTCACCCATTGTCGACATCTAAAATTCAAGACGCTAAAATCAACACGTGATGATAAGGTTTACCAATGGAATTAAACCATGGACAACCAACAAAAGAATACCAAAACAACTCCAAAACTGTCAATCCTCCCTTAATGAAGACCTAGAATGATATCCCTTGTTCAGTCCAGCTAAGTAGTAAGTTACGGGAGCCACGAAAACAGACTCCTCAGTACCAAGGAACACATTTCATATCCAGCTTTTGCCAAAATCTAACACTGCTTCGACATTGGGTCACATGAAATTTCAATGGAGAAGGTGAATGAAAAATTCACCGGTACTGCAGACGTTGCATTTCTCTTTTAGCTCCATCTTGAGAAAGAAATGGCTTCGATCGAGAATATTCTCCTGACTTTCGAAAAAAAAGAAAGAAAGCGTGATCCCACAAAATAATGCGGTACTTTTCAATGTACTCCTCAATTTCGTCCACATCATCACTTGCTTTCCAGTCCACCATAATCTTCTCTGACTTCATTGTCTCGTTCACAGCTTGAACGGTAACAAACTCCAACTATAAGCATGATTAACAAACAAATCAGTTGCATTACAAATGCAAGTACATCGACATACTGTTTAGCGGCTTACATCGGATGGTTTTGAGTAGGAAACATTGCAATTCAAATACCTCACCTGAGCCCAGAAAGCAGCCTTCGTCAACCATGCTTTGAGTTTATCGTCTGTGACACCAACTGCTGGAAATCGCAGTGCTACACGATTCATATCTCCGGAGTTCCACCAATTCAACCACTTTACCTTGAACTGGGGTTCTACAATTGTAGTTGAAATCTTTTGTAGCTTCTCAAGTGACATCTCGGGCTTCTTGAACTGACTCCAATGGTAATATATCTGGAGTTGAGATATAAATCGATATAAATCATAGAAGTTATTAGATCATAAAGGAGACTTGACTTCATCTTCTAATTTATTTCATTTAGAATCAAGTCTAAACAATATCAATTTCATGGATCAAATAAAGAATATGATATGAAGCAAGGAGTTTCTAAAATATACTACTACAATTAGAGTGCATATTCACCATGACTTTAACTTCAAAATAAATTGAGTGAAAATGAGGACAAAGTAAATTGCTTACCGCTTCCAAGAACTTAGGACCATGCTTGGGATTCACCACACTTATCATTTTCTCAAACTCCGATCGATAGGACTTCACTCTTGCTTGTGAGGCACTTTCCATTGCATCGTGTATGCCACGAGCAGTACGGTCTGCCTCTGCTGTCCTCTCCATGTACAATCTAGCGGCTTCATCCGCAGCGGCGGAGACATCTTGCTGCACATATCACGTCACAAATAAGACTGCGTTCCATAAATTGTGGAGGAAACTTCAACATAACATGTTGGCGTGTAAACAGATCTCACCCGATTCAAGAATTTGATAAAGACATCTGAAGTCAATGGATCCCATGGGTATGGCTTTGGTCGAGTCTCACAGGCTTTGAACTCATCCGTTGTGAGTAACTCCTCAAAATCAGGTAACTTTAGAACCCCATACAAACTTATGCGATGCAGTTTGTGTACAAGGTTTGTCTTAACATGCGCTTTCTCCGCGGACCTGGAATTTTATAGAAGTTAGATCTAGAGGTTCACTCAAAAACGATTATACAAAATCAACATAGAAGATAAACATATTCACATATCTGTTTACATCGTTCATTGCATTCAGAAGAATGCCAGTACTGCCTTTGGATGTGAGGAGTATAGTATCCACCGAAAAATGCCATTCTGCCTCATCTGAATGCAAACGTGAAATATACTTACTCCAAGCCTAGAACCTATGGTTCCCATCCCAGATGAAGAACATATGGCCGGAAAGAAGGGACAAGTGCACATTAGAGGATAATTGCTTCTCAAAGGCATTGTTCTCTTTAAGCCAGTGAGTGTCCCAACTCTCCATAATTTCGTCCGTGACAAGCTGAGATTTTCCACCATCATCTGATATAGATACGTAGAACACTCGATCACCTTCCCGATATCCATGTACAAACTCTGCCTCTAGACGCCTAACATTGGAGTGTAGAAGTGGTCGGACCAGTGGCAATGGAATCATGCGGCAAAGAGGAATTTTCAAGCGAGAGAAATCGACAGGCTTGAATCGCAATTCTTGTATTATTGATATGGAATCAAGCTTCTCCTTCATCCTGAAAGCATTCTCTGCCTCATCAACGCTAAGTTCAGCCATCATATCATTCGGTGAACTCTCCTCATGGACTGCTATAGTTTCATCTTCCACAGGCAATGAGCTTTGAGATTTGTCTTCGCCGTCCTTCCTGAGTTTCTCAGACATCCCATCGACTTCAACTCTAACATTCTTGTCCCCGACACTTTGCAGCGTCTCAAGTTGCGGAGAACCTACATCTCCAACACTCTGCAAAGGAACAATCTCGGACTCCATGTTCACAACCTCCATCTGCCGAATGGACCAAAGCAGCCAATTAAAACACAGAAATTACAACGAGTTTCCCGTAATCCAAGCTGAGACAATAAGAGCGGAAGCTTACCTCAAAATCATCGCCCAAAGAAATAGACTCACATGCACCAACTTCTTCATCTCCCATCTATAAAATCATCCGAATGATATCATTATAAACAAAATCCTGAAAGCACAAGTATCAGCACTATTACCAGCAATTGAGATTCCTTAATGACACAAACGTACAATCAATGCTCAAGACATTTAATTAACATACAAGAAAAAGGCCCCTTCGGTGACGAGGACCACTCAGCTGAGGAAACAAAAATCAGACAAGCACACTACAAGGGTTGTCCCAAGCTCGATGCTCACGCTAGCAGTGACATCGGGAGGAATCCAAAAAAATTTAACATGCAAGGAAATGGCCCCTTCGGTGACGAGGACCACTCAACTGAGGAAACAAAAATCGGACAAGCACACTACAAGGGCTGTCCCGAGCTTGATGCTCACGCTAGCAGTGACATCGGGAGGAATCCAAAAAAATTTAACATGCAAGGAAATGGCCCCTTTGGTGACGAGGACCACTCAGCTGAGGAAACAAAAATCGGACAAGCACACTATAAGGGCTGTCCCAAGCTCGATGCTCACGCTAGCAGTGACAGCAAGCAGAATCCAAAATTTTTTGATAGTCCAGGAGAAGACTCACGAGATTTTTCACGAATTAGCTGAAAACCCTGACTTCTCGGTACAAACAACATCAAGGGAATCAAAAAAGACAATGATCATACCTCGAATCGCAGATGCGTCTGTTTGCTGCGGCAACAATGAGAAGCCTGAAGACGGAATCGCTCCCTTCGACTGTCAAGCTAGAGGCAGCAACGACAATCCCATTCAGAAAGGCCATGAGGACCCCGAGGCGGAACGTCTTCAACCTAAGCCCTCCACGATAAAATATTCCGTCCATCCCGAACTGGGTCATCCATCCCGAGTTGGCTCAATCTCTTGAAGGAGACCGAAACTTATCCGTGGTCATCCATTTCTTAGTTCCATCAATTGTTCAAATGTTAAAAATAATTTCATTAACATCTAAACATCTGGATTAATCTTCAAATTAGACGATTTGAGCAAAACCATTACGAACTACAATTTGGAAGAATGTTTTGGAATTGTTAGTTAACCCCTAAAGGACCAAACACCGTTTTTTGACAACATAGCGATTTTGGGCAGCTCACTATGACCAGAATTTTTCTTTTTTTTCTTTGAACTTTTCACATAAGATATGCCCGAGGAGTAGCTTTAAGGTCCAACAATTTTTGTAACTTTTGACTACATGGTTAAAAAGTTATTGCATGATATGTCATTTTCATTGTTCGGCGGGCAGCCAGGGCAGCAAAAAAAACTTCTTTAAAAATCACTTTTAAAAAAAACTAAAATTTGAAATTGGTTCTTTAGATTTATATGTACGTGGGAGGCTTTGAATCATTCCATTCCGATCAATGAGTCAAAAGTTATGAGGATTCTTAGATTGAGGGTAGTTATGAAATCTCTACTCTAAAATAAACTTTGAAGTCCTTTATTTAACTCGATTTTCAATATTTTTGAAAAAAAATAAAAACATTGGGTGTAGATTGTTTATTACAACATTACAATCGTTGGGATTGGCATTTTTGCATTTCATAAATAAATTCTTGACAATTTAGTGTTTTGAATCATTCTCTACCTCTTCCTACTTACTATTTTTTTCCTATATGTTGTACAATTCCAAATGATCTGAAATTTTTCAAGCATGTAGCCAACTTGCCTTGAAGAATAAATCCAAAGAGTAACCATCATTTTGGACATTTTTTCATACAAATGTGACCTTGTGAAGGGCAGCTGCCCGTTTTTTTGCAGGGACAAAAAAAGGATTTTTGTCAATTCAAACGCTATTATCTTGCAATCCACTTGGTGGAAAATTCTGATTTTTTTTCCACATCTTCTTAAACAAGTTTAATACAAGATCCTACGGCTACAAGTGTCCAAAATTTTTTTTTCCTAAAATTTGGCACTAGTATTAGAAATGGCAGTTCTGGAGCGGTTTTGGTGAAATCATAGTCAAAAACCTTTAGGCGTTAAATGAAAGCTGTAGATATTGATTTTTAAATTCTATCCGTAATGTTAGATCTACTATTGCTATCACCAAACTTTTCCTACAGAATTTGAAGAATGACTTTTAAAAATCCTTCTAAATTCATTTACAAATAAGATATTATCATTTTTTGAGTATAACTTGTTGGAATGAATTTGAAATACAGTACTCTTTATATTAAGTTTTATTGAAATTTATGGGAGCTTTACATCCTCGACCTCATTGTTGGAAATCTAGTTTTGAACTAAAGCCAATAAAAAATGACCACTTGATATATTTTTACATTTGTATATTTAGAAACGTATATATTCCAGTATCACCAAATCCAACAAGTTTTGCAATACAGAGCTAGACTAGTTTTTGTAAACTCAAGTTAACCCAAACTCTAACCCAATTGAAATGAATTAAGGCTTTTAAGATAGACAAAAATCTAATCTATGGAAAATAATACTAAAAATTAGAGATCATGTTATAGCACATTCTTGTGTTGCTGATGAACTGCCCTCCATCCCATGTGTTGAGCTTATGTGGTCATAACTCTTGTTTCCGGTTACCAATTGTCACCAAAAAAGATATTTCGGCTATGCTATTCAATTTTCCTGTCTCCAAATATATGTTTATAAATATGACGACCAAGTTTTAGGACGTCGGTACTTGCTGTGAGCTCCCAATTTGTCACTTGGGACTCGTAGAATTATTTTTTTGGAAATTTGCAATTTAAAGTTAAGAAAAATATACAAAAAGCCATAAAAAGAGTGTAGAACCAAAATAGGGTTGTAACATATGCATTATAGTATTTGGTCTAGATTTGTATTTAGACTTAGAATCCCACCAAATCGGGCCCCAAAATAGGTAGAAAGAATGAAACGGTTAGATTTGTAGGATTCAAGTTGCGTAGGCCCAAAACGGCTAAATTCCATCATGAAGGTGGCAATTCATGGCTAAGTCGGTCCGAGGGATTCACAACGAGGCCACTAGGTCGGGTCCTAGAGTTAGGTTTAGAATTCTTCAAACCCCGATTGTTAGCATGCAAGAGCCACTAATGCAAGACCGGGCCCGTGAAGGAATCTACAGCCCAAGGATGGTGTCCTAGGGTAAATCCCATGCCAGGAGTCCAAAGACGAAATCGATTCGACAAGATTCCTCTATCTGCAAAAGATTCCCACACCATCGGTAACTCAAGGAGATGGCCAATTCATCTCCACTGACCAATTGTGCCAGGTACGGGAACGCACCTGCACATCTTTCGCGTGACCCCATAAGAGGTCATGTGAAAAATCTCGTCATCTTCCGACTTGCAAAAGAACCTTTTGCGGGTAGTCAACCCTGGTAACCTCCAATGGGAATTTCATGGAAATTACCCAGGTTGCCAGAAAATCTCACTAAAAATTTGACTAGCTTGTTTTATGTTAATAATGCGCTCTGTGAAGTTTCGCGACATTCCAATAGCAGCAAGTACCCAAACCGGCGAGATTCCTCGGGAATTAATTACGTGGCAAGGTCCCCGCCGCGTTGACCGGCGTTCCGGGACCATACGATGGCGAAACGAAGTCAACCAAGAGTCTTTTCCGACTCCCTCATACCTACCGGAGACCCTAGGCTATTTACATTTCTCAAAATAGGAGACCTCCAAGATCACGGATTTTACCACAATTTAGTTTTTAAAACTAAATTAGCCTACAATGGTTTTTTGTCCTCGGTATGGGGAGGTAGGGGGATTTCGGACTAAACACGACGATCTGGAGCCAATGGAGCAATCCGTTTGACGATTGGAATTAATCTCCAAAAGTTAGGAGGTTGGTCCAGCATAGATAGGTAAAAGTAGTTTTTTAGGGATTAGGATGAGAATCTTTGAAGATGAGGATGAAAATCCAAGTTGATAAGGTTACCTTAGAACTCTTGAGGGAAGGGTGGGGCCTTGGAAACCTATTTAAGGTCCCCATTTTTCTCTCAAGAATACCCCCAAATCTTGTTTTGGGTCCGTAGGTCCAACTTATGTTGGAAGATTTTGGCATTTTAGCCAAGAAACCTCTACGGTGTTTTTTGAGTTCTTTTTGAGCTCTTTTTGAGCTCCATTGTTGTTAGAATTCAAGCTTTGAAGTTCTTGTGGAGTCCTTCTACCCTATTGCATGTGTCACTTGGTTCTTCTTCTTCTTGTTCGCTTGGACTAACGGGCTCTTTTATTAAGTGTTCTTGGGTTGATTGTACTAATCCTAGAGATACCCCCACCATACCTTGGTGATGCCGCTTTGGGGGGCCTTTAGTGTGGATTGTTGAGTGCTTACATTAGCCATTATCATACTAACCCATGCATGTCAAGTGGTACTAACCTTCGAGAGCAGTCTTATGTGAGAATGATCCCATTTGGGAACTAACCTTCATGTTAAGTCGTGTTCACCGTGTGTGGGACCCCAATACACGGCAAAGCTTTGAACCTATGAGTGTCAGAAGTCCTAGAGTGTGTGTTAAAAATAGGACGGCGGAACTTGAAACCCCGGTGTGTCCCTAAGTCCTAAAGTTGGTGTTAAAACCAACTTGGCGGCGAAGCTTTGACCCTTCTAGGTGTTTAGGTTCAAAGTCTAGTTTCCAAGACCTTTGTGGAAACATCCAAAGTTTAGCTTCCAAGATGGGTAGGGCCCTTTGCGGCTAACAACCTTAGTGTTCAAAGCTACTCCCCCCTTAGTTAGAGAAAAAACGTTGTTTCGCTAGAGAAAAAACCATCCTTTAGTTAGAGAAAACCCGTTTGTTTAGTTAGAGAAAACCGTTTCTTTTAGTTAGAGAAACTTAGCCTTTAGTTAGAACAAATCTGTTTAGCTAGGAAGAAAGAAATCAGTTTAGTATTAAAAAGGGGTAGCTAGTTTAGCATTAGAAAGGGGTAACCAGTTTAGCATTAGAAAAGGGTAACCAGTTTAGCATTAGAAAGGGGTAACCAGTTTGGCATTAGAAAGGGGTAACCAATTTGGCATTAGAAAAGGGTAACCAATTCAGCATTAGAAAAAGGAGAACCAGTTCAGCATTAGAAAAAGGAGAACCAGTTTAGCATTAGAAAAAAGGGGAACTAGTTTAGCATTAGAAAAAAGGGGAACCAGCCAGCCAAAGGGGGGGGGGACTGGGACCAGTCGGCGTCGGGGTCTGGGCAGTTCTGGGTCTGCTAGGAGCTCGTGGGCCAAGGCCTATTGGGGAAGCTCGAGGGTTCCGGGGTCTGCTGGGAGCTCGGGGGTCAAGGTCTGTTGGGAGCTCGGGGTCCAGGATCTGTTGGAAAGCTCGGGGGTCCAGGGTCTGTTGGGAAGCTCGGGGGTTCCAGGGTCTGTTGAGAAGCTAACAAGTGCCAATACCGACAAATTCAGATTCCAAGAGAGAGAGAAAAAAAAAAAAGAACTAAACCAAGACTACTTAAAGTTAGAGTTTGGGTGGGGAGTCGGGCTCGGTTTCAAGACAAAAACCGGGCAAAGTAACAGTAGAGAGGATAAAGGGGAGAAAATGGGGTCTAGTCCGGGCTAAAGCTCCACGTGAGAAAACCATCCGTCCAAAAACCTGCAAAACCCACTCAAAGATAGAAAGAGGAAGAAAGGAAGGGATGGCTATATGGACAATTTAGGTGAGAGTAACGATAAATAGTGACCTAGGATTAGCTAAGTAGGTGTTAGGAGGAAAATCTTGAGAATTCATAGTGACCATTAAGAGAAGGATTAGGATGACACAAAGACAAGGCCACGTAAGAGAGTAGGAGAGACATTAACACCTCCTTGGAAATTGAATCTATAGTTGTAAGACATCCATCAAGTTTAGGTGGAATAGTGTTAGTGTAGAAAGAGAGAGATAGAAAGAAAATGAGAGAGAAGGAAAGGAGGAAGGGAAGGAGAAAGGTTTAGATAGCACGGGGTCATAAATTTTCCCCAAAATTAAACGGTGAGCTCGGAGGAATTCAACCGAAGTCAAGGACCACCATGGAGCATGAGAATGTGCATACGGACGGGGACGAACTTCTCTCCGATACCGGCAGTGAAGGGGTGAGTTTTTGATTTAATCTTGGGTGTGTTGTTCCCAGTTAGTTTCGATTCTTCCCTTAAACTTAAACCCTCTTTCCGTGAATAGTAATCCGTGGTAGGTAAAGTAAAAATTAGGAATAGAAGCTAAAAAGCTAGAGTTAGTTTAGGAGTAAAAACTTAGAGTTAGTTTAGGAGCAAAAAACCTAGAGTTAAATTTAGGAGTAAAAAGCTAGAGTTAAATTTAGGAGTAAAAAGCTAGAGTTAAATTGAGGAGTAAAAACTTAGAGTTAGTTTAGGAGTAAAAATCTAGGATTAATTTAGGAGTCAAATCCAAGAGTAAAAATCCATAGTTACATTTAGAGGTTAGAGATTTGAGTAAAAACCAAGCTCAGGATTAGCTTGTAGAATTGGGACTTCCGAAAGAAGTAGTCTTAGAGGTTCGTAGAAGGAACGCGGGGGTTCCCTTTTCACGTAGTTAGGGACATTAGAAATGACGCTAACTATCCAACCAACCCTAGACAGAGGGTAGTTAGTTAAAAGTTAGGATTTTCTATCACCCTTGGTCATTGCAGTTAACTTGTTGGTTATCCATGCATTTCTTATAGTATTCGTTGCCATCCACAACACTTAGAAAACGTTAGCACAAAAAGATCCATTGCTTGGAAGGCACAATGGACCGTGTTCACAAATACCCCCATATATTCAAAAGGTGGATAAAGGCATAGAACCTGGTCGGTGTTCGCCCGATTACCGAGGGTGGGTAATCTTGCGCCCACAGCGGTGCATCCAAAATGCAGGGTAGATGGTGAGGTTTTTGAGAGAGGAAAGTAACAAACACCATCACGGACCACCTTCTTCTAGGAAATATACACAATAAATATTTCTGGGAGATCAAGGACGAGGACATCTCCCATATTCAAGATCTGCAGTGTGAGACGGTACCAGGTAGCCGGAAGCAACATCAAGTGTGTTCCGTATCCAGTAAGGATCCTACCTTAATTCAATTTTGAGTTCTTTCTGGCTTCTGCTGGGCATGTTCAAAAATGGACACAAATTTTCTTTGCCATCAGAAATCTCATGTAGGGCCTTGGACATTGCGGAAGATGAAACTGCAATCAAGTTTCCAAGTCAGATTGCTTAATGATTTAGATGAAGAGGTAGAAGCAGGCTTAGATGCTGAGTGGATATCAGAGGATGTTTCCATTGGAAACAATATTGTTGTTAGGGCAGATTCTAATGATGATGAGTTGTTTTGGATCATGTTGGTAGATAAAGGGCTACATGTGGTGCAAAACGAATTCACTGATTCGTCCAGTAGCTCATATATTCCTGGGAATCAAGTCTTACGAGGAAACTGGTATGAACGTCTTAGGGTAGGAAGTCGTACTTATTGGT
The DNA here is from genome assembly GCA_951230915.1 of Antitrichia curtipendula. NCBI lineage: Eukaryota > Viridiplantae > Streptophyta > Bryopsida > Hypnales > Leucodontaceae > Antitrichia > Antitrichia curtipendula. Next base: position 24,524,610 of record OX579634.1, on the reverse strand, counting down.
TGAGAGATGATAAGCCACAATCGTTTGTTTTTTCTCACTTAGTAATAGCATCTAAATTTTCGATGGTCCCAATTGCTCATGCGGTGAAGGGCTCTTTCGGAAGTTATGAAGTCAAAGAGGATGTCTTAAGCATCATTATATATGCCGTGCTTGAAGTAGAGGACCTTGATTAGACAACTACTGTACTCTCTACTGTCTTGCTCTATTTCTTTTGTGCATGTATGTAGGATATTTTGTGCATGTTTGGTGGTTTAGGGTGGCATTCAAGGTAGATGCTCTTTCTTGCAGGATTTGGCAGCTCAAATTTTTTAGCAGTGTGCAAATTTTTCTCAGGTAAGGGAGGAGGTCTATTAAATTGTGGATGTCCATTACTGCTAAATATTGTTTTGCTTTCAATTTTGATTGAGTGAATGTCATTGATGATTTGGAACTAATTCTGTGCGGTGGTGTTGTAGGTTCAAGGCTTGTGGAGGATGAATTGGATAGAAAGGGTGTTTGGTGATGTAGGTTTACGGTACTTTTTGGTAGCATAGGCATTTAATGAAGTAGTGGAGATTTTGATGTTTGTTGAACACTAAAGCACGTTGCTATTTTTGATAATTGTAGCCACCTTTTTGTATATATATATATATATATATTTGGCATTTGTTTTCAATTGTGGACAACTTATGGCCTCAATATATACATGGTTTTTCACTCCAAGCTTATAAGTGCAAATTCAAGCATGAGTTTAGCGTGATGTTGTAGTAAATAACAAAGATGCAGACGATAATTTCAGTGACAATGGGGAGATAGAAAATGTTGTTCTCCATTCCGTCTGCAAGTATATTCATTAGTACTTGTCAATAAACGCCTATCTCAGTTTTGGGGCGTCTGATTAACTCTTTCAATTTATGGTCCTACAGTAATTTAAGAATGTGCAAGCACTTTGGCCGGCCAAACTCTCCCTTAAAAAGCATCCCAATCCAGATTCACCAACTCCCTAGGCCTTAATCCCTTTTGAACCAGCATCCATGGTAAGAGCATATAAGGAGCTAGATTGTCCTTCAATAGGATTTAAACATGCTTGCTCTAGTGCCCAACCACCCAAAAAAAAAAAGAGCCCACGCACACCAAACACCATCCTCCTTATGAAATGTTAAATAATACATTAAAAAGAGGAATTTACAAGTATTATTTGCAATTATACAAAGAAACCCCTAGTAAAAAGGCACCAAACTTTTAGAATCAAATTAACTTTCAGGGATATTTTAGGGCATAGATAAAATATAAGTGTGTAGGCAATTGAAATTATCCTATTTTTTGGGAAATGAGTATTTGTCACTACACCAAACATTGACATAAGGACCCGTAATGTAAAATATCATATTCATGGTTCACATTCCAGGATTCCCAAAGTAGGCGAGTACATGATAGGTTTAGCCCAAGCAAGATTTAAAATTCATCCCCGAAAAATAGACACATATCAAATGCAACCTTAGGATTATTTGATTAAGATTTCAAAAACAAGCACATAGAAAAATGAAGCTCAAGGTGATTCAATTTGGTGAAAAGAAAGGAGCACATAGAAAATTGAACCTTGGTAGTATAGAGAATTGAATACCCTTGGGGGTATTGAATTTGAAAAAAAATAGGTAGAATAGAAACCCTAAACCTTTGAGGGTATTCAATTTTTTTTTAAATGGGTAGAATAGGAAATTGAATACCCTTGGGGGTATTGAATTTGAAAAAAAAATAGGTAGAATAGAAACCCTAAACCTTTGAGGGTATTCAATTTTTTTTTAAATGGGTAGAATAGGAAATTGAATACCCTCAAGGGTATTGCATTTGAAAAAAAATTTGAAAGATATAAATTTGAATAAAAATATCCAATTTGAATAAAAAAGGTGCAGAGGTGGAAGGGTTATTAAGTTCCATGTAAAAGCATCCTCCCTTGCATAAGCAATTAGAATGCGGGTTCCAATGTTTTATTGAACTAATTTGTGTAGGAGCTCTTTTTGGTAATTGAAAGGAAACCTTAGATTCTCATCAAATGCATCTTGTGGACCTTGTATGGTTAAATTCTAAATTTTTAAAGTGCTAAACATATAGTGTGGGCAATAATTTATCTAGGCCTAGTTAATTTGAAAGAGGGAGCAAATTTTATTCTTTTTCTTATGGTAGGAGTAACTATAGGAATTCCATAAGACATATTATGGTTTGTATAAAGTGAGCTATTTTGAATTTTTATAATCTAAAAATTCAAGAGTCCAATTTTTGTATTAAACAAGTAATTCCATGTTTACTAGATAAAATAGTCCTTATTTTTGTGTGGTTAAGAATAAAAAAACTTCAAACACATTAAGATTTACAAAGATATCATTTGAAGTTTTTTAATTCATTGAAAAATTCCATTATTAAGAATCCTTTGCCCGGCCTTGAGGGATTAGAAAAAAGCTCTTCAAGCAGTCCTACACAAGTGCATGTTTCTCTAAGAAATGATTTGCTATTAATAATTTTGATTTAAACTAATATTCTTTGAAGAAGGATTTGACAATGTCTATCATGCATTATTTGTCTTACTGATGTGAAAATGTATTTCTCCAAAATCCAATGAGCTTTTCATTAGTAAGATGAGATCAAATTTAAAATGTTTTGCAACAAATCATTGCAATTTGTAAATTGCATTTACAACATAATGTTGGAATGATGATTACATGTTCATTTTCTTCCTATGAGAAAAATCATTAAAAAAATAAACAAAAATATAGAATTTTAAATGTGCCTTATGTTCTTGAATATATGATTGTTAGGGTGGGTATTACCACCAAGCATATAAGACCCTCATGGAAATAGTGAGTTGAATGGTTATCTTGCCTCAACATAATAAAGATGATGACTTTATCTAGTACTATTATTTATTTATTTTTTTTTCAAATTGAATATCCGCTTGAGGGTATTCAATGTAAAATATTCTACCCATTTTTTTTTTCAAATGGAATACCCTTGAGGGTATTAATTTCCTATTCTACCCATTTTTGTTTCCAAATGGGATACCCTTGAGGGTACTCAATTTCCTATTTTACCCTTTTCTTTTTTTCAAATGGAATATCCTTGAGGGTATTCAATTTCCTATTCTACCCATTTTTTTTCTTCAAATTGAATACCCTTGAGGGTATTCATTTTCCTATCTCCCCATTGTACAAATTAATCCATACACTAGTAGGAAATTTAGTATCCACATTAACAGAAAATCATCAAAAAATTGTTGATTTCTTTTGTTAAAATGGACAAGTTAATTTGGGCACTTGCTAACACAGAAGTGTTGATTTTAGAACAAAATTCCGTTACTGTTGTTGTTGATTCGGTCACTACCAAGGTACTCACGGAAAACGTTTTCTACTGTCTGCTCTTTATTTGGTCAATTTCATAATACTCAGTAATGGCGATTCTTCACAGCCTATGTTCTAGAATGAACAAATATTTCTGTACTTTGCATTAGAAAAGTGGTACAAATTCAGGATTGCCTTCTTGAATGGCAGCCATTCCTTTTTAGTAATCCAGGAACTACATGTTGAACCTCTGTATTCTAATATTTTTGCATATGATGATACCATATGAAAGTACTTGACACATTCCATGAATGTTTTTTGTTGGCTCACTGACTACCCTACTTCAAATGCTCCGAGGAGTCGAGAAGTTAGTGCTTGTCACTTCCACATTCATTTTCACTATGTGAGCTTCACTTTGCAGTTGCCTCCCAATTGCTACGGAGGTACCCGGTGCATGTTAGGTAATCACTTGAAACCCACAATCTGCAGGAAACACAGAATTCCACACATGAGTGTCTAGAAAAGCCAAATGCTCATTTCAATCTTCGTCGTACATTGAATTTCATATTAATTATGAACAATTAGACCTTCACTTGCTGCCAAGCACTGTAGCAAGATTCTGCTACTTTACATGATTTATAATACACTATACCCTTACTATCTCTTTGTGTATACTGCAGTTTACACAAATCATAACACCCTGCGCTTTGAAATTTGAGTTTCACAATAATATCACCATGTCGTATGCCTACCTGTGCATTTTCAGGTCCAATTTCTTGACTAATCAAAGGCTTCCTTGTGCATTTTCAGGTCCATTTTCTTCCCTAACCAGAGGCTTCCTCCCCCTAGCCATTCTATCTTCACATACAGTTGTCTACCTCCATTACTGTTGAGGCTCTGCTAAGAACTGGAGGCACTTGGTGGACGTCCTTCTCTTGGACTTCGTGGAAATACATGTTCACAGAGAAACGCTACAAAGTTTTGCCTCCAAAGTAATATTAATGCAGCACAGGATAAGCAATTCCCATGTTATACTCCCAAAAACCACTCTAAAGCATAACAAAGTGACTCTAAAGATCGAACCCACGAGATTCTGTGAAGTATTTAACTGTATTAACGAACTAAGCCAAGTCAGGGACAACAATCATCTTTTCCGGTCCTCTTCCTATGACCGGAACCAAAAACACCCAGAAAACAAAGGACCGGATTTTTGCTCTCTTCCGATTCCAACTAGTCTTCCGGTTGTCGAATCCAAAACAACCCAAGGACCCTATCTCTTCCGGTCCGGGTATCCGTCTAGACCAATCCGTTCTAGACAACTCACAACCATTTCCTCTCCTATCCGGTTTGGTTTTGCCTCTGTTTAGCCATCAGAGGGTTCGCCGCTTGCTTTTGAGAGTGGTAGGCCCACCACACCTTCCGTGACTTATAGTGGCTGAAGACCCACTTTCCTAATCTCTTCCTTCCTAGGCTAGTACGGATCCGGTTTGGTCCTTCACAGCAATCCAGATCGCAATCCGGTCCATTGGTCACACAAAGACCCCCCGTACGATCCTCTCAATACTACAACGACCCTAATGTCATCTTATTCCGTGCGAAGCTAAGGCGGTTACAAGTGTACCCGTCCGTTCCAACGTCAATTAGAATTCTTCCGTTTACCGCTAAGATGGCGAGACCTCACAGGAGATCGGACACTCAACCGGATTTCTCACCCAGGAGTTCTAGCGCGACTAAGGAATCCCTCCCTATCCGCCTAGCTTAACAACGGCTTTCTCACCCGGAATCTCAAACTCTAGAAGCGCTGAGGCACTGAAGTTCACTCCCAACTCTATCCTATCCGCTTACATGCACTTAGAACCAAGAAAAACACCAAGGGGAGAAATCCCAACGCATCCGCTCGTGCTTTCCAAACTCCCTCACGCACAACTCTGCCAAAACATGGGAGAACGTACAACAAGAGAGTACAAAGAGAGAACACAAAGAAAATGTAGAAGGAAAGACTCCCAGTCCTCAGCACAAGGACTGAATTATATACACTTTGAGAACTTCCAAAAATAACAAAAGGCAAAAAGAGCCGTTAAAAGTCAACCTAAATCCGGATCCTAACTTCCGGTCCTCCTAACACTACCGGATCGGATTACTAATCCGGATCCGTTCCTGTCCTATCCTTCCTAACTTATTCTACATCGCTATCCCGCGCCCCAACGAAGGACTCTTGGGCTCCGCCTCCAATTGCTCGAAGACTTCTTCCAAGTTCCTGTTCCGCTCTCCGGCCATCGGATTTGGCATGTCAGAACCGGGAGAGTCTTTGATGTTGATCGGCGCGGTCTGGGAAGGCTGACTCGGCTTTGACTGCGGAGTCTGGTCCCTTCCTTCCCTTGGATCTGGCACTTCCGGAAACGATTCCGGCATGGAGATGTCCGATAGGTGGACCCTCATCGATCCGGTCAGCTTCTGTGTACACTCCTCCATCCGGTCCGCCGCTCCTCGTGCTAAGACCAAATTCTTCTCCACCTGCTCGGAGAAGTCAGTCAGGATCCGGACTATCCTGGTACCGGATAGTTTCTTCTCCTCCAAGACTTTCTCGTCGAAGAGTCTGGCCCTGACTGCCACGCTTCCGGTCTCACCGAAAGTCGCCTTCACCGATTCCGCCACCTTCTGCGTCTCGTCCGCCATTATCCGGGTGGCGGCCATATCTTCCTTGAAGGTGGCCACTTCCGCCTTCAACATGTCAACCTCCTCTTGAAGTCGACGGATCTCCGCTTCCTGCTTCCGGATCTCAACCGGATTGGTGATGCACTCCGCTACCTTCCCCGGCAACTTGCTATCCGGTGCTGCCTGCACCAACTCTCCGATCTGGATTAGGGCGATTCTCTTCGCCTCCCAGCCCGCGCGGATGTCGCAGAGGGTCTTCACCAACTTCTCGAACGGGTCGACCGGTCCCTTCTTCGAACAGCCTGCCTTCTCCCCTTCCGGTGTCTTCTCCTTTCCGGTTTTATCGCCGAGTGGAGATCCTCTTCCGGTCGGAGACGTCGTCTTGTGCCGCTTGGTCTGCCTCTCCGCCTCTTCTTCATCTTCTTCTTCTTCTTCGGTCTCGGATCTGGTTTCCTCTTCCTCCTCGTCCGTTTCCGATTCTCCGTATTTCAGGAGATTTTCCTGGGCCTTCCACTCCTTCTCTTCCGAGTCTAAAAGGAGCTGGTGTTGCTCATAGAGGTGGAAGAGGTAGGGACACACGGGTGTCGGCCTACTCCTTCCGACCCTCGTCGCCAACTGGGCCACCAGATCAAACATGACCCGGGCCCAGTCTGCCTTCCGGTCTCCGCTCAGAGCCCCGAATATCGTGTTGCCGAGGGTGATCGTCACCCTTGTCGGCTTCTCCGGATGCAGGATCGGAATGAGAAACTGCAACAGCTTCCGGTGCCGGTCGTCGATGCAGTCTTCCACCGCGTATCCGTCCTTGGGGTTGACCGCTCCTCGAAACTTGCCCCGGACGTACTCGTCCTTCCGGTTTGCCATCCCGTGGCCTCCTGCCCGGAACTTATAAACCTCCCTCCAGATCTCTTCCGTCCATTGCGCCGGAACACAGCGGATCGTGTTGTCAAACTGGTTCGTCCACTTCCCCTGGATCTCCTTCACCATCCGCTCGTCCTTAAAACCCCAGGGTTTGTCGAGCAAACCCTGGCACCCCATCCGGTTGAGATTCAACCGGAGCATCTCCATCTCTTCCTCTGTCGAGGGAAGAACCGGAACTACCTTCCGGAGTTTAACCGGAGCCGACGACGTGGATGGGCCTGGTCTGTTCCGCCTAAGCTGCGGCATGGACACAGACTAGATCTAAGACAGTCCTTTCCGATTCTACCTCACACAGTCCTAGCCGCACGTCCCGTTCTCACTTTCTCTCTCCAATCTCAACCGGAAACCTGCACAGCGATTGGTACGCAATCGGAAACCTACCCTGCAGCACACCTCTACCGCTCACGCACACACGCGCACGTTCACAACGCTTAGAAAACGAGGAGCGCCAAAAATACTCTCACCAAACAGCGTTTGGAAATGGAGAGTGACTGAGGAGGTCCTGGGCTTTTATAGTCTCTCCTAACCTAAAAGCCGTCATGATGACGTTTACCGGTCCGGTCCCACCAATCCGGTCCAACCCTAATCCGGTTCTCTACCTCCAATCCGGTCCACTACTACTTCCGAACAAGGATCCGATTCCAATCCGGTTCCTGGGTGTCACCACTAGGATTGGATTCGTTCGAACTACTCCACTATTTCAATGTCTTTCCTAATTTTCCGTCCTCTGCTGTTTCTAGACAAAACCTACATACTAATCGATAGTTTCCGTTCCGTTTTCTAGATAAACAACTGAAAACCAAAAATTCGGACTACGACAAATATGTTGGGCCACAATGAAACTGGTCATACACCGTTCAATTCTAAACATTTAGACCGACCCACCCTTCAGTTCTACCCATCTGCTGCAGAACAACACAAAAAAATACAAAATGTGCGAGTTTGCAAAGAAAGAGACACATGCTTCCTGCATGAGCCTTGATCTTGTAGCCCTTACCTTCCACATGGCGTCCTCTTCATCTGCATTGTACAAAACAAAGTATGAACAATCTACATATCGTTACTTGAACCCACGACATCCTTACTCACTACAATAAATGATACTTTGCAAATTAAGAATTACAATAATGCATGTTCATACTGTTGCACTCTAACCTTCTTCACCGTCGTTGGTCCGAAGCCCTCATTTTGTGCACCCTCGCCTGCTTACTGATGCTAAAGTCCACTTTCTACAGTGTAAAACGAAAATCCAACACAACAGTGAATATTCATTGCTTCTACATCCGTCACAAACCTTGTAAAAGTTATTCATGACAATGCCTCTCCAATGAAGATCATATGCAACAAGTGCCACCCATTTTTTATATCACAGCAAATTCTAGGACTGTTACGTCACTTATGTTCAGTAATTGAACATGACTTCGCTTAAACTATTCTCTACAAATACATGTTTTCTATATACAGGACACTTGCTAACTTCTAAAATTTAATCCACATTAGTTTCACGTGCACAACGATTTGATGAATGGCATTCAACTTGAGAATAGAACATGCTCTTCTCTCAAAATGACCGCTTACAAATCTATCACCTCAACACTATCAGAAGTGCCTTTCTTTTTAAGCGCCAACTTCACCTCCTCGTTCATGTTTCCACTTCTTCGTCACAAAGAGTTCCCTCATTTGTTCTTGGAAAAGCACTGTGTAGACATGCAGAGGATCAACATCATTTGTGTTTTCACTTAAAAACAAGTTTTCCACTACTTCTCCACAATGGAAGAAGTCTGAGGGCTTCTTCAATTTTTAAATATACAACTTCTTCACTGCATGCTTTTCTGCAATACAAGAACTCTGTGAAAGACAATGTTACCACTTAGTTTCGAAATGCCAAACTGCTTACCCTACTACTTACGCAGAACTGCGTAGTTTGTAACATAAAACATGCTTGTAGTTTTTAACAACTTCAAATAACTGCTTCCAGCAACTTCATACGATACATCTTCCTGTTCCTTAGTCACGGTAATTTCTCTGTAGGACTTTCACATTCTCAACTGATGCGCTCCACAATACTCTTATTAGGGTTTGAAAGACTTCACTTACAATACGAACAGTTACTCATTCAGGAGACTACAAGTAAAGACAATACTCTGAATTCGTAATAAACTTCGTTATGAGAGATTTCATAACTCACTTACTTTTTTGTATTCCTTATCCGTGTCCAAAAAAAAAAGTTTGCCCTACACTTTCTAAAATGCAACACCCCATCTCTTTAAAAGAATAATGCTAATAACAAAATTCCAGAAACAAAAAATTCTAGAGCTGGTTTAGAAGAACACGTCAATTAGAGAAATATATTTTCTAAGACTGTACCTTGTTTTGGAAATTTTTGCCAGGAATAATCGTGCACCTTCACTTCTACAACTCCTTCTATACCTTCGCTTCAAGTCTCACCTTCATGAAGCAATCAACAAAACCAATGAACAATTCGTCCCTCTGAGAAGTCCTTCCAACTGAAGAATGACTCTCATGGAAAATGGGAGAGCAACAATGACATTCTCTGAAAACATTCCACTACTTCAATTCACACCTTGCTTCCGCAGTTTCCATCAACCTGTCTTCGACCATGAAATGTTAAAGACAGCGGCAAAAACAGTCATTGCATGCTCGGCACGTCGCAGACATTTCGTTCTGCAGTCCATCCCTTCTTTGTACACTCCTCTTTTCCTGCACAATACACAACACAATTAAAAAAATCAATTGGAATGTAATTCTCCCACTACCCTGCATGCTGACAAAAAAAAACGACACACAACAAATCCAATGAAGTGCTGCCAAAGCAGACTCATTCTTCGTGCACTTGAAATCTATTCTCTCAAACACGTCAAACTCCTACACATTGATTCTGTGTTCTCCACAATGCTCACAGATCAACAATTCAGGCAATACATTACAAATTACACTGAGCCCATCAAATCTTACCGACCTCAAACTTCTCCATCCAATATGTGCTACACGCAATTCAGAAACCATCCTCGGAATGGAGACTGCCATCAGGTCTTCTGCTAGTCACAACTCTTATTCAATAAGGTCTTCTCACTTTCCTCATGTCACTCGATACGTCTACTCCCTTTCGTTGTCATTTTCAGAATCCCTACCTTATTTTATGTTCCCTGAGAAGCACCACTGCAAATTCCAAAATTCAGCTTTTCAATGAACAATTTCAGAGAACAACAACTACTGGAAAATTACTTCTTCAGGAAGAATTTCCCCATACCACATAAAGAAGAATGACAGGATGTCCTCTGCAGATGTATGTGTCCACACAATTCTGTAGCCTTCATGTTCCCTTTCTTGTTTTCCTTGTTACTTACGTATCACTGAAACACGTCCTTTGCTTTCTGGACACACAGGCTCCTCTCATTTAGATGCTTCTGCATGACGACGTCCGTTCAGTTCTTCCAATCTCTATTCACGGTTCCAAACCATTCTGTAGCACTAACAACGTTTTGGAATTTAAAAAAAATTAATACTATGGCACCTCTAAAACAATTACTCTTGTTATGAATCCTGTACATATTTCCCCACTTCTAAGACGGGGCCATAAACTCCATCATCTTCATCTCTACATACCCGATCAAACCACACTACTTCAAACCATATAGGCAAACCTATACGTACATGCCTGCACAGGGTACGTAGAAGACCTACATCATGCCACAAAATTTTAGTCACAAGTTTTGTTTTGCAAGCTCAGGAAACAAGTTGTAGCCTTTGTAAAATTATTTTTTCTTCCCTCCTCACATTGAACCACTTCCTTAAACCTTGATAGAAATAAATTACAGTAACATAGTAACTGGAAAACGTAACTTCGATCATCTCTGCTATCCTTCTAGACTTTGACAAGGACAAATTCCGTGACTACAATCCCTGGTTCATTTCATCACATCCAACATAATAGTCTTACTCCACCTTTGTCATGCACACCATGACAAACTTCTCAGCAACGCATCCCCTGTCCCAACATATCAGCATCCATGGTCCTCATATAAGCTCTGCACAAAGCAGCAGCACATCTGCTAGTCAATCCCCTTGAAGAGCTTGCCTTCAGCGCTCTTCCTCAAACATGACAGACATCCAGCTTTCACTCTCAAATAGACCCAACATTCTAAATTATGGCCATTAACGATATCTTTTCAGAAGAAATTGTCATGAACGAGGTATATCACAAACACAACGTCTGATTCATTTCAAGTGTAATATAATCAAAGTCTGACTACAACAACGTCTTTAACAATTAACATTTACGCGCTACGAGATGCATTCCCAACTTCAGCTCTTCATGCACAGCCGAAGATGCATTGTCACCTTCTAGGTCTCTATTACAAACAGGTTACGCTCTGTGACTTTATTGCGCAGACTTCATTTCGTGGTGTTCCAACTCCCTACAACAAAAATATGAGATTCTTTATTTTTTGTGAAATAAAAGTTCAAAAAAACACTTGAACTTACTCCTGCTATATTGTAGCAACAACACAGGACAAAACCATACTTATGATGACACGATGCTCTTCAACTAGCTAGTCCAAGAACAACAATATAGAGAGAATCTATGAATTCTCCATACACTGATACATGGATAGTACAGTCTGCGAAAAATCCAAAAAATGCCAGAAGAGGTCTGTAATGCCAAAAAGAAGCGGTATATCTAAGTTTCACGAATTCAAATCACATGATTTATTAAAGTACTATAGTGCGACAAACAATAAATGAACTCAGTCCCACCAAGGATAGCCATGACACCAAAACATCCTACATGCTCACTTATAATCTACACTGCAAAAATGGACATTGATGGCTTACAGATAATATTCTCGCCTGCCAGGGAAGAAATGGAACACATCCATATAGCGACTATCAAGTCCTGTTGCTAGTTTTCATATGAATGGCGGTTTGATGCTCCCCAGTCGCAACATTCTGGGTCATCGTACTGCAGCTACGGGATCCGCTATTCTTCCTTTCTGATAACATTGCATTTCACACCCACTAGCTAAAGTCCTAATACACTACAAACATGCGGGTGGAATGTGGATACTCTATCAAGCAGGGTTGTCTATCCGGACGTGACGTGGGGTTTTCACGTCCGGATGTCCGTCGGCGTCAGTCCGGACGCGTCCTAACGCGTCAGAATTGCATCAGGATCAGAAATTTTTTTTTTTTTTTTTTTTCAAGGACGGCCTGTCCGTCGACCTGGACGGACCGTCTGTCCACAGGGCCGGCCGGCCGGACCAGCCGTCCACAAATTCTTTTTTTTTTTTTTTTTTTTTTTTCCGAGGACGGCCTGTCCGTCGACCTGGATGGCCAGCCGTCGACCTGGACGGACGGCCGTCCACAGGGACGGACCAGCCGTCCACAGGATGGACAGATTGTCCACAAAAAAAAAAAAAAAAAAAAAAAAAAAAAAAAAAAAAAAAAAAATTCTGGATCCTGACGGACGCCGGGGTTGAATCATGACGTCCGTCCGAACATCCTGACGGACTGACAGGACGTGACAGTGACAACCCTGCTATCAAGTGTCTGCATCCAAGCAGATTGTATAATTCTCATATATGTCTTTGCATCTAATTCTCAGTTAAACAATTCTTTGTACAATCCTCATTGACTGAAAATTTGGTGACTCTCAATAAGAATCTTACAATGCCATCCAACAGACTACTGTACATTTGAAACACTTGTTTAATTATGATTACACACAAACGCTTCATACATTTTCAAACCGTTGCCTAAGGTCTTCCACTGGGATAGAGCCCAAAAAATATCACAGCATTTTGTTTTGCTACTTCCAGTAGCAATCCTTCTATACGGTTTCCTGTTTCAGATGATAGCAGCACGCGTAATTCAAGGCTCCAAGGAATAAATTATCTTAGTGTTTCTCCTACAACGTCAGAAAAATAGCATTTTACTATAAAAAATTAAAAACTAAACTCATGTTTTCACCTGTACGATCTCGATATGGCCATCAGATGCCAGTTGACGTGCTCTTTGTGGATCAACAAGTCCACACTTAGCAAGGACAATGTCCACAGTACTTTCCACATCCAACAGTTGCTCCTACTATGTACAGATGGAACACTTACCAAGTGTTTCCAATCATGGTTACAACGTTCACTGTTAGTTCATTGTACGCACTAATAGAAATAAATTTGCAAAGGTATCTCCCTCCTCCGCTCCACGATGTCCCTCCTACTCTAAGCATGCAGGGCTCCGGCTGAAATTCCCACCTACATAATGCCTTTGTCAAAGAGTGCAATGCAAAATGCTTTGGAAACGGAGCTACAGCAGCAGCACAACAAGCACCCAGTACAGATACCTCAAAAACAATCTTAACAACACTCTATATGGATACTACTGGAGAAAGGCTACAACAAAAGAGTGAGGTTGCACAGAAGTAAGGACAACGACATTACCCTAAGAAAAAGAAAACAAAATCAAGCTCACGGGCTTCTTAAGGGCAGACGTTGAACGACTCTGTCTTAATTTGTTTAAAATTCTGAATTCTGTCCGGAAGCTCTTCTACCACCACGTCCTTGTCATCTTGGAAAAATCACCCTAAAGTTTTGAGGTACTATGCAGGCAGGAGGACAAAAATTTGCTCTTCAGCAAATAATAACACATTTGTGTAAACCTTGAAATTGCGTTCGAGAGTCTCCACTAGGTTAGTCCTCTTCTTGCAGACGGAATTGTCGCAATCCTAAACACCTAATAGGATAAGCATTTTCATAGCAACCAGGACAAGCCACATTCAGAGTTCAGTTGGAAGAAGTAGGTTACCAAAGCTGTAAATCACGGAGCAACAATTTCCGAGATGTGGCACCCCTAGCGCTATGATAAACCACATCTTCCTTGACATAACGAGACATGCAATGTCAGATTCTTGGTTAATTGCTTCCAGAATGGAGGCAATTTGGACAAGGCAATTCGAAAACAATGTGAGGGGCTTTCATTCTGTGAGACGACTTCAGAATCGCACAGGATTGAAATCTTGGAAGCAAGAAAACTCTCGTGGCCGAAATGATGAACTACATCATCGGTAATTACAAAATTCTCATTAGGGCTAACTTATTTGTAACTGGAATGGTCAACCGGCACTAGTAAGCATCGTAACATTCACTAAAGAGAAAGTTCAACAACCCACCTGCAGCTGAAAACCGTGGACCTCCACAACTCTGAAGACCCCACATTGCGGACATCATTGGAAAATTAAAGAGCAGGTAATTCTTGGACGGCTCATACAAATTCATTGTCCATTGTACTGCTACAGTCAACACTCCATCTTCAGAGTATGCCACAAAGTGGTTACGCTTTGTGACTTCTTCATCGTCAACCTTGCGATACACCTGTCCACAATGGAAAAGTAACACCCTTATAAATCTTGCGACTGCAAAGTTTAATCTTTCAACTACAGCTTACATGAATTGCTCTCTACCTACAACCTCACATCTAATACATGCCAACGTATTCTGCGTATGTTTCATGCCGAAGATCGACAACATAGTCGTTTCTAATTAGATTTAGCTACATCACGGAAGCAAGCTTCCGTGTATACAAGATGTAGAACTTTGAAACTCCCTTTCCTCGACCTCACTAAAAATTGGCTATATGCAACTCAGTATCTACTACTGAGTACTCTGTCCTAAACCCGATGTCAGAATTGCCTACGACAATTTTAGGCTCAGCCGTAAACGAAAGAGGAATCGCCTTCATCAAGAAACTCCATGGAGGTGTATCGAGTCCTGCTTCTTGGCCTCAACAGAATAGCTCCGTGAATTTTACCTCTCTGCACAAAGCCACTTCAATTCCCTACTCTCTGGAAAAAATTGGACAACGGTTCATATGGCCATGTCCTTCATGATGTGATTTAATACCTGCTCTGTGTGCCTGATTCCCCTTCCACACCTTGGACGTCTCCAAATCGAATCCGTCGAAGATCTTCTGAAATATGACATTAATTACTTCTAATTAGTAGATACAGACACTTTGGAGCTGCATTTAATTCTGGTCCATGATTGTGTTTCTCAAGTCGACTATCAGAAGTAGGAAATTTTTTTTTTGCACATCTCCATTCCATAGAACAGTGAACATGTCCAAAAAATGCAATCACAACAATTAAGTCTTTTTCCATTTCCCCCCACAATTGCCCATTAAGTCAGTGGCTTCTCCTAAAAACGCTAGTAGTGGGAAATAATCCATGTTGTTCGGCTCAATAACTTTTGTCTGCTCTGAGGCGTATCCTGCAAGTTACACAATCAGTTCAGTGATTGCGTCATATCAATATCACCAAACAGTACTTCGCTACCATCAAGACATACAATGTCGGCTCATTTCACTTTCTATTACTCTGAGTGCACAATACCACATTCTTACTGGTTCAGTCATGCCGTCAACTGCAGAACTGCAACAATCTGAAACTGTAGAACATCTGAAAACTATAACACACTGTCCACAAAATTGAATCTCACAGTAGAACATCTCCGAGAAGGGAAGGGAACTCACAACTATCATTCACATGCCACAAAAGACCAACTTCAATACTAAAAACGACCTGCCTTTCAATTTCCTTTATAGTCGCACTATCATAGAGCATAAGGTTCTTTTAAATTTTGCCATGTGTCAGTGAGGTGCAACCATCCCTCATTTCCAAAGCCTGCACATGAAACATTTACCAGTCGTCCTCCAACTCGTTCACATTGAGAATCTAGTGGATGCAATTTCTTCTTTCATCCTAGGAGGTCTAAGACAAAAAGAACATGCAATCAGTACATACACATCTTCACTTACTAGCCGTACTGCACTCGTAAAACAAATTTTTTTTTGCTGTCACCACTGTTTGTGTCTTGCGAAAACGCAGCACGTAGAAATATGATTCGATCCATTTCCAAGCGATATATAACTACACTACATTGATCACTTACTGTGTTCCTTTCCGTACCATGAACTTCAACTTCCACATGACTGCGATAACCTTAATGAGCATGCTCACGACAAGGCGTCGTCACTCTCACATTATGCATCCCAAAAAAGAACTTCACTTGCCAAAATTCCAGGAAACATCTTCATATCAGAAGGCACTACGTCGGCGGGGATGAAATTTTTTCTCTCGCGGTATCCAATCAGATCTTCATTGATCTGATCACAGCTTGCAAAAACATCCACCAATACATAATCGCAGTCAAACAGGAAGTTCAAGAGATTTAGCAATCTTTTACATATTCTCTATGATTCAGATCTATAAATTCAATCTTCATTATAATTGCACAATTATGACCACAGCTCTTCTCAAGCACAAATGTCACAACACTCTCAAGAATGAAACAAGTGGCACACTCTCGGTTCAACAGTTGAAATATGCACATTAAGTTATCGACACTTACAAGTACGGCAAGTAGCCAAAAACAACAATCTCATAATACGAGATCTGGTTCCACATCTACGTGATCGGATAAACATGTGAAACCAATATAACATTAATGAGATCCAAAACGTCCGAAACGTCTGTGCAATTCGTCCTCTTCTCTGCTTCTACTTGAATTATGTCCCATTTAACGCATCTTCCTGCTCGATAATGCTGCCACTTTCTCAATACTGAGTTCGCATTTCTGCTACCTTCTACCTCCTGCTCTTCCTTTCAAAACTTTCTCAACTCATCTCAGAAGTAATGGCGCAAAGTTTAGCTCATCGTGCCGTTCTGCCCACACGACGTTGTCGACCCCAGTCGACTAAAACATGGTTTCAGAAGACCATGAGAAAGACATCACCACGCTCCATGGTGCGTCGCAACTCCTTCCTTTCTTCTCATCATTCACCGTCATTTGTGTAACAAGCGGCTCTTGTAATACTTTGGAGTTCACCTGCTCATTCTGGAAATGAACATCTCTAATATTTCTATCCAATTGTACTCCCTCTCATGAAACTTTGTTCTCGCTGAACTCCTTGACCTACTTGTTCGATTGCGTCCATGCACTTGTACCCCACTGTATACTCCCTGCAGCTACGGTTCCAAATAAGTTGAAATCATTGTGAGACCACTTCTCTTTGTAGAATAGTATGGCGCCACTAAGTTATCGGTGTCAGTGATTTTCGATTGATCTGTCAATTTCCTGTCGACTGCTTTTCTTGCGAATTAGTACATTACTAGCTAATGTGTGCGACCTTCTGTTGTAGACAATTCCTGCATGGTTTGTTCGTGCACACTCACATAAGATGTACAAACATGTCGGGATGCAGTTCTACAGCAGCAAACATTTGTGGAAGGTCACTTGTCGTGTAGGTTTCATTCAAGGCAATCCACACGTTGTCTTTGGAGCGGGCTGGAGGAAGTTCATGCTGGTGTACAACATCGTCGAAGGAGATCGAATAAATTTCTCCCTCCTTGGGACTAATCACTTTCAAGTCACATGTGCTGGTCATTGAGAACGAGCACTGAGAACTGCAGTCCTCTGAAAGTTGTGAACCTGCCGCGACTTTGCACTACCTTCTTCCTCGATGGCGACACTACTCCTTCAAATCAAGGCATGTACAAATACATATTAGAAACAAACTCCAATTACCTTTCACAGTCTCCTATGAAAGTACGTCAAACACTTTTGCACTTCCTCTCTTCCTTCCTATAAGTACGTCAGTTGACATTGCTTACAAACTGTAGTTACGAACTTCGCTTTACAATCTTCAGCGCTTCATAACGTGAATCGCACATACATACATGCATCACATTCGGTTCTCTGGACTACATCGGCTTTAGGATTGCATGTTCAGTACAGTGTGATAGAGTCAATGCATATGTTTATGTACCTAAGCAATGGCTCATCACAAACTCTATGTAAGTTTTTGGAGGACATTCCGCTACATTTGAGAATAAATATACGCCTTCTTTTCTCGACGTTGCAACTGCTTCTTCGTGCTCCACTTTTCAATTCTCCCTTCTTCTCTTGTGTTCGCCATTTGAGCCAATTCATGTAATCTTCTCAGTTTCCCTTTCCACGAAGCGGACAGCTTTTACTTTGCCATCATGTTATGAACCTGTGCAATCAATCTGATTAGGTTATTGGGGTTTATAAATACAGTGGATAAGTCACATTACAGCTCGCGAAAACGTTACTTCATGGCCTCACATAGATTCCAACAATGACATACGGTGTTCATATAGTTCCACATTATTTCTTATTTCTTTTCACGGCAGTTGCTAAAACTCACCGACACATACGGGGTCAATAAAGTACTCCAATGCGAAGTTACGAGTTAAAAAAAATAAATTTAACAACTAACGCGGGAGTCAAGAATGTCGAGGACATCCGTCTCCTGTCTCAGAGTCACAGAGGTCAACCCATTGAAGAATATTAAGTACAATAGCCTTTTCTTTCTCGTCACGAAATAAGGGTCAAGTTTGATTACTTCATGTTATCAAGCTCTGTCACCTGAAATTTAGAATACTTACCCCTCCGACTCAACAAGCGCTACCATTTCCTCCGACCGGAGTGCCAATTTTCATAGAGGTTCACCTTCTTCTACCAAATAATTATGCAACTGCGCTGAAACATGTTCAAAATTAATTAGATTCAAAAAAACTTCAATACGCGTGCAATCAATAGTATGGGAAGATTGCATCGTCTGAAAATTCCTGAAAATCTATAACAATTAGAAATAAAGGAAGGGTGCGAATATAAAATTCATCCGCAACATCAACCTATGAGACGCACAAAGCACATTTCATAAGCGCAGATGATATGTACTTCGCCATACTCTGCGGCATTCAATATCAAATCCATTGAAATAGAAGTCTTGAACTCTTCATTATAGAAGTTTGGTATTACTTACTTCAACAGAAAAAAAAAAAATGCTTATGTCCCACGACGAGGCACTCCATTTCCACAAATTGTCAGATCGACGGCATTCCCACAGAAATGGCAGTTCGCCTTGACTCCTAAGTCCCTAGACAGTATTCATCAATACATCACACGGAATGGTGATGACATCAATTGCCAAATAACTTGTGCTCTCCATAAAAAAAAACTGGTTTGCAAATGAAAATTCAGGACTCCTACATATGCACTACTTATCGAGAACGTACATTAACTCCACTAGTTCTCCAGCTGTATAACGTTTCAATGAAATATGTGTCATTCCTAATGCACAGTGCAGATCTGGATTTGGAAGAAGGGTTTTCTTCAGAACAAACCTCCAAATCACTCTGAGTGACTACATCAGCCATGCGGACAGCACGATAATAAAATTAAAGCCAAAATCAACGAATGACGTCTCCAAAAGCCTCCATCACCTGCGGCCCAGTATACCACAGCATCCCAATGACGTCCACAACGTACTGAAACTCTCGCATTCACGATAGCAGATAAATTGATGACTATGCACCCTTCAAATTGGAAAAATCCATGTCCGAAAACGCTGTACATGCAGATGTCGTTGACGTTCATGAAATGAGGTCCACAGGTAAGGGCTCCTACATGATTTAGGAATAAACAATTCACATAGCTTGTGAATGTAACTGTCAATCGGTACGACGACTGCTACATTGAAATTGTCATTTCCTCACTTGTTGGCATTCAGAGCTAGATTGCTTTTCAAGTTCAGATACTCGCTCGTGGTTACCATTAGCTCCGCCACATTCAATTTAACACATTGGCTGATACACTGAGTGTGTTAGCAATCTATAGACAAGCCGCATGAGTTGAAGAATTCAGTCTCTCTCCGCACAAGATGAACACTTTCAAAAAACACATTCATTATTAGCATCATTTGAAGAAGCAGACACTAAATTCAAAAAATACATAATGCTTCAATAACACAAACTGTACGGTCATTGTGACACCCTCAAAGTACGGCTCAAGAAAAATTTCTGAATTGTTTTTGGAGAGAATGCTGTAATATGAACGTCAACATCTTTCCTGTGACTTTCGTCCTCACCTCCTCAATTGAAACTTGGAATTCAGCTCCGCTTTCATGATTATAAGGGTTTTTTTCCACTAACTTCTTCCTTTTCATTGCTTAAGTCAAAAAATTGCACAAGATATTATTTCACAACATACTAAATGACAGAGAAGATGCACTTACATCATAGGAATGATTTACATGAATAACTTACGAAATAAAAAAGGATGGACTCCAAAGATCTCACAGCTGCTTCTGCATTTTTCAAATCATATTGCAAAATTAAATGTCAGCTCACTACAATACATGCCTTTACTTTAAACGCATTCAAAGTGAAGGACATAAATCATTAAAGACTATTGGGCAGCAATGACATGTTAAATAATTTATGAAAATCAATTCGACAAAACAACAAACCATTCACACACACGGTTACATTATGACCACTGCTTGACCTGGAATGAACGGGATTCACTCGAGGACTATTAGTGGCTTCACATAATACGCATTCACTGTCCATCAGTAAGAAAATGGCAACTGCATGCACTGTACATTGAACATGCATAATCCGAAGTCCACGAGACTTCTGTGTCATAAAATTGAAGGAAACAATTACACGTTGCTGGCTACAGAAAAACAAACCCATGAACCCAACTTTCCACATGCACTTCACGTTACTACTTCAATGAACATTTGCATAAACTACCTGCACAATTAAACTGTACAGAATGAGCTGCAACAACAGCATAATATGCACAATCGTAGGCACTATGAAAGTGCGAACAAACGTCTGATCGACTCAACGAAAGAATACTTCCTATAGACAACCCATACAAAGCATTAACAAGAAAAATGTTTGTCTGACTCTATCCGTCGGAGCTGCAAAGTTTGTAAGCGTATAATACTAGAGAAATGTGTCAAAGTCATGAACCATTTCAACTAGGTTTGCTCTTGGAAAAAGAATTTACAATGACATTCCCTTCCGTCAAATGAACTTCCTATCACCCTTTCTAGTAGCCTACATTGGGAAGACAGGGCACCATCATCAATTTCGACTCATCAAGAAATTCATTAAATGCCTCTGCAGAATGCACAATTTGGAGAGTTATGCTGTTACAACTTTAAACTGGAATAACTACGACCTATGACAAGACTCTCCCCTTACCTTCAACAGCGCAAGTACAGAATGAGCTGCTCTCAATGTCATTAGTAATGAATTTCAGTTGTTTGTTAAATATTAAGTTTCAAAAAATGGGCTTTGAAATTGAAAAATACAGCTACAGGGCAATCCATTAATATCGAAAAATTATACACTAGTGCATATCCTTTGAAATAGTTACTATTTCTAATGACTGCTATTGTTGCAACTTATTTCAATAGTTCAGTCTGTATGTGAACGTTGTACCTCCCGGCCGTTGAGAAAAAGAAGTTCAAACACACATGCACGTTTAATTTAGAATTCCAAATGAACCGCCGATCGAAGAGGTAACACTTCGCTGACATGAAGGACGCCAACAACTGGGTCCGAACAATTTATTGTGAATCCTTCACACTCAATCCAAGAAGCAGTACTTCAGAGGGTAGCTCATACCTGTAGCATTGTCCAGTCGTCGTTTTACATTCGACATTCCATTCACGAGAACTCTGTATTACTTGAGGATCACAGAAAATTCTGGGTTGCATTACAGACAGTCACGTTAACACATTTTCAACATAAGTAAACCACGTAGTATGACCTCATTTGCATTATTCAACATATGAACAAGCTTTTGTAAGTTACCTGTGGGTAGCGCACTTTTTCCACAGTGCAGACATTACTATGATATCGCTCTTCTATGAACCACATCAAACCATGTCAACTCATCAGTTGTTTCTGTACAACCTTCCGGTACATACCAAACGTAAAACACTTATAAACACATGAATGGTTGTGCGCTAATTACCAGACAAGTAGCATTCACATGCCCACAAAGGACAAGTAGCACTGACGTGTACTTTAGTATTCCTAAAAATGAATTCACGCCAAGGAATGCAAACACTTTAATATATGGACTCCATATGTCCATTTATTAAAAAATTTATGCTCGCAGTTACGTACAAGAAATGCCTTTACTCACACATATGTCAAATATGTTTGCAAAATCCAAGCCAAAGTCCACTGTCTCCGTTGTTATCTGCACAGGAGTTCAGTTTTCTCACTGCAACTACATACATCTCTGAATACGTCCGTTTATAGATGTGCTACACGTCTACCCTAGAAGACCGTGGGAATTTGAAATGATGAAGCTGCTAAGCCCTTCTA
The DNA here is from genome assembly GCA_951230915.1 of Antitrichia curtipendula. Lineage (NCBI taxonomy): Eukaryota > Viridiplantae > Streptophyta > Bryopsida > Hypnales > Leucodontaceae > Antitrichia > Antitrichia curtipendula. Next base: position 24,502,491 of record OX579634.1, on the reverse strand, counting down.
ACATTGGAGCACATGAGAATGAAACTCAATGAAACATCAGCTTCATCGGAGATTGAAACAGTGTATTCCTAAGACTGTAAGAAATATGTAGATATTTCTTTAAACAATGAACAAAACGTACTACATATAGTGCAGGCATAAGTTTTATTGACAACTTCCTCACAACTACTGCATGTATCATACTTCGTATCATTGAAAGGTACTGAAAGGTATGGAGCGACGAAAACAAGAACATGGAACATAATAACTAAGATTCAAAAAGACTCTAAAGTAAATGGTTTCTAGAAAAAGAAACCCTTGCACAATTCTGGCGATGAACTCCTGCGTTGCAACCCATATACAACTGGTGCTTCAGTCTTCACCATATTCAGCTTCAATGTCTCTGTTTGAGACGAGTCTATTTTTTTTTGCAGGACCCGTGCTTCCTGCGTTTTGCGTTTCCGCTGCGTATCCCAACTGCATGTATGTAATTATCAAAGGAGAATCAGGTAACAACATCCTCTGTCAATCATCATGTGTATGACATCTTTGGTTTGTAGGACAAGAAACAGAACAACAGGACTGAACTATCAGAAATTCAAAAGTTTCCTCATGATTCCACTTCTTACCGATCTTGCAGCGTAGTCCTCACGTCTATGCACTCCAGACTCTAAATGCATTAAAGCTTGCTGAGAAGACGCCTTCGCACTGTCACCTTTTAAAATTCGAAGTTTTGCTTCTAAATGAGCAATGTATTCTGCTGTTGACGTGTACTGCGACTCAAGTAACATTTTGTCACGTGTCTCCCTGCCAATTCCTTGTGAAAAACGGTCACCAACATTTCCCTGCATTCCAAACCGCACATTATTTAACTACAGTGTAAATTATTTTTTTTTTAACATATGTTCCTCACCATCGAAATACAATGATTCAGACAAATGTGGGCAAGAAAGTGCTTTTTTGCTTGAGAGAAACCTGCCCTGCCGTCCTCCGTAACGGTTTCCTCTTGTCATTGTAACCCCCTTCATTGCTGCACTGTCCCACTTCAATTTCAGTCGACTGATTATACAATGCTTTCTCCTTCCCAATCTCGACATTATATAATTCCCTCTCAGTGGAAGATATTCGAAGTGTCTCCACGTCTTTCTTCCCATACCCTTTATCACGTTCCATTTCTTCCGCCACTTCTTCAGGGTCCGGTGACCTCCCGTACCTTTCCGCTAGCCTCTCACGCAAACCATGCACACCTATAGCACCTGTCCTTCCCATCGTTCGACGACATGCATTTGCGTAGCGTCCCAGCTCCGTTCGATTTTCACGCTGTCTACTTTCTGCAAGTTTCTTCAGTCGAAGCCAAACTTCTCTGTCGACAGTTACCGGTGGATTCACATTCCTCTTGATCAATGAAATTAGTTCCGTCCTCTTCCTTGTCACTGCCTTACCAAGCAAGCCTCTGAGGTGGTCTTGATTTAAATCTCCAGAATACTCGAAGCGCTCATCCAGACGGTCCTTTAGTATGCACATGGCTTCGTGAGTTTGCTTTCTAATATGTGTGCACGAAGGATCTAGCCCTGAGGCTAATTTATTAACCTGTGCAATCCAAGCCGGTTTACCTGGTCCGTACGGTATTCCATCAGCATTAAGCGTCAAATAAAAAGGTTTCTTTCCTCCTTTTTTCCGCTCACATCGTTCTGCTTCTCGGTCTGCTTCCTTGTACCGTCTTGTCACTAGTAGAAAAAAACAGTGCCCAAATCAACAAAAATCAACACAGAAGTGTTGATTTTTTTGTTGATTTGGACGTGTTAATTTGGGTACTTTTTAACAGAAAACTGTTGATTTTTTTGTTAGTCTTTTGTTAATTTGGGCACTAAATTTTTTTTCAAATTTTTTTTTCAAAAAAATCGACCACTGAAAAGTTGCCACGTGGCACCGCCACGCAGGCAGCACGTGACATGGCAGTCGCCATGCGGGCAGCCCGTGACGTGGCACTACCACGTAGGCAACTTCCAAATGGGGTGCCACGTGGCAGTTGCCTACGTGGCACCCCATTTAGTGTTGCCGGCAAGGTTTGAACCTTGCACCTCACTCTTGGGGTGCAAGGTTCAAACCATTGCACCACACACACACATGCATGTATGTGTGAGTTTTTTTTTGTTTTACTTAAAGTATTTTTTTTTTCATTTTTTTGTTAAAGACAGCAGACTTCAAAGGCCATTTAGGCATAGAAAAACAACTTTTTTCTAAAAACTTTGAACTAAGAAAAGTTGCTAAATTCAAGTATCTTTCATCTCCAAAAATCCGTTTGCAATTTTAAGTCTCCAATCAAAAGTTATGACTAAATTTCAGAGAGGGTCTTTCATAATGTCAAAAAAAATTCAATGGAACTCCTCTCTGAAATTTAGTCATAACTTTTGATTAGAGACTTAAAATTGCAAACGGATTTTTGGAGATGAAAGATACTTGTATGTAGCAACTTTTCTTAGTTCAAAGTTTTTAGAAAAAAGTTGTTTTCCTATGCCTAAATGGTCTTTGAAGTCTGCTGACTTTAAAAATTACCAAATTGGGAATGATTTATTTATTTTTTCCATAAACAAACTATTTATAGAATACTAACTATGATAGTTTACACATTTTTTCAAATAAAAAAAATTTACTTGAGAATTTTTTTAGTCAAAATTAACAAAAAAGTGTTGAGTTTTTGTTAATTTGAAAATGCAGTACCCAAATTAACAAAAAAATTTGTTGATTTGGGCAGTTTTTACAAAAATCAACAAAAAATTGTTAAAATGGACGATGCAGTACCCAAATCAACAAAAATTTGTTGATGTTTTGTTAATTTCGGCACTGTTTTTCTAGTAGTGTGTTCTCCTTTCCGCTGACGAAGAAGGTACCGCAAGATCTGTAGTCCTCCTATTTTCCTGTCCCCTTTCTTTGTCAATTAATTCTTCCTCTGGTGGAGGCAAGAACAAAAAAGAAGAAGACCTGCTTTTTTGAAAGCCGTCACTCCTTCTGCGGTTTTTGTAGCTAATGTCCGGGGAGAGCTGCTGCGGATGCTCAGAAGCACCGTCATTCCATGTTGAATCCCACCTCCGGCGATAATGTCCTTCCTCAGAATTTTCTATTCCCAGATTGGGACGACCTATAGGGAAATTGGTTTTACCATCATGTCATTCGTAACTGCATCGAACAAGAAAGGTACCTTGCCTAATAATTGTTTCTTTCTTTTCCCATCAACATACTTACAGACAACTGTGTTTGTGATGCAGTCCAAGGAAATGTTTAGTAAAAAACTAGTTCGGTTGTCTGCTCAAGGTAAGAAGATTGTTCACACTCTTTCCTAGTTTCCTTCTTCAAATGCAGGGTTTGTTACGTGATGCCTTTCTACAAGTACTGTACATAGTACTACCGACATTAATATGTACTTCGAATCTCTAGGACTGATATACTTCCATGGATAAAGAGTCCTCTTTGTCGACTACCACTCTGTACAGGGACAGACTTCTACGGCATTGATTATGGAATTTCCTATTGTGATGCTCTCATTGGAAAAACATACAAGAGCAAGAATAAAGTCTTCTAAAACTGGAACATAGTTCAAGATCATGGGCGCCTCGAAATGCTCACCGTGCAAACTCCAATCTTGATGTTGATTGTGGTTCTCTTCTTCGTAATTTATACTCTTCCTGAAGTCATCTCTTCTTTTGTCATACGCGGTATGTCGAGAAGGACTCAAACGTGGACTCCTGGAACGTAATGATCGACTCCTTCTCAAAGGATCTTGTAGGGGACTCCTCGAACGTGCTGATCGACTCCTTCTCAAAGGATCCTCGAGGGAACTCCTCGAATGTGCTGATTGACTCCTTCTCAAAGGATCCTCGAAGGGACTCCTCGAACGTGCTGATAGACTCCTTCTCAAAGGATCCTGAAGGGGACTCCCAGAACGTGCTGTTCGAGGAGTCTTCGAAGGATTCTCGACGGGACTCCACGAACGTTGAGATCGACTACGCCTAGAAGGATCGTCGGAAGGACTCTTGGAACGATTTGATCGACTTCGCTTAGATGGACCCTCGAGGGGACTCCTCCTCATAGAGTCATAATACTGTTTTGTCTGTGCTTGACGTCCATGTTCCGGAGACACGTTTCGGATTCTGTCTTTCCTTGTCAAAGACTAGAAGATACATTTAAATCAGAAAGGAGAGGTCAGCACAGTGTCACTAAGTTTTTTTTCAATCTATTTTGCAATTAATAATTGATCACTTTCAATCAGAGCATGACCTTTACTACGGCCTACCTAGACAAAGAAATGGAGAAGAAGATGACTCGTGAACTAGTTTCTCCTGGTGTACATACTAACACACATATATCATGAAGTATTACCTTTCAGAATACAACAACAACGTAAAAAAGACTTCCTCATAATGACATCATGAGAGGATGTGTTCATTTATTATTGTTCATGTCGTCTGAAAAAAATTGTTATTCAATGTGGACTTAGAAAACAAATATTAATGTCAATTTTTTAGAAACCAAAGCATACGTTAATCTGTTGTCGTGAAGAAGTTCAATGTCCTCTACAACAACTATTCATTGTATGCTTCTCTATGTTCGTAGACATAAACAGATTTCACTAACAAGTCACAACTATTGCACATGATACTTTCAATTAACACAGTACACTACTACAGTACGGAAAAATAAAATGAAATAACTGTTCTGTAGTAACTTTCATGCTTACAGTACAAAATTAGTCAAATGTTGCAAGTGATCACATGATTTCACTGCGCGTGTCCTTCATCACAGGCGACTCGTTCATACAAAAAACAGGAAATAAGTTGTTTCAAAACTGTGAAGTTCAAATTGATCACTTACATTGTTGCCATAGTCAACACCCGGAGATGGACTACGGAAATTATTTTGTTGATGCTCAGCGTCCTCCACAGGTGTCTCAAAGGGGTCTAAGTCCATGGTCCTCTCAACTGTGCTGCTCATCAAGACCCGCGAAATGGTGCCTTCAAAATCCTTTGTGCTGGAGTCTTGTTTTTTCACATTCAGTGTTGCGTGCTTCTGTATAACTTGAAGTGATACCGGCGGTTCGATTGTGAACTGCTCCTCTTGCCTGAATTTGATGATCATCTTATCTCTGTCATCTTGCAATCCTGCAATTGCAGAAATATTGTAGGTGAAAACTGTTTCAAAATTTCCGTGCTGCCATACTTTTCAAGACGGAGGTGCATATATTAGTCGAAACAAATTTCAAGTAACTTACCACCCGTAGTCAGACTTCTTGTTACATTTAAAGAAGCTTTCAGAGACTGTGCAGGCGTGGACGCATTCACATTGTTGTGCAAGGAGATTTCTTCTACAGCAGATGTTGTCTTTTCAAAGTCCGGGCTCTGGTTGAGGTCATGTTGTACAGTTCTCACCACTCTACCACATTTAACTGTATCTTCCTCTCTCTTGCGACGAAGTTCTTCTACGTCGGCAACTGAACTTTGTAGTTTACCGAACACAACATCTACCACCGCAGGAGACAAAGGTTTTCCCCTGTTTTTCCGCTTCAAACTGATGACTTCCCCACTTGAAACTTTCTTCCCTCGAGAAATGGCAGACGCTGTCTGTGGAACTAGGTCTCCTTCAGTTCTCTTTGCAGCAGCAGATGCTTTCGTCTTTCCTCTAGTGTTCATTGGGGTCGATGCTGACTGTTTGTTCTTAGTGAACGAGGACTCTAGCAGTTCTTCATTTGTAGCGGAGGTCACCATTTTCTTTTTCCGAATCTGTTACAGAAAAGCACATGACAATTCAGCGACAACACTAAATGTAATGTAAGCATCGGAAGTCTTATAATTCTGAAAAATTAAAAAGAGAAAATGAAAAGAATGATGTAACGGAGATTTATAATCAGAACTACAGTTGTAGGTGTACTACCAAATTCTTTCTTGGTTATGTAATAAGTCGTTCACAATTTTAATACATAATCTCACGTAGGCAGAAAGTGCAAGAACTACTCACATGAATAACTGGATTCAAGTACATGTTCAATTGCTTCATAGTAAATACAACATGCTCAGAATAGAAGCGCGGTCTGAATTGCTTAATGCATGGTACACGGATCTCCAAAATAACCATAGCCTCTCTAAGAGTAAAAGCGAATGAATTGTTCATAATGACTGAACAAAGGAAAAATTACAATGCTGTAATAAAACAGAAGACGCGTATGCAATGATGATTGAACCATATACAATTAATTAGGAAGAAGACTGTCGTCATGAAAACGTCAAGATCACATGACTAACGGAATTTAGGTATCTTCAAGGTAATGTTGGAAGCAGTGCAAACTGTGCAATGCTTCGCAACTGCATAGTCAGGTGCAATTGACTTTGAATTAGAGAGAAAGCTACTTATTTCTGTTCTATTCATGCTCAAGGACACGGAGGAAGACTGGAAGAATAATATTCCTTCTGAATGTAAGAGGACAGAGTCTATTAACTTTGATCAATACATGTGGACCACCTACCTCCGTACGTACAGGTTGCTGAGGACATCTGTACTAAGTACCAGAAGCAATGCCTTCATTATAGAAAATATGTTTTTTCAGCAATTCGAGTACCCGAAGTACTGAAAAATCAAACGTTTTGTGTGCACATTTAATTATGAAATGTAGGCTTGAACTTTCCACCACCAACACTAAAAGGCAGTAGAACTAGAAAGTAAGCCAAATCCAAAGGTAATATACTAATGGACATATATACGAATTACTCAGCAAGAGCCATGCTCTGTATGGATAGTCTGTACTTCCCGAATTTAAAAACTACTTCGGTAACAACTGCAAAGTCTGTTACTTTGAATGCACACTTCTCTATGGTTCACAAATTTTAACATATTTTGATTAGTTCCACCTACATGTAAAGGAAGAAGCCTGAGCATTCTGTACACTATACTTACTTCCGAAAATAAACTCACTTCAATGAAAGTTGCTTGACGACTACCGTCAATGTTGTCGTAGCAGCCCTGTGTAAGACGAGAGCTGTGTATGTGCTGCAAATCAGACATCAATGTCTCAAACGGAGCTGTAATGACTAAGGGTTCCGCTCAAAGAAATAGGTCTACGAAATGGACTGACTTGTTTCACGTCGGTCTGCTGGCTGTCCGTTGCGGTGATTGTTCCTTGCCCTTGCGTTTTCCTATTGAGGAATTGAAAAGCGATGTCCCGAGAATTGTTTTTTACACTCAAAATTTGGAATAATTTCTGCGTGTCGACGGACATCGATGAATTCTCAGTACTGTTTCTTTCAGAATCAGTGTCACAGTCGCTTGTGTGGAAGTCGGAGTCGAAGTCATTGACACACTCGCTTGTATGGAAGTCGGAATCAAAGTCATTGAGATTGTCGTCAGTGGACGTCATATGCACTGCGTCCTTGTGACCCTCATGTGCAACATTGTCGCATTGACAATAATTGTCCTCTGAGTCGCTCGATAGTAGCACAACCACCGGGGATACGGGGACCTCCAATTTCTGATTTGAAGAAGGTTGAATAGTATGCCCTAGGTCTTCACTCCCTTCTCTCTGAGGTTCTAATAGGTTCTCGCTTGAGTTGGATGAAGTGGGAGGGGGAGGAGTCCTCACTCTCCCAGTCTTGAAATATAACTCAGGGTCTAGAAGAGCACGCTTGTTCAATTGTTCGTACCTGCGTGTACATAAGCAGACAGTGATTAAAAGAGGAAACGAATTGTCACCTCGGCATAGTTTTTAGATGGATTTCCTATTGATCAATTATGGTCTTATCGAGAACACATTCCGAAGAGTTCTTCAACAGCAAGAACAGAAAGGATTGAGAAAAAGTACTACAATTTCAAAACAGTTCATCAGGTTAGGAAGCGTTGTAATCCACACCATCGAAGGGGAAGGTCGCTGAAGAAAGTACAGCCGCTGCGCGTTTGTGAACGACGCGGAGGGAGGTGGACTGTTTGTTAGAAACTGGAAGTCGCCGAACAAACAGTAGAAAAACCCTTTTTTTCATCCATTGTTTCTAAATTAGGGATAGCGACAAGGCACAATCTTCGAGGCGCACTAGACAGTGAGTTCTTCTGCAGTGTTTCCGCTGCCACACAGCACTTACTTTCGCTTGATCGCCTTGCACGTGTTCCACTAACGTGTTTCTGAGAACATGACTATGGTAATTTTTTCCACATTTCTCATAACAGTTTGTAGCATTCTAATTGAGGAAAAACTATTTTGTACATGCTTTACTCTTGTCGCTTACATTTGTTATATCAGATGCAGGAGAGTGGAAGAGGAGAGTGCAGCTGGCGCAAACTATTTTTGGCACCTCTACGCCGGCGTGTAATCAATGAATGTCTAACTTATTTAGCTGGACTTCTGCAACTTGGGCGGCAAAGAAACCTACCTCGCGGCTGCGCAGGAGCTGCCTCTGGTTTGCATAGACCTCACGAAGGTATTCCGTTCTAAATTTGGACAACTTCCACATACTAGGCGCAGCGTGACAGCGTCTTACATGAAGTGATGAACCTCAGAAGAGTACGTTGGACAAGGTTGGGTTCCTGTAACTCACACTGAATTTTGATGGTGTACAGCGTCCACTGAGTGTCGATCGTTGTGCGTGATCAATTGCAAGCCAAGAACCTCACATGCCGTAGGAATCGACATTTTGGCCCCCGAACTATTATACTCTACGCTACTGCAGGAGACGGGAATGAAGATGAGCTGCACTAGTGTTCACTGACATTGAAGAAGTGGGACAGAGAATCATGTACTTCGAACTATGGGACTTGTAATGCAAGGTACAATGTCAGTACCTCAGTTATATGTAGTCAATGAATTAATGAACATTGGGGTCACAATCTTGTAGAGAAACCTCTCTAAATCACTAATTATTTGATATTAATGAAGTAGTCATTGCTTCTGATTGCATTTTGATCGCCTTCTTGAGTGACGTAGACAGTGTAGACCAGAAGAGTTATGAAGTGTGAAGTTTTCCTTTTTCCAATATTTCCACAGTGACTATTTTCCACGATTTCAGTCATTGAATTAAGCAGATTCTACTGCCAGATTTTTCTGTAGTAACACATGAAACTGAACAGAAATGGCAAACGTTGTCCTATTTAACACTTGTGCTTGGCGGAAGGGGCAGTGTTTAGTCATGTAGTCAGCAACTGTAATTTCAAGTCAATTTAAGTTTTCCTGGACGCCCTGATATTGTGCTAGTAAACCGCTGTAATTCATTGCCGACTCTTTTTGAAGAAGTTTTCAGTGGACTTCAAATTGCCTGTGTTGTTTGTTTAGAAATCATTTGCCTCGTTTAATTGATGGTAGCTAACAGCGATGATCCCTTTTATTTTTCCACTATCTCCCTCAGTAGAAGTGTAGTGGTGCATGAATCATTTTCGAATTGCGGGCAAACAACAAGTATACAATGAGAGCTGTAGTTCCCTTTTTATGAGTAACACTGTAAATGCGTCTGTCTTCAGCAGAATCTACCGACAATAGGGAAGACTAGATTTCCAGAGGCGAGTTTCTGTAATTTAAAGATGAGATTTTGTCCAGTCCACTGTCATTTGACACGAGAGAAGTGGGCAAATATTTGTGAAAAAACGAAGAGACGGGGGAACTACCGAACTTCGAAAACTCTGTGGCAACAACGAAATTGATTGAGCAGTTCCTGTTTGAAGCATCACAGTCAGCAGCAGAGGCGACGCCCTTTTTAATCGTCAATTGAAGCACGGAAAGCAAGGTGAAAACAGACGAATACTTTTGTTTTCTTGTTAGTGCGCAGTAATACCATCCACGTGTGTCTTTGTGTAAGTTTTACTGCCTCCCACATCTTCATTGGTCGTGGCCCAGGCGTTTTGTCATGCGACCCGTTCATTAATATGTCGTTCCATTCTAGTTTACCAAAGATTTGTACTTCTTTGGATTGATTGACGCTTTGAGATTCCTAACAAAAGAGGGAAAGACACACGGAGAAATTTTTTATAACGAAGAAAGTGGATATTCATGAAACAATTGTGTCAGCTGCTCTTGTGAATAGAAAGTAGTGAATACTGTCTTGCAGACAATTTTAGTACTTTCTGACTTGTCATATTTGCATCCTTGTATAATAATTTGAGCTGTATCCTTGGTAAGTAATTGAAAACGCATCATAATTTGTGTATTTTGATATGGAGGTTACTAACTGATTGGTGTTATAACTTCTGTACAGGCTGTACGAGTTCGCAAGTTAAGTGGCGGATTGTAGCAGATGTGTATTTTCAGATGCATGGGTATAGTGGACAAGTGTATGTCATTTCATGACCAAAATTTTCCTGATATCTTTCCACAGTTAATAGAAAATTGTATGGCTATTGTAAAAATGAATGCTTAATACATTTTGGGACAAACAAGATGTTCATGTATTGGGCATTTTAGGCTTTATTTTCTTTGTAATTTTCTTGACGTTTATTCTTAGAGTACGTCTTGAACAGAGCTTATTGTGACAGTTGCACCTAGTGATGTTATTTTCGGTTTTAAAAAAAACAGTCATGTGAACTTATTGCACACAAAATGAAAGCATTTAGGTGGAAGCAGTTTGTACTGTTCAACTGAATTGGTAACTTTCTATTAATTTTTAAACAGTGGACACACGTATTGTTCGCAGGTGCATTACTCTTCATCTTCAATTATGTTGGCAATGTCAATTAACATTTATGTCAACATAAATTGTGGCAGAGTTTGTGTGCATGGCATCATGTATAAAACTGACATTTAATTTGCAAACATGGGATGACTTTCTCTGTGTTTTCAAATTTTATGATCTTCTTAAATTAGGATATGTTGCGGCACTTAGAGGTACTGGTTTTACAATTCCAGCGTCACAGTTTGTTTTTACTTGTGCAGGAACTTCTACGCAATTTACTGTACACCAAGAGATCGTGGGAAGGAGTGCTACTAATTCAAGCAGAAAGTGTCCTCAGCCGTGGGTACTTGTACACTGATTCATGGTGACGTTGAAGAGATGTTGACATGTGTTGTTCTAAGCAGGGGAATAGAGGTTCTTTCCAATTGAATTGAGCAACGTAATATAGGTTTAAAGTCTTCAGGATATTATTGTGGGATAGCTTATTATACAGAACGTCATTGACATTTCTGTCTTTCAAAAAGCGACTGGTCATTTGCTAATGTATGGTGTACAAGGAAACGAACTTCGTTTTAGGGAAAATTTTATATAATTCTAACTAGCATTTCATGTGTTGCAACATACGGCTGACGAAGATCAAGACCTGATGGACTCAGTGAATTGTACTGATGAAAACGTAATCACAAATGTAGAGAATGTGGGAAATGGAGAGAACGTGCTGTTGTCAATTGAACATTCCAGCTGCTTCTGCAAATGCATTCCTCATTCTGAGTGTGCATTAGGGCGATGTACTTCTTCGGGTCCACAGAATCTCCAAATAGGAGTCTTGGAAGTGCTCAACGCTTATAATAGTAATTTGGAGAAGAAGGTCACAATGAGCCTTCAACTCGTAGCAATGTTGAAGGAATCCGAAGTTATACTTCAGAAGGCAGAGTATCTTAAAAAGTTGTCGGAAATCACAATCGATGTTGGTAGTTTTGCAAACCAGGGTGGCCCACATGGCAGTGATGCCAAAATTGTTACCGGGATGTCACGCTAATGAAATTTTAAATACATTGGCATGCAATGTTCATTGTAAGAAAGTTGTTTTTTGTTGTTATTGGAAAAAAATATTGCATGTTCACATCGATTTCCAGTTTCATTTGTTCTACAGAGTGTAGTGACTTCTGCTTTCACTGTCTTCTGTTCAGACTGTTTGATTGCGTACGTCAAGATAGCTTTGGAGCTGTGATTACCTACTTTGTTTTCAACGAACAAGGTATGTATTTACTGTTTTCTTGTGTATGACATACAGAAGTGTTATTTTTCTTTTTTACGTACTGTTTCATGAGTTCTAATTTTCAAGCTACGTTAGATAGCATGCACGTGAAGAACGATTATGAGCATATGAGAGGTACATGCTTTGCAGTAGTGTGGTTGAGTAACGAGAGTCTCGCACATGGTTGAAAATCGTGAAAGGTCCTATATGAAGTGATTTACATATGAGCCTTCCTGTAGTAAGTATTATGTATTGAAGAATGTTCATAAATATCAATTTTGAGTACAGGCCCAGATATTAGTGGTGTGCAGAATAATGAGTATTCATAAGGAGGCATTCGAATAAATTTCACACTTGGGATGAGTTCAGAGATAAGTAAGAGGAAGTAATTGCAAATCCAGTTTCCATATACCAAAAAATTACAGTACTTCTCAAAAAGTATTCTTCTGTGCATCTCGGCGGCAGTGATTTCATGTGCTTTTTTATTCCGCGGTAGTCATGGAGAATGCAGAATTGGATGTAATATTGACAATGGACATATAGTTGCAAGCGTTGAACTTATCATACAAATCGTAACATTCGACTCTTCTAGAATATGAGTTTGTTCCATCGCATTACGTTGATGGAAATGGGAAACCTGAACAACGAAACATTAGGTAGATTTTTCTTTTAGACGTTTCCTTCGTAATGAATAATTGATCGAGATCCATCAAAGTAAGTTATTGGGTTGACTCTTCCAATGGGACTGCAAAACTGGAGGAGTATCCTGGTAAACTGTGAGTGCCTGACTGGTAATTGAATCATGAACTGTTGTGTAGTCATTCGACTGTTACCTAGTTTTTGCATTGCAAAGATATTCTGAAATTCAGAGGACTCAGAAACTGTAATTTGTCCGTCCACCGGATTTTAAGAAAACATATGAAGTAAAACGTGCATTTTGGAGAGTAATAGAGAATGTACAACAGCCTAGCGTGTAACAACTTCTGCCGTTCAATAGTATATTCTAGTTGATTTACCACTTCAAAGAATCTTGCACTATGCTCATGAGAATTGCATTGAAGGGCATCAAGTCGAAAACAGTAATGGTGACTTAGAATGACCACTATGTATCGAAACCATTTTGCAAATTATGTTGCTTGATTAATAAATCCAAAGAAAATGCGAAACGCATTGACTACTTGAAATACTTTCACAGGATGACTGAAGCACTGAATTTGGCTTATCACATTGAAAGGTCCATAGCGAACCGCCTGGAATTGACTGAATATCCATGCGCTTGCAATCAATGCGGAGGCAGTGAAGTTCAGAAGGTTGAGATGGTGGCGAGACACCACGCTCGTAATGGACGTGATCAGTACCTGATTTTCCCAGTAATGGTTAGTGACAGCAGATGATGATAATCATCTAGTTTTTGTAATGTGTACATTAGTTTTACAAATTCGTGGATCATGTGACTATAACATATTTGTGTGCAGACGTCATATCGTTGTAATTACAGCTCATGTGATGAATGCAGCTCACGTTACAAATGGTTATTGTGTATGATGCATGTGTTGTATGTCTACATGAAGTTATTGAATCACTTCCTTTTATTTCTTTCTTTTTTTAGGCACATTTAGCATATTGTTAGTGAACTAACGTATTGACATTCTATGTACAACAGACGGTGGACGGAAGGAATGTCAGGGGTCCTGCTCGCCATCCTTACAGAGCAGAAGAACCTCAACCGACTGTTGACCCTTATGGAGGAGGTGAACCTTATCGTTAGTCAAATGAACACGAAGAGCACGATACTTTCACTTGGCCTGATAGAGACGCTGTCGACATAGAAACCATGGCACGAGATGCTTTCGCTCGTGTGGACGACATACATGAAGCCGTTATGAACGAAAATGGTCGAGCAACAAGTGATGAAGAAGACCGTGGAGAAGATGAGCAGTTCAATTATTCCAACATGGAAAACCTTTTACAGTCCACTGAAAAAGTGTTTGAAGGCAGTCAGGTGAACCGTCTCCAGTGCGCTATTATCATTTTCTCCCTGTGTAGCCTATACTCTGTGCTGAACACATTCCTTGATGCTTTGCTAACTTGGCTTGCTGGAGATGTACTTCCCACATCCAACTGCTTTCCTAGAACAGCTTATGAAGTGAAGAGTATTTTGATGAAGTGGGGCTTGAAACACAAGCAAGTGCATTGTTGTCCCGACGGACATGTCCTGTATGAAGGGGAGAATGAGCAACTAAGTAGTTGTCCTACATGTAGTAGTCCACGGTACGTTGAAGGTTCTAATAAAGTTCCTAAACGAGTAGTTCGGTACTTTGATGTTGTGAAGCATTTACTGAGGATGTTCAGGTGTCCTCAAATAGCGAAGCATATGACATGGTATAGTAGAAACAAATCTCGCAATCAAAAAATGTGGTCCGTAGCTGACAGTGATCAGTGGAAGGCAATAGACGAAACGTATCCGGACTTCGCATCTGTTTTGACAAACCTGCGACTTGGTTTAGTTGGAGATGGCATCATTCCTTATAAGAATAATGCAATTAAGCATTCGACTTGGATTATTCTAATTACAATTTACAACCTGCCGCCGTGGCTGTTAACCAAAAAGTTTTTCATTTCACTTGCCATTTTAATTCCTGGCCCGAAGGCACCCACAGCTGAGAACATTGATGTTTTCTTGGCTCCTTTAGTCCGTGACTTGCTAAAGCTATGGGAAGGAGTTCCTGCAATCGATATGTCAAAGCCAGAGGGACAAAGGAAATTTACATTGAGAGCCCTATTGATGTGGACTGTCAATGATTTTCCTGCATACGGACTCTTATCAGGACAACAGGTACACGGATACAAAGGTTGTCCGTTGTGTGGTCCAGAAACTTATAGCGAATATGCTCTACTTCTTGGGAAAATGATATACCTTGGAGGAAGACGTTTTTTGCACAGGAATCATAGATTTTGTAAGGTGAGATCAGCCTTTAATAACCAGCAGGAGTGGCAGTTACCTCCTGTAAGACCAACCGGCGATGAAGTATTATGTTGGGGTACACAGAGGTCGACGTTCCTGGCGGACGGGGGGGTAGAAAATTCTAGCGATGACCCTGTAAAGTTGCATGGAGTGAAACGTTGCAGCATTTTCTTCCTACTTCCTTATTGGAAGGTAAGAGTTTACCTACCATACAAACTTCTCTTATAAGAGTGAGATTTTCCCAAGACGTGTAGAGTTTGATTGGTGGAATGTGCTAGTTTATAGTTAGATTGTAAAGTCTTTCTGTTTTTAAGGTCAAACAAAGTTTGTAGTAATTTTAGTAATGACACCAGAAATCAATTAATTGTGAATTAATAGAGTAGTGCACTAGTAAGCGTAATTTGTTAGTCAGATCACCACAGACAGTTAGTTTCACGAGTTGGTGAAAGGATTGCTTTGAATGTATCCGTTCACAACTCTACCGTGGAAGCAACTTGGAAACGAATTGTATGGAAGTCAATCTGTCAGTTTCATTACTGCATGACAATTGCAGTTTCGGCCCGGTTGGCCGTATATATTATTGAAAAGAGACGCTGAATAAATTGGAATCTTTGAGAGAAGTTAGAAGTTGTTTTGAAGTCAATAGAGTATGGCAGAAGGTATAAAATGTGAACTTCTTTGAAGTGCCACGAAGGATTTCTTTTTCACCGACGTCTGTTTTAACAGAAGTTTTTGGAAATTATTACAGTTAACTAGAGTGATAGCAGAGGGTAGTCACCAGTATCGTCAAACCTCACGGTTTACATATGCATTGCATGTAAGGTATACCCAAATGTACGGCAACCAGCAATTTTTTACTTAGGTTTTAAATTACAAACTACAAATTGCCATTACATTTTATTCAGTGGATAGTACTTGCGTCCAGCTTGTATGATGTGTATTCCGTAAATGAGGTTCTCAAATATAGAACTAGAAATTATGTTATTCAGTTGTTTTCACACTGAAACCTATGAATTCAGTAAATTGAGAAACTGATACATGAGTAGTCCTCAGGAATGATGGACACATAATAAGAAAACATTAGAAATCTCTTCTAGAAGGGAGTCCAATATAGAACAATGGAAAATTGGATTGCTGAAGTACCTTAATATTTTCTATACATGTAAGTGGGTTTTTGAAGTGTCCCATGGGAGCTGTTGTTGTTTCCTTCGAGCCTCTGAATATGTAGCAGTGGTTTACTGAATAGTATTTGAGTGCACCTCTTTCAAATAGATTTTCAAAGGATCCTTGATATTTTCAAGGTCTATGTATGTGAAAACAGTTATTCTCAATTTAGGAGCGTCGCTAGTTGAAGGAAATTGCGAGGCAAACTTTTCAGATATTCCTGTCAATATTAGGAAAAGTATGATGAAGTGGAGTTCATTAGCTGCTGATTAATAACTGAACAGCAGTCATGATTAATTTGTATGTGACAAAACTTGCCCGTGCGTCATGTTTTAGATGTCATGCATTGCGAAAAAAATTTATCCGAGAATATACTACGGACCACGATAGGCGAGAAGGACACAACAGCTGTTAGAGCCGACATGCAGGCACATGGTATACGCCCTCATCTTCATTTACAACCTCGTGGCAACAATCATGATCAACTGCACATGCCCAGTGCATCATATGTGTTGTCTGCAAGTGACAAGGCAAAAGTGTTTCGGGTGTTGAAAAATTTGAGGACACCTACTAATTACGTGTCTGCATTGTATAATAAAATAAGCAAAGGAAAATTGAGTGGTTTGAAATCACATGATTTCCATATATTGTTGCAACAGATTTTACCTTTATATTATAGGAGGATTTCAAACAGGGCTTTAGCAGGGACAATTGTACGTTTGGATAGATTGTTCAAGAAGCTGTGCACAAAATCTGTGAACCGAGATGACAAGGAACAATTGGAAGCTGACTGTGCAGAGACTATGTGTATGTTAGAGAAAGAAATGCCTCCTTCTTTTTTTGACATAATGTCACACTTGCCTAACCATTTGGTAGAGGAGCTATTTTTGTGTGGTCCCGTTCATACGAGGTGGATGTACCCATATGAGCGATACTTTAAAAATCTGAAAGGACATGTGAGGAATTTGGCAAAACCTGAGGGAAGCATCGCCCAAGGATATGAAGCGGAGGAGGCATTGGGCTTCATCACCGAATACATGTCCGAATATAGCATGACGTCTCGAAGAGTTTGGGATGACAAGGAGGACCCGACAATGGTGGATGAGATTTTGGAGGGTAAAGGGAAGAAAAAAGTCTTGCCCGAGGAATTACGGAGTGCAATGCACAAATTCATTTTGGACAATGCGTCCCATGTTGAGCCTTACCGCTGGTATGTTTCGATTCAAACCTTGGAGGAAGGTATTTTTATGAGTGTGAATACTCCACTTCATGATCTATTTTGTTTTGAATAGTGGAAGTTGGCTGCTTTCAATTTCATTTACAATGAATGGACAGGTTGAACGATATTTCGTGGGACACAAATAACGTGTAATATGAAAAGAGGAAGTTGTAGATAAAATTATATCAGCTATCGCATAACGAATTGGAGTTTTGCAATTTTAAGTTTATTACAAGAGTAGCCAAATATACGTAGTTGAACTCAGTATGAAACTTATATCGCAGAGTAACATAGAGTGAGCACATAATACTCTGAGTCATCATGTCCATGTGAGAATGCGAAGCTTCTTGTGTATGGAAGTTGGAATTGACTAAGGGTATTTTTCTTTTCTTAATTGACTGAAGTAGTGATTGTATGAGAGCACTGAATTCACAATATTGTGTCAATGAGTATTGCTGTCATTGTGAAATGCATTTGACAGAACTTCACTTGGTGACCTTTTTGGTCTCTGATGTATGTACCCTGAAAATTGCACAGGCGAGCAATTCAACCGACTTACCCTTTATTATTAAATTATTTTTGAAATCGTGTAGGTGGTGTGAATGGGATTCTAGAGTCTCTTATAATGTTTCTTCTTGACAATGAGTGAATGGAGTATACATTTCAGAAGCACAGAAAGTAAGTGCTGATGATGCAAATCTTTGACCTTTGAGAAGTAGGTGGAGTACATGTGAAGCAGTAACTTATATTATTTATCTTGAGTCAATTTGTCCTTGAAGGTGTAAGTAAATAAATTTACCAGGAGGGTCCATCTTGACTCGGAAATGTACGTTGAGGATGCAGTCGACAATGTAGTACGAAACTTTATGTATATTTTAAGGGGCACACACAGTGGCCTATGTGTTTAATTTTTTTTAACTTAATCTTGCGAACCTCTGGAATTAGAGATAAAACTGCAGAATATGATAGTAGAGTAATGATTTTTGGATTGCTACAGGTGTGTTGGATTTGCTTGGTTGTCTTGCTCAGGAAGTAATTCAAGAAACAATTTTTTTCCTCTAACAGTCTTGTACAGGGTTTTGAAATGGATATGAAGATGATTGCCAGGAATGTGAGCAGAGTTAGGACTTGTCGTCCGTTGCTTCCTATATCACAAATGGATGGATGAAGAATAAGAAGGAGTCCAGTATGAAGCCAGGGGTGTCTCCTTGATTTTCCTCATTGAGAACTAGTTGTCCACTTGCGTTCGTACAAATGTTTAAAGAATGTAATTTCAGTTTAAGTGTAGTAAGTTGTGCATGTAGGAATTTTGTTTGTTAGTTTCTGAATGTTTTTGTTTTGTAAGTCTGAGGATCACAAGTAGTTGCCTTTGGCAGAAGTCTGAGGAAATTCGTAAGTAATTAATAATTGCTGGAGGAAATATGAGAGCACTTGTGTTAGAGTATACACCAATAATTCTAGACTTTAAGGGAAATGGAATTAATTTTAGGCATCAGAAGAACTTTAAAAATGCCTAACATCAGTGGAAGAGTCGTTGCTTGAGCAAGTACGTTAGTCAGTTTGTGATTGGGAAATTGTGGTTTGAAGGGGGGGGGCAGTACCGTCACTACTCCTGTTGACATTGAGATGTAGGATATGGAGAAATGAAATGTCGATGTATAATAAGTTGACCAACTTTACAGATGTATTTAAGTTTTTGGTAGTGAGGGTTATTGCAGTAGCTTTAGCCTTTGAAAGAGAGAATGGATTCTCAATTTACTAGAATGGACTCTCAATTTACTAGAATGGACTCTCAATTTACTAGAATGGACTCTCAATTTACTAGAATGAACTTGCATTCTGATTAAATGTGAACATATAGAATTGCAAATGGAGAGTACTGGTTTGGGTTTGCCAGCAAGTAACACAGAACAAAAGAAGAAGTGTAACTCTCAGCACTGCTTCTAATGAATATGATGAGAAAGGAAGGACATGTCATTGATTTATGGATTCGCATGCTGTAGTTTGAAATGTAATAGTGAAGAGGGTGGTGATTCTATAATATATTAGTGTATTCGGGTGGAAATCAGTAAATCATAATGCAGGTTTGTAGCATGTGAAGGCATAAAGCCATCACTCTTGAAGATCAATTTTTTTTTATTAAATTGATATAGTGAAGTGATACCACAAAGCACTAATTGAAGTTGTTATAAATGGCAGCAGGTACGAGGTACTATGTGATGAGAGGACCAATGCACGAAGAGATTTCAGACGACAACACCCACACAGAAGTGGAAGAAGAGGTGCTCCTTTCCCGGAAGGTATTCAGGAAATCCCATGTTTTCCAACATGGTTTGAAGAAGATGTGCAGAAGGCTATTGACGAAGGGCTTATTGTTCCACATGATGTACAAGATTCTTCCAAATTGCCTTCAGTACATGCAAAGAGTTATAGAAGCATGTATACATACGGATATCACTTCCGAGTAAAGAGTGCAGAGAAAAGCGTCAATAGCACTTGTGACTCAGGTGTAGTTGCTATTTTCAGACAACAATGTCGCTCAGGAAGACATGACCAAAACATTATGACTGAGGACCTTGAGTATGTTGGTGAAATAGAAGACATCATAGAGCTAGACTATGGGAGGCATTGTATAGTACTTTTAGTCTGTGATTGGGTTAAAGCGAATTACAGGGGAAGAAATGCTACAGTGAAAAGGGATGAGTGGGGTTTCACCATGGCCAACTTTGCAATTAGAGTACCATTTGGGTATGAGTCATTAGCTTTCCCAATTCACTGCCACCAAGTTTTCTTTTCAAATGATGAAGACGAATTAGGTTGGAAAGTAGTGCTTCGGACCGAGGTCAGGGGGCGTAGAGTCGACATTGAAGCCGAGGAGGAGGAGGAGCCGCAGATGTTTGCCATGGGCGAGAATGTGGACTACGACGGTTTGCAAGTATCAACTGAAGAAGCAGCAGGCAGAGACGTTGAATGGAATGAAGTGTTTCACGAGGAAGTAGAAGAGCATTTGGCAATGTTTGACCAAGATGTTGGGGAGTCCTCTGATGACAAACATTGAAGGACGCTTAGCAGGTGGAAGAGGTAAATTTTTTTGTGATTGGAAAAGAAATATGAGTTCCATAGGAATTCGTAGGCTTTAGAGAATGTACTGGTAGTCATTTTTAAAAAAGTTGTTGTACAGCAATGCATGGTGAGCAAGGAATTAATTAGAAGCTAGGAAGAATTTAATGAAATTTGTAGTGGAAAAGAATCTGAAATTCAAGAAGGTAAAGTCAGTTGTTTTCAGAAATTGCAAAGGCTGGAAAAGGTGGTTCTCCATCGACTAGGTAGATTACTCTGCAGGAAAGTGTGTAAGAACCAATGTGGTTGTAGCAAAGTTCAGACACAATGAAATGAAGTTAATCAATTTGTAGCAAAGGGGAAGTACATATGGCACTTGAAGTAATTTTTTTTTTGTTCAAGCGCTTTATAATTATGTACAAATTTTGTAGTAGCTTTAGGAGAGGCATGATTAATGGCTTCAGTGGTGGAAAAAAACATGTGAAGGCAATTTTAGATTCTCTATTTAATTAAATTGAAGATCACCAAAGGCATTGTCATTTTCAGAGTGTTTTTAGGAGAAATGAATTACGTTGGTGAAATTGTCCATTGTGTTGTCATGGAATGAAGTACGTGAAGGTAATAAAAGACGAAATGTGAAGGACATACACATTTGAATAGCAATTTTGTTTACAATGAATGTGGAGAAGGAACTTCACACATTTAGGTAGCTAGATTACAGTGAGGTAGTGTGTAGCACAGAAGTTTTTACGAAATCAGTGCTGGTTGTTTCAAGCAATTGGGGGGACAAGTGTGTTCTGACCTTGTTTTTGAAATTGTATTTGAATTTTTGGAAGGGAAGGACAGGTGCATTAGCAAGGTAGGAATTGAAAAAATAGAGAATGTACAAGCTGCATTTGCCAATTATCCTATTCCTGATTTGCGTCTAATATCTGACGACGTGGAGTAAGTGGAGGTATTTGTAGTAAATTGTTTTTGGGGAAAAAAAGGGAATGTGGGATGTAATGCAAGTCATTTCTTTTATCTAGGAGTTCTATAGATTTTGTTATAAAATTTTTAATTCCAGTAGAGGAGGCTTACAAGACCCCCACCTCCAGCAGTGTTCACTGTTCGGAAATTGCAGAATGTTATAAGTAACAAAGAAGTACATGTAGCTTACAGTGTAAGATGCCGTCAATTGTGGATCCTGTGCGGTCTAATATAATTCAGAGAATGTTAATTGTAAGTATGTGGAAGAATTCTGAAGAAGGCATTAGAAGTTAGAGAAGGGAAAAAAAAAAAAAAGATGAAGATGAGAATGGAGAAGGCCTAGTTTTCATGGGGATATGCATGTTTTTTGTATAGATTTTGCTGAAGGTGCAGGGAGCACTGGACATTGAAGTGAAATGAAGCATTTGTGGCAGATGTGGTAAAAAAGCTATCAGAAGTCTTCATTTCTGAAAGCCATTCGCTGTCTGAATTATGCGAGAGGACAGAATTTTGAAGTTGTAGAAAGAAAGAAATTATGGCCTGAAATACTTCTATTTCCCGTAGAGTATGTGTATCACATACATGTTTACAAATTAAAGTTGTGCAAACAATGTGATTTTCTGCTGTCTCACCAAATGTAGAATTGGAGAACCTGAACAGAAATGATAAAACAAATAATGAGTTCAGGGTAGTGTACACGTAGCAGTTTATATGTGAAATGTGTTTGTGCATGAAACTCTGTAGTATGTATGGTAATAGAGAAGTAGAGGAAGGTGTATAAGACGTCCTAAGATTGAAAGGAAGTAGAAGTCAATATCTTTGGAAGAGCATGCGTTATATTATTTTGAATAGGTGAATTGGGGTTGAAGTCTAAAATTGAGTTTTATCACGTCACTTATTGTTTCTGGGTGTTTCTTTGGTCAGGTACAGGAATTGAGCAAAGATCCTGTAATGAATTCTGTTGTTGCTGCTGTGAATGGAGGTAATGGGAGTTGATGTGGAACAAGTGATTCATAATAACATAAGTGTAGGCCATCATTGTAGTTCTGTGTAGTTCTGTTTTATGAAAGGCAAGCTGTAGTTGGAAAGCATCTCATATTCTAGTGCTGTACTTGGACTTAAATGACAGTACTGATGTGGAATTGTAAGGGGAAATGTCAGAATGATTTTCAAGAATGAAAAAGTGACTTCTATCTAATTATGTGGAAATAGTTTGTTGTTATTGCAAAGAGTATAAACAAGAAAAGTCCCACAGAGGGGGATTAGAAGAAGGGTACATTTCTACAGCAGGAATCATATGATGATGCATTTTTATCAATATGAGGAAATGGAGGTATGAATGCTGTTAAGTCTGTAATGTTAATTGTATGAAGTTGACATCTTCATGTTTGTATTCCAATTTTTATTAGATGTTAGGTTTTTGGCAAAGGAATTAGAGGTGAACTCTGAAATTGGTTGTCCTAAAACTGAGAGAAGGGTCAAGGGTATGTCCATTTGTTAAAGGTTGGAGATACTGCATTAGAACTTCTACATGCAATTCATACTACTCTGAAACACAGTGTGGGCACAGACTGACTGAAAAGGTTGTGAATGTAAAGAGAGAGACTTGAATTTATTTATCTTGTTTCATGAAAAAATTCCATTATGTGTCATTTATTGTTGCTGTGCATGTTCAAATTATATGTACAAAGAAAACTGTATGGAAATGAATTAAGGAACTTCATTGGATTCATAAATTGGATTAAGGAATTTCATTGGATTCACAAATTGGTATGCAGTTCATGCATTATGGACTAAATCACAAACAATAAACTGAAATTATGTATCCACTGTCATGTTGTCGCAGTCCGAATTTTTGGTTTTCAGTTGTTTATCTAGAAAACGGAACGGAAACTATCGATTAGTATGTAGGTTTTGTCTAGAAACAGCAGAGGACGGAAAATTAGGAAAGACATTGAAATAGTGGAGTAGTTCGAACGAATCCAATCCTAGTGGTGACACCCAGGAACCGGATTGGAATCGGATCCTTGTTCGGAAGTAGTAGTGGACCGGATTGGGGGTAGAGAACCGGATTAGGGTTGGACCGGATTGGTGGGACCGGACCGGTAAACGTCATCATGACGGCTTTTAGGTTAGGAGAGACTATAAAAGCCCAGGACCTCCTCAGTCACTCTCCATTTCCAAACGCTGTTTGGTGAGAGTATTTTTGGCGCTCCTCGTTTTCTAAGCATTGTGAACGTGCGCGTGTGTGCGTGAGCGGTAGAGGTGTGCTGCAGGGTAGGTTTCCGATTGCGTACCAATCGCTGTGCAGGTTTCCGGTTGAGATTGGAGAGAGAAAGTGAGAACGGGACGTGCGGCTAGGACTGTGTGAGGTAGAATCGGAAAGGACTGTCTTAGATCTAGTCTGTGTCCATGCCGCAGCTTAGGCGGAACAGACCAGGCCCATCCACGTCGTCGGCTCCGGTTAAACTCCGGAAGGTAGTTCCGGTTCTTCCCTCGACAGAGGAGGAGATGGAGATGCTCCGGTTGAATCTCAACCGGATGGGGTGCCAGGGTTTGCTCGACAAACCCTGGGGTTTTAAGGACGAGCGGATGGTGAAGGAGATCCAGGGGAAGTGGACGAACCAGTTTGACAACACGATCCGCTGTGTTCCGGCGCAATGGACGGAAGAGATCTGGAGGGAGGTTTATAAGTTCCGGGCAGGAGGCCACGGGATGGCAAACCGGAAGGACGAGTACGTCCGGGGCAAGTTTCGAGGAGCGGTCAACCCCAAGGACGGATACGCGGTGGAAGACTGCATCGACGACCGGCACCGGAAGCTGTTGCAGTTTCTCATTCCGATCCTGCATCCGGAGAAGCCGACAAGGGTGACGATCACCCTCGGCAACACGATATTCGGGGCTCTGAGCGGAGACCGGAAGGCAGACTGGGCCCGGGTCATGTTTGATCTGGTGGCCCAGTTGGCGACGAGGGTCGGAAGGAGTAGGCCGACACCCGTGTGTCCCTACCTCTTCCACCTCTATGAGCAACACCAGCTCCTTTTAGACTCGGAAGAGAAGGAGTGGAAGGCCCAGGAAAATCTCCTGAAATACGGAGAATCGGAAACGGACGAGGAGGAAGAGGAAACCAGATCCGAGACCGAAGAAGAAGAAGAAGATGAAGAAGAGGCGGAGAGGCAGACCAAGCGGCACAAGACGACGTCTCCGACCGGAAGAGGATCTCCACTCGGCGATAAAACCGGAAAGGAGAAGACACCGGAAGGGGAGAAGGCAGGCTGTTCGAAGAAGGGACCGGTCGACCCGTTCGAGAAGTTGGTGAAGACCCTCTGCGACATCCGCGCGGGCTGGGAGGCGAAGAGAATCGCCCTAATCCAGATCGGAGAGTTGGTGCAGGCAGCACCGGATAGCAAGTTGCCGGGGAAGGTAGCGGAGTGCATCACCAATCCGGTTGAGATCCGGAAGCAGGAAGCGGAGATCCGTCGACTTCAAGAGGAGGTTGACATGTTGAAGGCGGAAGTGGCCACCTTCAAGGAAGATATGGCCGCCACCCGGATAATGGCGGACGAGACGCAGAAGGTGGCGGAATCGGTGAAGGCGACTTTCGGTGAGACCGGAAGCGTGGCAGTCAGGGCCAGACTCTTCGACGAGAAAGTCTTGGAGGAGAAGAAACTATCCGGTACCAGGATAGTCCGGATCCTGACTGACTTCTCCGAGCAGGTGGAGAAGAATTTGGTCTTAGCACGAGGAGCGGCGGACCGGATGGAGGAGTGTACACAGAAGCTGACCGGATCGATGAGGGTCCACCTATCGGACATCTCCATGCCGGAATCGTTTCC
Organism: Antitrichia curtipendula; assembly: GCA_951230915.1. NCBI lineage: Eukaryota > Viridiplantae > Streptophyta > Bryopsida > Hypnales > Leucodontaceae > Antitrichia > Antitrichia curtipendula. The sequence continues at coordinate 24,477,410 of OX579634.1, read as the reverse complement.
GGAAGTGCCAGATCCAAGGGAAGGAAGGGACCAGACTCCGCAGTCAAAGCCGAGTCAGCCTTCCCAGACCGCGCCGATCAACATCAAAGACTCTCCCGGTTCTGACATGCCAAATCCGATGGCCGGAGAGCGGAACAGGAACTTGGAAGAAGTCTTCGAGCAATTGGAGGCGGAGCCCAAGAGTCCTTCGTTGGGGCGCGGGATAGCGATGTAGAATAAGTTAGGAAGGATAGGACAGGAACGGATCCGGATTAGTAATCCGATCCGGTAGTGTTAGGAGGACCGGAAGTTAGGATCCGGATTTAGGTTGACTTTTAACGGCTCTTTTTGCCTTTTGTTATTTTTGGAAGTTCTCAAAGTGTATATAATTCAGTCCTTGTGCTGAGGACTGGGAGTCTTTCCTTCTACATTTTCTTTGTGTTCTCTCTTTGTACTCTCTTGTTGTACGTTCTCCCATGTTTTGGCAGAGTTGTGCGTGAGGGAGTTTGGAAAGCACGAGCGGATGCGTTGGGATTTCTCCCCTTGGTGTTTTTCTTGGTTCTAAGTGCATGTAAGCGGATAGGATAGAGTTGGGAGTGAACTTCAGTGCCTCAGCGCTTCTAGAGTTTGAGATTCCGGGTGAGAAAGCCGTTGTTAAGCTAGGCGGATAGGGAGGGATTCCTTAGTCGCGCTAGAACTCCTGGGTGAGAAATCCGGTTGAGTGTCCGATCTCCTGTGAGGTCTCGCCATCTTAGCGGTAAACGGAAGAATTCTAATTGACGTTGGAACGGACGGGTACACTTGTAACCGCCTTAGCTTCGCACGGAATAAGATGACATTAGGGTCGTTGTAGTATTGAGAGGATCGTACGGGGGGTCTTTGTGTGACCAATGGACCGGATTGCGATCTGGATTGCTGTGAAGGACCAAACCGGATCCGTACTAGCCTAGGAAGGAAGAGATTAGGAAAGTGGGTCTTCAGCCACTATAAGTCACGGAAGGTGTGGTGGGCCTACCACTCTCAAAAGCAAGCGGCGAACCCTCTGATGGCTAAACAGAGGCAAAACCAAACCGGATAGGAGAGGAAATGGTTGTGAGTTGTCTAGAACGGATTGGTCTAGAAGGATACCCGGACCGGAAGAGATAGGGTCCTTGGGTTGTTTTGGATTCGACAACCGGAAGACTAGTTGGAATCGGAAGAGAGCAAGAATCCGGTCCTTTGTTTTCTGGGTGTTTTTGGTTCCGGTCATAGGAAGAGGACCGGAAAAGATGATTGTTGTCCCTGACTTGGCTTAGTTCGTTAATACAGTTAAATACTTCACAGAATCTCGTGGGTTCGATCTTTAGAGTCACTTTGTTATGCTTTAGAGTGGTTTTTGGGAGTATAACATGGGAATTGCTTATCCTATGCTGCGACACATGTACATGGAGAAAGTATGATGTACATGGAGAAAGTATGATTTCGCAGCCCCCCCCCCTCAATGGTACTCTGTACTGCCGAAATCAACAAAACATGTACTGCCTAAAGCAACAAATATAATTACAAGTTTTTAACCAGATTAACAAAACACTATCCATTTGTTGAAAATGGTAGTATGAATACCCAAGTGTACAGAAAAATGTTGATGATTTGTTAATCCGGTCACTCATTTCCTACTAGTGATAAATCCTAGAGGGTATTCATTTTCCTACTGTCCCCATTTTTTGGTCAAATTAAATACTGTCTATAGTATTAATTTTCTTACCTCCCAAATTTTTAAGAATCCAAATAAAAAATAAATGGAGGTTGCATTTCCTATCTCCCCTCAAGTGCCATTTACCTGTAAACCAATCAAGTTGAGGTTATATTTTCTATCTTGAGGTTATATTTTCTAAGTGCCTATTTTTTGGAACCAAATTCAAAAAACTTGAGGTTCTATTTTCTACTTGCTTATTTTTTGGGAACCCAAATTCATTCCGTCACTAGTAGAAAATGATGTCCAGATCAACAAAAAATCATCAATTTTTTGTTAATGTGGGCACTGTATCGACCATTTTCACAATTTTTTGTTGATTTGGCCCAAGGTAACAAAATGGTTAAATTTTTTTGTTAATTTTGGTAGTACAATGTCCAAATCAACAAAACTATAAACACTTTTTTGTTCATTTTCACAATTTTTTGTTGAATTGGCACAAGGTAACAAAATGGTTAAATTTTTTTGTTACTTTTGGTAGGTCAACGTCCAAATCAACAAAACAATCAACAATTTAACACTTTTTTACTCACAATTCTGTGTTTTTTGAACTCAGCAGACTTTGGTGACCTTTTTGGCATAGTAAAACACTTTTTTTGAAAAAACTTTGAACTAATAAAGGTTAGACAATAAAGCTAAATTTCACCTCGAAAAATACGTTTGACATTTGAAGTCTCCAATCAAAAGTTATAGACAAAATTCAGAGCGGGTGTTTAAAAATGTCAACAAAAAGGTCCATTTCAACCTCGCTCTGAATTTTATTTATAAATTTTAATTGGAGACTTCAAATGTCAAATGGATTTTTGGAGGTGAAAATAAGCTTAATTATATAACTTTCTTTAGTTCAAAGTTTCTTGAAAAAAAGTATTTTACTATGCCCAAATGGTCACCAAAGTCTGCTGTTCTTACAAAACACACAAAATTATTAATTCAAGAACTACATGTCTATTGTAGAGTTTGAATTACATTTATATTGTTTTTGCATTTTTTTTTTTTTTTTTGTAAGAACAGCAGGCTTTGGTGACCGTTTTGGCATAGTAAAATATGTTTTTTCAAGAAACTTTGAACTAAGAAAAGTTAGACAATCAAGCTAACTTTTACCTCCAAAAATCCGTTTAACATTTAGAGTCTCCAATCAAAAGTTATGGACAAAAGTTCAGAGCGGGGTTGAAATGAAATTTTTCGTTAACATTTTTAAACACCCGCTCTGAATTTTGTTCATAACTTTTGATTGGAGACTTCAATTGTCAAACGGATTTTTGGAGGTGAAATTCAGCTTGATTATCTAACTTTTCTTAGTTCAAAGTTTTTTCAAAAAAAGTGCTTTACTATGCCAAAAAGGTCACCAAAGTCTGCTGTTCTTACAAAAAAAATGGAAAACAACATAAATGTAATTCTAATAATCATTATAACATGTAGAATTTGAGTTGGCTCAATGGTTAGAGTCTTGGACCCCAACCGTGAGGTCCAAGGTTCGAACCTCCACGGTGGTGGCCGCCTACGTGGCATTGGTGTGCCACATGGTGGGTTGCCACGTGGTGCGACGTGGCTTTGCCACGTGGCATTTAAAGAAATTAATTTTTTAATTTAAGAAGAAAAAAAAATTTATTGACCAAATTAACAAAAACTGTAACAAAAAAATCAACACTTTCTTGTTTCATAGTGTCCAAGTCAACACGTCCAAATCAACAGAAAATGAACTAACAAAATCAACACTTTCTTGTCTATTTTTTGTTCATTTGGACGCAGATTTTCTACTAGTGCGTCAAGGTTAAAATGTTTAGGAGTCCTTTTTCTTGGTTTAAATTGAATCACCTTAGAGTTCTATTTTCTCGGTGCTTATTTCTTGAAATTCTAATCAAGTAACACTAAGGCTGTATTTGTTTTGTGCCTATTTTTATGCAATGACTGTGAATATCCTTACTTAAGGCTAATTCTATCATTTGCACACCTATTTCTTTCACCTTGGAATGTGAACAATGAACATAATATTTTATATTATAGAATCTTATGCCAAATGGTTGGTGCAATTACAAATAGTTCTACAAAAAAGTGGGTAGAGTCAAATCCTTAAGTAGAGCCAAATCACTAGACTTTGCTTCAACAACATCAAATTTTTGAAAGAAGAAATCATAGAACAACTTATTTATACCATGTACATCTAGGAATTTCAAACATGACTTGGAGGGCTCAAAGTTTGCATCGACCTTTGGTTCATAGGAAATGTTTAGAGTCTTTCTGCTTAGGTTGAGTTTGTATTTTCCAAGTATACATGGAACAATGACAAATCCATACACTTTGCTGATGACAAAAAAATCACAACTGCCCCAGTTCAAAGTCCAAGGAAACAAAGTATAAGGACAATAAAAATAATAGTTGTCTTCAATTAACAGTCTAAAGGGAGAAAGTGATGACAATTACATGACAACTGCGCTCACTTAGAATCCATAGAAGCAAAGTAATAATGACCCAAAATGTGGCCCAACTGCTCATGCTTCTTCCACCGGGTTCTCATCAAATGAGCAGACTCTACTACTGTACTAGTTTTGTACTACTACGAGTGACTCTAGCTCTACTGTTATCTACTGTAGTCTTGGCAGCTTCCGATTCCGTTTTTTTGTTGTCATTCTTCCATGAATGAGCCTTCCGGTTTGTTTCTTCCTCCATTTTATGAGTCCCCTTCCTTTTTGGAGCTTTAGTAGTCAAGACACCTACCCTAATGGGAGTAACAACCGGACAAACCAAAGACATGTTGATGGTCTTTGAAGTAGGGACATATTCATCCAATGGTCCCGGCTCCCTTCTTGTGCTAAAAAAATATCTTTGGATCTTTTGCAATGCACCTTTTGGATTTGTGCCTGGCTTCTGCTTTGGCTCATCTTCCTTCTCTCCACCCTCCACATCAACAGAAATTTCTTCGTCCTTTAACCCTGAACCCAAGTCCATTGAAAAAATTATTAAAGTTTAAACCGTAAGTTGGTCATAATCATGACCACAGCACAAACAATGCAACAGACCTATTCAACTATCCAATTTCAAAAAATGAATGATAAAAATTAGGTGACTGGTGGAGACTCAAACCTTCCTCAACAGCACATTCAGTAACAAGTGGCACCTCGGTACCCTTGAGGTGCGCATCACTGCTGATACCTTCTGGAAGAATTGGTGAATTGCAAATTCTAATGATAGGCAAATCTTGGACACCCGACTTCTAGGCAGGCAACTTCTTCACAAGTGATTTGTTTACATGTGATTTTTTCACAAACGAATTCACTTCCTCTTCTACACTTGTTCTGATAAAACCGTTATCCAGGTCCTCTTCAACTGACAGCATTACTGTAGCTTGAGGTTCCGTTTCACCTTTTTTACCTAGAAATGTTGATCTTGATGACCCAAGGTCCCTCTGTTTGTGAGACCGTGCAGACTAGTAATACCTCCACTAAAGGAGTAGTAAACACCATAAGCACAAGGAGTGGACATGGACCCAAGTACTAAGCACTGTAATTAAGCAAAAGGATCCAAAGCACAAAGTGCTGTAATTAAGCAAAAGGAACCAATACCCAAAGCACAAAGCATCGTAATTAAGTAGAGGATCAAATAGCCAAAGCACAAAGCATCGTAATTAAGTAGAGGACCAAACATCCAAAGCACAAAGCACCGCAGCCAAAAAGACCCTCAAACCCTAAGCACAAAATATAAGCAAAAGGACCCTAAATACTAACTAAGCAAAAAGACTAAACAGTCAAAGCACAAAGCACTCGAAGCAAAAGGATCCACACCCTAAGCGCAAGGGCAGCCTTAAACTCAGCAGTGAACATCGTAAGGAGAAGGACTACACCCTGAAAAGAAATGTTACCTTAACACCCTAAGCAGAAGGAGTGTAGAGCAATTCCAACCAAGTGTTTGAACACCATAAACAAAAGCACTGAACTTACTAAGTAAAATGCTATGTACAATTCTGCGCACCACTGTGGAATCTCGTAAGCACTGATTCAGTAACTTATTAAAGCACAAGTTAGACCACCTAAAGCAGCAGTTTCTTACCCACAAGCAATAAACCCCAACCCTGCACTAAGCAATCAACTAACTACCAACATCAGCAAGCTACCAAAAGAGAGCATAGAAGCAAATGAAGGAGGTAACGTCTTTACTTACAATTTGTTACTTGGATCCCGTTGTCGTCTTCAAAGCCAAGTTTCACGTCCTTTCTGACTTCTGTGGGATCCAACTCAACTACTATTTTTGGGAGCTGCACTTCCAAATTTTTGAACCCAAAGGATTGCCACCAACTTAGGTGAAATTATTCACCACACGTCACACATCTATTTTGCTTGCCACAAAGACTGGCAATACAAAATGGGTGATAAAGATGCCTACAAGAAGCAACTACGATATCAAAAAAAAAAAAATGTCCGTTGCAAAATGCACAAGGCTGCAGTTCAAGGATAGTATCGTCCCATTCATTGTCACCGTGTGGAACAAGTCTTGGGCAGAGAGACACTCCTGCACCTTCTTTCATTGAGTGAATGTGGTCATCAATTGCTGTTCTACGACGTTCCAGCTCGGTAATCTGCCTCTCTAGAACTTTGAAATCTGAATTAGACTTCCAAAGCCTAATCTCAGCATTCTGGTACAATTCTTTGCCTTGCACAGCCCCTCTATTGTTTTCTTCTAGGGCAAATCTAGCAATTTCTAACTTCCTAGCATTGCGATCTCTCTAAACTTTGAGTGCGTTAATCTACAAAAGGAGAGCCTCACTGTCCGCAGATGTTGCCCCGTCACCTTGGACTGCAATAATCTGACCAAAATGCACTCACTTACTGTTAAAAATCAAGGCCCACAACCAATAGCAGTGGAATCACCTTCAAATCATAAAGGTTTTTAGCCTAAACTTTTAAAAAATTCAAACACATTCAATTCCTAAAACCTGAACTTGCAATCCCTATAAGATTCCAACACTGTGGCGTCCATCGTGCATCTAAAAGGAAAGAACACTAAAGCTTCGCTACCTAAACCCTAATCTAATCATGCATGTACTACAGATACACCAACACACCTACAAGAAGAGAGAAGCTCCCAAAACCCTCAAAACTCCAACAAATTGATCTGAAGGTGTGAGCACAACACTTACGGCTTGCGTCAGACAAGAAATTTCAGCCTCTATCAACAACAAAGCACATTCAATGGCCTTCACAGTCTCCTCAGATTCTTTGGCTGCATTTTTTTGATCATCCATGCTGTATCGAAGCCTGATGATTTGGTGTCCTTCTTTCTTGTGAGCTTCACCAAGCAACAACACCCTCTTGTTTGCAAAATCTAACAATTCAACTTCGGCCTACAAGACATCATGAATTGCTGCAAGATCTACTTGAAAAACTGGACGCTTCTCTTGCTCAAGACTGGAGCTGAATTTTGTTAGGTTGCTTGACGCCGATTTCTTTGCAATTCCAAGCTTTGTGCTAGGCTTTCCCACTTTACTGGCAAATGAATAAACAGGTGGGCTGCCACCTGATGCTCCACCGCTACCTTGGGAATTCCTATCGCACCCTAACCCCAATTCAAGTAATCTGCTCTTGTCCAACTCCCGTTGACACTAATCGGCCTTCTCCCTTGCCGTAGAAGCAGTCGTTGTTGCCCAGTCAACGTCCTCACCCTTGCACTCCAAAATGAAGCCTTTCACGACCTACAACATGAACTCGTTCTTCGTCACGTCCTCTGTTCCATATATCTTACCATACAGAGTAATGAACTCCTGTCTAGTTTCTGGGTGGAGCTTGGTGTTTGTTGTCCTATACGTACTAACTTTCCCCTACACCTTTTCTAAATCTTCAATAGTAACGACTGCAATATTAGCAATCGACTTAGGGTTCAAGCCAGTGCTTGACAAACCCCTGATGTTCACAAAAAACCTCACCATTTGCTCCCTTAACAAGGCTAAATCTTGGGCTAATTCTTGGGTGGACCTTGGCTCTGGCTTCACTTTTACTCTAGCAATGCGGTTTCTCTCGGCACTCCTCACGCTCATTGGTTTTGTCACGGTACCCTCCATTATTGATTCAATGTGATGCAAAAAACAACAAAACACTAAAGTGAATCTGGCATTGTACACACTAACGACCTAAAACCTTTAGCGCCCAATACCAATAAGGGTGCACACAAAGAAAACAGACTACCCTAAACTCAAAGCTTCAAGAATGACAGCGTGGGTGAGCTTGACAACACTCTTGCGACACCCGGAAATCAACCCAAGAACCAGAGCTGAAATTGCAGCAACCATAAACTCAGCACAGCCACATTGCTCCCAAATTTCCAAAACAGTTAGATGCATGGAGTGCAAGACTGATCAAGCAAGAACCCTAATCACACATTGGAACAGACAAAAAAAGACGCCACGACAACAACGACTCTCTCCCGGCTTCTGCTGCGATCAATGTCTAACAATTTTTGCCCTTTGAATTCAAAATTCTCTGACTCGTACGACAAGCACACAGTCATCTTGACTCATCCAACTTTAAGCCAAAGCAATCCAGTAAAGCAATGAAGGAAGTGGTGCAATTGGCTCCCATTACCTCGTTTTGACTTGAAAGTTGTTCAACTTTTGGGGGGATAAGGAAAAATCGATATATTGCACGCTCTAAGTCTTCAACCATGGCTTGTATCTTGGTTTCTTCTCACACAAATGCTAATGCTACAATAGATGTAGATATCACATGCTTTAAATTTTCAACCGCAAAGGAAATAACCAATGGATGTACGGGTAGAAACATTTTGTCACTTTGGTACTTGGATGATATCCAGTGTGTCTTGTATGCACAAATATTAGTGCTTCTGTGGACACGTTTGATTTCTTGGAACATTTTTTTTTTCCAAGAGATACAATACATTCATTTGAAACTCACAATGGCATTTTTTAGACTTCCTTTCTCTAATCAAAGATGAATTGGAAACATCTTTTTTTTTTCTCTTTTTTCGGGATCTTTTTTTTCCACCTCTATGACAATAATAGTATGTGACCCTATGATGCTCTACAAGCATCGTGTAATAAACACGGCATATTGCAATGTGAGTCTTGCATATCTCATTTAGTGTATCATTAAAAAGTTTACAAGGAATTTTATGAACCTCGTCCCAAAGTTGTGTTTCTTGGCAACTTGGGCAAGACTTAATACAATTCTCAATATAAGATTGAGAAATGTCACCTACCCTTTCGTCAGTGCTATACTTGTTTCGTATAGAACAAGTGGTGGCTAGCATGTAGTGATAAGTGCTTGGGCCACTCTCATCAATATGGAAGGTAGACATTATAGATGACCAATTCTATATAGGAGCAATTTCTCTTTGTTTTATATCATCTAATGGTGAAGGCCAACTCTATCAATGGTTTCTATCAATTTCAAACCTTTTTGAAGTTTCTCCTATTGGTCTCAAGTGTGGATAACATCATTAATATCAATAGATCTTCCATGGCTTGTAAGAAGCGGACAAAAACTTCTGTCCACTTCACAAATCTCTTGGAAAGTAGGGTACTTCTCCCTTTGTAAACAATGTACCATGAGATTTGTACTAGCAAGTGTGAATTGAATGAACATTGGAGAAGACTCTAATAAAACATTATCAAAAGAAGGTTCATGAGGCTCATCTACAAAATACGATAGGTCAATAGTTGTGAAGTTTGAGCCTAAATCGCCATCTCCTTCAAACACCTCCTCCGCGTCTTCATCACAACCAGAATTAGAATTAAAATCAGATGTGTGGAAGTAGGCATCCTCAAAGGTTGTAGAAAAAAAGGTCCCACAACTTCTAAAAGCTCCATAAAGTATGTCTTCAACTCCTACAACATATTGTAGATTGTCTTCAAAATCAGAAGCATAGGAATGTTCATCTTCATTGAATTCATTGTCTTCTTCTATGATAAAACCCTAAACCAAAACTTGAAATCTATAGTACACAATCTTGTAAAATGAAACTCTAAATACTCTAAAAGTATAGAACGTTAAATCCTATAAAGCACCCTTGAATACTTCAGGAGAGTACTCTCTTTACAGCCCTAAACATAGAACAATAAAATGTATGACAAGTATATTTGGTGTGTTTAGAGAAAACAACTCTTAGGAACCCTAAAACCTCTAAGCCAATGGCTACAAGTGTTTATACAAAAAAAAAGTACTTTCTAGGGTTGTGGCTTTCTTTCTTCTTCCTCTCAAAAGTGGAAAAGTGAAATGGATAGGGGTGGCCATGCAATTTTTTTAAAATTGTATGCTCTTTTGGAGTTGGATACTACATTTGATATGGTGGCCATACACTCCACTCTAGAGTGTATGGTCAGGCTGCTCTCAACACTAAAGGTGGGCTAAAATCGGAGCAGTGCCTCTCTGTCCATGACCTCCCCTACTCAGACAGGTCCCATTTGTGGGAGCTTGCCCTTTCTCTCACGGCAATGGGTTCTACTTCCGCTTTTGCCCGATACTTGTTGCCGCCCCATCTGGTTTTCAACTTCGACAGTGCCGTTGCTACAACAACTCCATCTAATGCAAAACTCTTACTGCAACTTCAATACCTCTAGCACCTTCACCAAGTACATGTATTATTATCTTGAAGTATAGTTATTAGTTGAATTTGAAGTAGTTTGTTTCTTTGATGAGGAATGTGAGTTTCAATGAGTGTTAACACTTCTTTTTGTATATTTTTCATTGCATTTTTTAGAAAGTGTTAGTCTTTATATAAATTCAAAAACTTTATAGGAAGTGCATGATTTATTATGAAGATGTTTTGTGTATGTAGTTTGCATAATAAATGCTTCAACTAAAGAGATGGAGGTTGGCATGTATAAAAGTTCTACATTTCAATATGCAACAACATTTTAGGGTTTCATTTTTAAGGTTTGTTTTTAGGATTTAGGAAGTCAAGATTAAGATTGTTTAGGATTTAGGATAATTCTTGCATATATATCCTAAACTGTGTAAATGTATGTGTGTATGCTACTATAGATCTCTCTATGGGCATATAATTTCAAGTATGAGGAATAGTGAAGAGTTTTTGGATGGAGACATATTTTATCTTTCTGATTTTGAAGATGATATCAAGAATTTGGTTGGAATAGAAGAATTTCTTTTTGGTGTATATAGGGATGGTAGTACATCTGCTTCTACTTTAAGATTTCAAAACACTTATGTGCAACTTCTAAATTATATTGAGACTGAAATGCATGAGGAGATATGGGAGGAATGGAATGGTGATGAGATATATGAACATGAGAGGAATGAGCACGAGAGGACATGGGTGGAATGGAATGATTATGAGAGACAAGAGCATGAAGAAGAAGGGAGGAATGAGAGGATATTGGTGATAGATAAGATATTTTTTCAACCACCGATTTTATGAATGTTTTCTCAGATCCATTACTACATATATTTGACCATATTTATATTGATACTTTTCCAAAGTACGTATATTTTACACATGCTAGCCACAAGCTTATGATCAAATGTTTGCAAGGGGGATTTTTGCCTACTTATACTCAGATTCATGAAGCAGATGCAAAATTTATGCCACTATTGAGTATTCATGGAAGACCTACAACTGCCAATATTCTCTTTCATACCACCGAGCGCTGGAAACAACTTCAAGGAAAGTTGAGGGTAGTAGAAACTGTTGATGGTATGACATTATCTCCAAAAAAATGATGCAAAAAATAGAATGATTCCACCTATTGAGTTATGGCACTTCATTGTGCAGAAGGCACATGTCGATAATAGCGACAAATATGTATTGGTAACTCCAATGCTGAATGCAATACATTCACAATGGAACATGGATATTTTATGTAGGGGGGATTCATTCTTCATTTGCTTATAATTGTCTGTAGTCTTGTCAACGTTGTCAGGGGTCGAAATGGTAGAATGAAATTATTCTGGTTCCACTGAAAGATTTAAATGCTACTTTTGATGCATTATATTTGAAACATATCGTATTGAAAAAGGTTTCAAAGCGCATGAACCTAAAATGTCACACAGTGGTACTTTATTGTTGTCATAGAAGTGGCAACAAAAGTTGTGCATAAAGAAAGAAAAACGATGAGGAAGCATTGGAGGTTAAAAACTTTAGACGTGATTGAATGTAAAGGTTATGCAATTGTATTTTTCAGATGAAGGTAGTGGAGCCTCAAACGGTATTGGAATCAAATGAAAAGTTGAAGGAGAAAGCACATGCTATAATATACGTACACGCTGGACATAGTGGACATCAACCTACCTCTGATGCTGATAGTTTTTTTTATCGATTCATTCTTATGTTATATCATGGGCAAAGGAAAATCTAAAGTTTATGTACTCTACAGTAGCAGTGGCATTGGTATCTGAACAAGATCAAGAATTTTTTTGCTAGAGTGTTGGGAAATTAGAGCGTATCACATATTGATTCCATAATATCAAGACTGAAGTTCAAATACTTGTATATTCTATGAGAATTAATGGTAAATGTCCAAATTTATTTTATTTATTTTAAATTGAAAGTCATTTTATGATTGACAATTATTTCACATTACGTTTGAATTATGCATTAGTAAAAATATGGACCCTCTAGGAGACCTTTTCATTTTGATAATATTCCACAAAATGAAGCCTAGAGTTTGGTACACTGTAAAGTGCGTGAAACGTCCCTACCTTGCCTGACTTTCGTGTTGTACATGAGCTCATCCATTGATTTAATATACTATCCCAAAGCGAAGTTGAATGGATCTGACAATGGACATAACTTATTTTATAATTTCCAGAGCAAGTGTACCATTCTGTGTTTGTTTTCAACATGCGCCATGTGAGCTGCATGGGAAGTACTTAGGGGGTGCCTGTAACACATTGATTACAACAGAAGGTTGACTGTATTTCTCAGATTCTCAACTCTGTAATTTCCTTTTAGAACTGAAATTTTGAAGTGCAATTGTAATCTCCGTAGACTACTTGAACTAACCCATCTTAGACCCATCTGAGACTTGAGCTTCATTATCTATAATCCTTAGAAAAATTAAGAAAAATAAGGCATAGATATCCAGAATCAAAGAGATGAAGTAAGTTTACGTACAACTGAAGTGCTCACTTACTGTAATTGCTCAGGAGAGATCCATGAAAGTGGCACTTTGGAGCGTTACTTGGAGATGTCTTACGAAGCCTTGTTTGCTGCTGCTTGTCCTTTGATCTGGAAGTTCCAACATCAGTCTCAATCTCAGCTTCCGAAATTAAATGCCTATCAGTCTATCGACAGCTTTGCGAAACAGGACAACGTCAAGGCTCAGAGTTAACACAAATCACAACCAACGCTGCATTCGTTCAGCCAAGATTCCCATTTGCTCACAATCTTAAAAATAGTTCCTCCTACCAGTAAAGGATCCCTTGTCAACGATTTCTTAAGAACAATTCCAACCAATTACTTAAAAATCCGAGGCAAAAGCCTCAGTGTTGTCAACAAGGTGCAGTTTTCAATTTCAAACAATACAGTACAGGCTGTACAGGCAGTTATAAAATATTTTGTCATACTCCCAGGTACAAGAAGTAGAAACATTAACGCAATAAAGTAATTCAAGGGAGACTTTCTCAGTCAAACTTCTTCTTTGTACAACAGACTGGGGGCCAATGGGACTTGTACACAACGTCAAAGCCATCATTGCAAGGGTGGGCAGAGATAGGGGAAAACTTCACTGGAGCACATGTGGAGTACATTTTTATTAATTATTTGGGGTCCCTTTGAGGAGTTGGAGGGGACTCTTAGAAGGTCCATATTTTTACTAATGTGTGATGTCTGTTTTACGGATTTTCATTGCAAAGACAATTGGGATGTTGCTCAAGTTGAAATTACAATGTTACAAGATCTAGAAAAGGTTATTTATTATTAGCCTTATGCGCCAAAGGCAACTAATTCAAAAAAAAGACATTTTGTGGTTGTTATTCAAGATGATTTCATGAAGGATATGGCACAAAGATTCTCCCCTGGCAATTCATGGGCCGTTGATTCGACATTCAAGATTTGGTAGATTTTTTTCTTATGGCGGAATGGATACCACTAATCATATAGAGCACCATTGGAAACTCATCAAGTATACTTTGTTACAAGGTAAAGTGAATCGTTCATTTTGAGATCTGATTGTAGCTATTATCGAAAGCGCTGATGATGGAACTCGTATTGGACAACCTACTCTGTTGAACCAATTCAAGATGACACAATGTATTAGTACGTATTTCTTCCAATATACACTTCATTATATAATGTTCTACTTTTTGTACCGTATTAGATTGTAATTATTATTTTGAATGTATAGGTGATTCAGAGAGGTTTTTACAAAGGACAAATGATAAAGGACATTAGTGTCATTTGAAAGGAGGCGAGAGGATTTTCAAGTCCTATCAATTGAGTGCATCCAATGTTTTACAAGTGATAGACGAAGAGCATTTGTTATTCCGCATTCAAAGTGAGACCATTGCAAGCACTTGGTACAATGTGTCATTGAACACACATTTTTACGATTGTCCAGACCAAAATTCTACTTACAAGCATATTATTGGGGTGCAATGGATTGTCAAAAAATATTTTCAAACATCAGAAGGGTATGATGTGGTAGAGGACATGATGATAGTGGAAGATGATGCTCCCGATATACCACCAATTTCTCCAATCAATATGGATGTAGAGATTGGTGAACCTTCAATATGCAATGAAGATAGTACGAAATTGCTTAGTGGAATTGGAGAAGCAGAGACATTATTTCAAACTGTGAAAGTTTCTATTGGAGATTACAGTGCAGATGAGAAGAAGCACAAGTTACAACTTCTTTAGAGTTTCATGAGATCATTTTTAGAGCCGTTTATGTTCCAGAGGCCTAGTATCATAGATCTTCCTTGTCGTGGATCACATATTTATGTTGTACAAGAGAATGTGACATGCACAAGAATCGGACATGGGAAAAAAACGAGCTCCATCAAAAACTGGTGAAGAAAGTGCTTTACAACCTCCATTCAAGCAACCCTCTCATGTGCTTATTTCACATTCAAAGCAAAAGAGAGCCATCTTTTGCAAACTTCCGAAAGTGACTTATGAGATTTGTGCTACCAAGACTTTAGTGGAAGAAGGGGCAACATCAATTTCTTGCAAAAATTGTGACCATGAACAGGCATCGAAGTGGAACGGAGCTCGGGGAGCGTTGGAGCTTGGGGAGCGTCGGGAGCGTCGGAGCGGGCGGGGCCTAAATATTTTTTTTCCAGCCGGGCTGGAGGGCGGAACCCTAGAAGGCCTTGGGACTTTGGGCCAAGGCAAGCCCCCTGTTCAGAAACCCTAATTTCATGTTACGACGCAATCACTATGAGGAAATCAGGCTTGCACGTCTGTATGGTGAAGGTGTGGGAAAGAAATTGGAGTTTGAATCAGATTCAGTCGACACAATGGTCAAGATTTCTGGAGAATCTTTTGGGAAGCCAAAGCGTCGTCGGAAACTGCGGTTTAAGTAATATCATCCCAAGGTAAGACTCTCAAAATAGAAAACGAGTAGTCTGAAAAGGTGAAAGCGAAGGGGTTATGGAATAATATGTGACCAGATTTTGAAGTTCTCTTCATCGGAGAAAGATCACACGAGCAGTTTTTTTCTTCGTCGAATTTATGCAGCGATACCGACAGTTGTTGCGGATGTCGAGGGAGTGATTCTGAGTTGCAATCGATCTTGAAGTATTGAAACAGCTACAGCAGAGAATTCTGTTACTTAATTTTGCCCGATGTACTGTTGGATTGGAGAAGGGGGAACGTACGAGGAAGAGGTTTAGAACTTAATTTTATGTGGAGAGGAGTTGAGGTTTTGCTGTGAAGAGGCTTATTTGGTATGTAGCGTCACTTCTGTTACTCTCCGGTGAATGTCTCTTACATTTTAGCCGGTTTAAGATTCAGGGTTTAGGGGTTAAAATTTGCCTTACTTGACAGCTGGTAGTTGAATTAGGGTTGCTGTGATGGGATTGACCGACGGAGTTGGTCTATCGGATTGAAGCTTCAAGTTTCAGAGAGTAATAACTTCTTTTTCGAAGGAAGTGGCGTTTGGTACGATTGCTTTTGTTAGTTGTTAGTAGAACTGACAGGATGCTGGGATAATTTCTTCACTACAAAAGAGGAAGTTGAAACATTGTGATCTCGAGATTAGAAACGTGATAGATGACATCTAAATCGAGAAATCGACTTGGTTTACATTTGTTGCTCATGTTTACGACAAGTTGTGCATATTGCTTTTGCGGTCTGCACGATTTGTCCAAGCATGTTTAGAAAATTTGATGCCATTAAGTAAAGTCTATGGGATGCCTGTATGGTTGAGAGGGACTCAACCTGTGATGGATCATAAGCTTTTGGTTAAAGGTTTGAATTCAGGGATGCTAAGTAATTGCACATAATTATGTTCTCCTTTCCTAGAGGTGTAGGCGAGATCTCACCATATAATTGGTCTACATTCATATCAGGATGAACTTGTTCTTTAAAGCTTTTGTTTATCCTACCACATATGGAATAGGAGCGGAGCTTTACTTGATCCAAGTTTCTATCAAGACATCTGCTTTTTATGCGATTGTGTTTACCTATCTTTTTCAGTCGCTCCAAACTGTGTGTATTCTTTTATCGAGTCTTCTATATTTGTGTTTGTTTTATCGAGTTCAAGTTTAGGAATGTATTTGGTCTTGGAAGCCTTATTCTGTGAAATTTGTGAAGCTCATGGATGTCTGCATGCGATATTTGCTGTAGATGAATTCATTTATTTTTTTCTGGCAGGATTATACGAAGTAGTTGAACGGAACACAAAATACGACCAATGTTTAGTTTGAAGGTTCATGCCCTGGAGCCCCCTTCTGAAGAAGTGATAGATTCAATGTTGAGCTCTGATGTGACAGTGGACAATGGTTCTTCCATCGAGCATGCAAACTCGGGATCAGTCTCAAAAGATGGAGGAACTAGCGAAGGAGGAGACGATGCAAAACCAACAGACGACGGGATCACCAAGACGATCAATTTTTCTTCTGGAAATCCACGAGTGGAAGCCACTCGTGGTGTCATGCATTTGTATAGGGACACAGCGTCCGAGCCAGGTTCATTGGAGAAACTTCCGGTACAACCTTGAAGATCTTATTTCCATTACTTTGTCTAAAGAATTTTGAAAGCAGATTCCATGTACCTAAACAAGCGAGGTGAAATGTGATCCTGTGATTTGTCTTTGATGGCAGTCTTTGAATGTTTACACAGAATTTCAAGCCACACTCATCTCGGATACTTCTCTGAATCCCTCCTGTTGAACCTTGTGGTGGTGCTAATTTCAGATTGGCCAGAGTGAGCGATTATGTGTTTTGGCTGTTCCTAACCACATGACGGGCTCTGACTTCTGTCAGTTCACAAGAGCTTTCATGGAGAATATCAAAGAGATGCGTTTTGTTAGGTGTTTGACTACGCCTATAGAATAGACTCAACGGATTGTAACTGGATTTTTGGAGCCTTCCGTCGTTATGGATACTGGATGTTGAAACATCTCTACTTTTGTTGAGGCATCATAAAAATGATATCTTGGAATGTATGATTTTTCTTTTAGGTGAAATTACTTGACGATTGTGTGAAAGGGAGTCGGTTCATACGTAGGAGTGTTATTGTCCCGAATTGCACGTCTATTCATGTTGTATTCACCATCATCTTGCAGGAATGATGGGCAGACAGATAGGTACAGTGTGCTTATGACATTTGACTCGCAGCAATTTGCTGATGACTTCTATCAACACTATAACTTGAAACCGTTTTCTTCGCTGGAGGTAAGGTCTTCTCTTGCAATTCCATTTTTTAGTGGAACTAAGTTTGTGCCTGATTCAGTGCCTTGACTCTTAAGGCAGTGTACCTTGTAAGGATGAAAGAAAGAGAATATAGTTGATTATGATCATATTTTGTTGTAGCAACTGAACTTCAAGTTTCGTACAATATATATAGCAACGTTTTCTTTAACGATGTGAAATTGGGCGTAGAAATTTATCAGACAGTTTTTGTAGCCTTGATGTAGTTTTAGCGTTTCAAGACTCTTTTCCACCGACATATTATTCAACAATCTATTAGTAATTGACGTTTTCTGTATGATCTGCAAGCCAACAACTAATATTGGAAGGTCAAGCTTTTATTTATAATCATTTATTTGGTTAAGCTACATATCGAAGTTGTTGAGGGTAATTGTTGCGCTTGCAAGCTAAGTTGTGCCATGTACTGTTTACGGCAGACGTTCTGTTCACAGAGACTGCAGAGCAAGCATCGACTCCTCCTTCAAGGCTTACAGAACTTCCTACTTGCCCTGTTTGTTTAGGTAATGCAGAATTCATCACCCTTTGAAAGTTTCACCACTAATGACTTTATTTTGAAGTTTTGTCAACACCGTCTATCAAAACGAATGTAGCTTCTTATGGGTTCATCATTCAATTGGATGTGAGGTTTAGTTAGCAGATTCAACTTCTTCTGGCTGAGTTCCTTCAAGACTGTGAACTTGGATGAGCATGGCATGGAACCTAGTATTTAGCTTGGTTTACTTGATGTATGCAGAGAGACTTGACCAACAAATTAGTGGAATACTCACAACAGTTTGCAACCACTCTTTCCACAACGCCTGCATTTCGAAGTGGACCGATTCCTCTTGTCCAGTAAGTTCTAGAGCAGCACATATCACTCGTGTATTTGTTGAAGGGAATATAAGACCTGAGAGTTGTTTTTTGACCACCATTTTCAGAAGCTTGGGATGATATGTGACAGTTTTTGTACAGGTCTGCCGATACTGCCAGCAACAATCTGAGAATTCCACATGCTTTGTTTGTGGGATGTCAGAGAATCTTTGGATCTGTGTCATTTGTGGATTTGTTGGTTGTGGACGGTGCGTCTCCTTCTCGCCTTGCCTCCCTTGATTCTTCCTGTACAACTTTTGTCCAACTAGTATGGACTACAATAATAACATAGCTTTATGATATGATACCGTGCTCTCATGCTAATTCGCCAACTTGATGTTTTCATCCATACTAATCAGTCGAACGGTAGTTTGCTTCAATTGCCACTCTGTCATTGAATCCTTAGGTTTATAGGTACAGGTTCAGCTAGGGTTCAGCTATGCAGCATTTGATTTATTTGTAGAAGTTAAGTCTAATTGTTGATTCTTCCAGAATTGATCAAGTTGGTTGGTTTGATAAACAGTTACAAGGAGGGACATGCTGTAAATCATTGGAAGGAAAGTCAACACTGCTACTCTCTGGACCTTGAGACTCAACGGGTGTGGGACTATGTGGGCGACGGCTACGTCCACCGACTTATACAGTCCAAAACTGACGGGAAGTTTGTTGAGTTGCATGCCCCCTGCCGGGATGGTAGTGATGATTGCTGCAATTGTGGAACTGACAACCAGGGAATGGAGTCAGCGTTATATCACAGTAAATTAGATTCCGTATGTTCCTTGACCTATATCCCGCTATCTCCTGAATCATTGTCTGCATTTTGGAAATTTGCGCAGCTCCTCTGAATACAGTAAGCTCGTCAAATCGTAGTAGTCATTCCGACATCATTTGTATTCAATAATCATCCCAGGAAAAGTAAATGGTGACCATAAGTATTGGAAGGCAACCTTTACGGGAGTCATCTATAAGATGCCTTGCTGTGGAAGTTGTTAATTTAGAGGAGATCACCTAATGTGCGAGGTGTCATGTTCTCATTGTACAAGGTTGTTAGGAGGAGGCGATAATAATTACCAATAATTTTGTGTATTGCCAGGTGGCTGCCGAGTATGATCACCTTCTCACGATACAATTGGACAGTCAACGGCAAGTATCATGTGATTATTTTCTGTTGTTTATGCTTAATTTTATTAATAAGCGACATAAGTGTTGAATGCGTAGTGAAAGTTCTGGTTGGTGTTTTTGAGTATGTCTGCACTCTGTTGCTCTCTATGAGTTTTTCTTCCCCGAGCTTCATCGATATACTTGTAAAGGTGATCATCTTTGCTTGGTGACGTTACTTTGTCTGTTGTGCTAATTAGCATCACTGGTGGCAGTATTATGAAGGAAAAATCGCAGAAATGGAGGAGGAGAAAGCTGTAGCAGTCCAGCAAGCTGTTGATGAATCAGTAAGCTTAAAACTAAGGAAGTTACACGTTCGACTTGAGAATATGGAAAAGAGAGCCGGGATTTACGGGAGGTAAATTTCTCAATATGCTTTTCAATAGAGTTATATTTCTGAATTTGAGGGCAGAGGATAGTCTGTAGGGTGAGGTTTCTGACTTTTCACGCCTTGGCTATTATGGTCATAGTGAGACTCTCATGATCGCTGTTAGTGCATGAAATTCCAAGGGTTGTTGACACAAACTATATCTTTTCAATCATCCACTTCTTGAGTTATCAATTTTTTTTTTTTAATTATCGACTCGTTTCATGCATGAGTGCTCTAGGGAGAGTTTATTTATTGTAATACAACCTACTATTGTTCATCTATGCTCCGGTGTATCTTAACTTTACGGGTCCATTTCCATTGCAGTTAAATAAATGTCTGATTGAGAACCAGAAAGTCTATCAGCAGTGTATCAAAGAGTTTGAAGAGAGGTTTGTATTTAGTCTTTCCTTGACCTGCTATTTTTACCATGCTTTATGTCTTTATTAAATAAATCTGTTTGAAGTCAAAGATACCACTAACCTGGTGCATGTTTGTTAGGGAGCTCAAATCAGTGAAAGCACGAGATGATAAAATAGCCGATCTTGAAGACCAGGTCAATGATATTGTGGTTCTTGGAAATTCCTTGTCTTGCAATTTTAGCTATTACACCTATTTAGCTATGATTAGTTGATGTTATCTGAATAGTGGACCTCTTTGGTGCTTTTCATTCTAATAAGAATACTATTAGCAAGTCAGAACCTTCTGCTTTGCAAGACCCCGCCTTATAGGTCTAAAAATCTGGTAGTTGGTTTGAAAATATGCCTTTTGGGGTAGACTTAGGGTCGTGCTGTAATATTTCAGCCTCTCGAGTTGTATCCATCTTCTTAATTCGGAGGTATGGGAATGTTTTTCCCAGGTTAGAGACTTCATGCTATTCATCGAGGCGCAGAAGATACTTGGGACTAGTAGCAACGGAGCTGAACTTCGGGATGGATCTGTCCTTGCATTACCTGCAAATCTTACACCCAGCAATTCGAGCACTCGACCTGTACGTCTAGGAAAGAAGAAACGATAGGCCACTTCTCCTGCAGTTCTGTAAATTATTCCCTTAGGGCATACGATTTTTTGTGGAGATTTACCAACATTAGATACCCACCCACAGCCATAGTTCATGTTCAGACTAATCAATTTAGTTTTCCCACCTAAAGCTTCTGCAAGCACTCGAATCTAGAAATGCTTTTTAGTTTACTTCTCGAGTTTTTAGTCTACTGTGGATTTGGCAGAGTGTAAATCACATTTGTGGATTTTGAGGGTTACGAAGATTGCAATTGCTATGTGGAAGACATTGCCCTTGATGAGTCGTTACAGCACCTTCTTGTTGCGTTTCCAGGCGTTGCATCTAACTTCCAGTGATTGCAGGAATCAAGTCAATGTTTGGACATTTTAATTGAAGGGTCATGTTTGGAGTTTTATGTTCAAATTTTGTTTGTTTGATTCATCAAAGTCAACCTCTCTCCTAATTTGTTCGGTACAAGAGAATTGAGTGCAAATTGCCAATGCAAGATTTGTTAAACCTCAAGTGTCATTGCTAATTACTAAGTCATAGAATATTCAATAGTTAACTATCCTCTATTATATGAATTGCCTTTACAAAACTTCATCACTCTAGTGAATTAGCCTACAATCTTAGGCCACAAAAAGAAATAAAGTTTGCTATTTGGCAAGGTTGTTGTCTTGAATCTTTGTTTAATTGCATGACCAAATTGGTGCAATTGCTCCTTGGAAATATAACATGGTTTTGACAACCATTGGTCTCCATCTACCAAAAGTAATGTACCATTGATATACTTACTTGCCACATATTCCATGGACTTCTTTCATTATAAATCATTTATGAAATCACATAATACAATTATAGATACTTGCTCTTTGAAGGAGAATGTAGAAATGACTTTGGAACCTTTACATCTACCCAAAAGATGCTATGTTATGAGAGGGTTTGTCCCTTTGTTGTGCATCTACAAAACATAACTACAAGATGCTCTATTCAAGAAAAATATAAGGTTGAATAGTCATCAAGTTTTAATGTGAACACTAAAGGTTGATAATGGCCACATAGCTTGGATAATCATGATGTACTTTAAGAGCCCATCATAAAATTCTTGACCCCATTAATGAATTGAGAAGGCTCTTTTCCATCCAAATTTTTGTACTATGAAGCAGTCCCTTTTTGGGTTCAATTCCATCCTAAAAACAACCTCTCCATCCTTCATTCTCACTAAATGTCAATGAAGTAGTTCCTTCATTTGCTATCAAAAATTCTTTTGATGGTAGATGGTCTTTAAACTTTATTTTGGACTTTCCAACTACCATTGGATATTTTCTTTTTTTACAACAACTTGGTCATTTAATTCTTGCTGAATTTGACAATTTCTCTTGTCCATTTTATTTATTTATTTTATTTATTTATTACTTTCTTTTAAATAATTGTTTTTATCTTCATTGAACTTCCTACATGAAAGGCACAAGACAGAAGGACAATGTAGACAAGACACCAACAACAATATACGTGGGAAGATAGAAAGACATAATACAGAAACAAAGGAACTCACAAAACAATTGGCTAGCACAATATCCTTCAAAAATGGCCAAAAAATGCCACTCTTCACTGCTCTACAATTACATATTAGGGGTAGTCACACCTTCTTCACTCCACACTTGGAGAATGGAGAACGGAGATGTGGCGGCTTTAGGTTGGCTTCATGTTGGCCCTCCACGCTAGAATATTCTTAACTAGTTATATCTTCCGCACTCCTAGTCTTCACCTCCGGAGGTGAATAATGGGAGTGGTGAAGACTTGTTCATTTAAGTATATTCTCCATCTTGCATTGTACACCGTCTTCATGTTCATCCTACGCTCCACATCAAATGTTGGTCTCCGATTCTCCACTCTTGTTTTCCAAACAACTTTTGGGGGTGTCACACCTTCTTCATCCACCGCGGCTCCCCATTGGTTCCTCCAAATCCTCATGAACTTGTCATTCTCCATTCTCCACCTGCCTGGGGAAGAAGGTGTGACTACCGCTATTGATAAACTATCCAAAATTGAAGTTTCTAGGATGATAGGAGTGGATTGAATTCTACTTGCACCTCAAAAAAATTTGAAAAACTGTTATTTACAAGGTAAATCCAGAACATTTTGTGTAAGAGGAAGATCATTTGGAGACGAAAGGATTAGGACAAATCAGTGAACTTCTCGGAAATGAAAATACTTAAATTACTGGTACAAACGAAGAAGGTCCCACCTTATCCATCTCTCTCCCTCCCGAAAGCACTGAATCCCAACGCTCTTGGAGTCTGAGCTGTTTTGCAGCCGTTTTGCAGCAGCCCCGCAGCTATGGCATCCCCCTCGCTTTCCACGGTGAGGGCTGCCACTCCTACCAGTGCCTGCACTCCCGCCGCTGTCTCCAGCCTTCACCGCACCCTCCCGTCCTCCTCTCCACTCAAGCATCCCCAATTCGGCATCGCGCATGGCACCCGGAGCTTGGGCGTGCGTTGTTGCAGTGGCAACGACAACGGGCGCGGCCCGGCGAATGCGAATGCGGGGGCGGGGCGGTCGTGGGTGAGTCCCGACTGGCTCACTAATATTGTGCGCCTGGGCAAGGGTCCCGACACTTCGGGCATTCCCGTGACGGATGCGAAGCTGGAGGACGTGCAGGACCTGCTCGGGGGCGCCCTGTTCCTGCCACTCTTCAAGTGGATGCGCGAGGTCGGACCCGTGTACCGCCTAGCCGCTGGACCCCGCAACTTCGTCATCGTCGGGGATCCCGCCGTGGCCAAGCATGTGTTGAAAGGCTACGGGACCACGTATTCCAAAGGACTGGTGTCCGAGGTCGCGGAATTTCTGTTCGGATCCGGGTTCGCCATTGCGGAAAATCAGTTGTGGATGGTACGCACACTCTTGTTGCATTGGGATGTTGGGCTCGCTGGTTTATTTTAGACTAGCGCGTTGCCTCAGTTTCCAAACCTTCGTTGGCTATCTTGTACATGATGTCCACATCAAGTAAGGGATCCATGCCTGAATGCGCGAAGCTGAGCATATTCACTTTGAGAATGGTGAGGTTCTCAGTGTTCTTCTTGTTAGCAATTCAAAGAGGATTTGAAGGCACGAGAGAATGCGTGATTTAGTTACTACATGCGAAAATTACAGGGTTTAAAGATGTATTGGTAGATGACCTAATATGGACAGGAGTTTGGTTTTGAGGTGTACTACCTCGAAATGAATCGATAAGTTTTGCTCTCGTTGTGCAGAAATTTGGAATATTGCATCTGAGTAGGTGTTGCAATTCGCTGTAGTTAAGGTGGACAGACTTATTTCTGTCATGTGAAGGAATTGTGGAATTCACACATGGTACTCTTTTTGATACATTGGCAATCAGCCCATGAATTTGTTGAAAGAAGAAATTTTAATTTACTGAATCTAGAAGGAAATGCTATAAATTTATGAAGTTCATCGGTATAGGGTACCTTAAACGACCACTTGCATTCCAGATGTACATTTTGGAGCAGCTGTGTCTATGCATTTGCCAGATTTAGTACAGGCAGTTTGGGATGAGGGACTGTCCACCCTAATTTCAGGGGGGTTCTCGTCCAATTTCATGGCTAGTGAGGATAATGTGCCATCTAGTCTGCTCCTTTTTGTTCATAATAGTTTGTTGAGTTTCTCGTTGTTTCTCTCCTCTCTCCGAATACAGGTTTTTAGGTCATGCACAGCTTTGTTGCTGAGCTTCTTTAGAATGGAGTAGGTAATGGCAATCAGGACATGGTTAATAAATGGTTGGCAAGTTAGTTTGGCCAGGTAGGTATAAACTTGCCAAATAATTTTTGTTAACTGTAGCATAAATTGCCATTACCAGATATAATGTGAATGGCAATACAAATGGCATTTTAACTCACTATCAATAGTTGATCCTTCGTAAATTCATTTGGAAAACCTAATCCACACCTGACTTTGAACGTGATGGAAGTATTGTGGATTTATATTGCACTGGTTGTATATTTTCTAAGTCGGATCCTGTACTGGATTGCGAGAGTGATTACGAAGGGCTATTATTATAGGGTTTAGGGTTTCTAGACCTCCTCTCGACCATTTAAACTCTGCCCTCATCAACTTCAAATCCCTGCATGGGCATTATGATGTGGTGTGAATGGGTCTCGTTCATATTTCGCCTTTCATTGTGCAGGTTCGGCGACGGGCGGTCGTTCCCTCCCTGCATAAGAAATACTTGGCTACAATGGTGGACCGGGTCTTCTGCCGGTGCTCGGACACGTTAGTTGCCAAGCTGGAGAAAGCGATGGAATCAGGGACCGCCGTGAACATGGAAGCGCAGTTTTCACAGCTGACGTTGGACATTATCGGTCTTTCTGTCTTCAACTACGACTTCGACTCCCTGAAATCCGACAGCCCCGTCATCGAAGCCGTTTACACTGCTTTGAAGGAAACCGAGTCCAGGTCCACTGACATATTGCCTTACTGGCAGGTTAGCCTCTCTTTCTTCCCCGTTCTATTCTTGTATCTACGGAGGATTTAGCATCGGGATACTGCCCTCCTTTACAATGAAAGAGTTTCTGATATTCTTCTCAGTTTATCTTGGTTACATGTTAATCAATTTCTAGTTTTGCATGTTTCAGAGCTCCAAAATTGTGACATTATAGTGTGCACAGCTCTTTAATATAGGATTAATATGAATCTGACGGTGTTCTTGACTGGCATCTGGAAAGTGCAAATTTCTTGAAATTTCACCGATTTAACAAATATAAGAGTGAGGTTTGGAATCCGTATATGGCCTATTCGTGGTCTACTGAGGGCAAAAGGTCTACCACCAAATAGATTCACTACTGAACGCAACGGCAAGAATTGACAGACCACGAGTGTGATAATGTGTTGACAGCTTATAGCAAGGGTCAGTGACATGCTCTCACAATCTCTTCCTCATGGAATTATTCGTGATGCTGGACATGGAATGGAATGCAGATTCCTCTGCTATGCAAGATTGTACCTAGGCAACAGAAAGCTGCTAGAGCTGTCGAGATTATCAGGGAGACGGTCGAGAAGCTCGTAGCACAATGCAAGGAGATGGTGGAGGCCGAGAAGGAGACTCTGCAAGGAGAGGAGTATGTGAATGAGTCGGATCCTAGTGTCCTGCGGTTCTTGCTGGCAAGCCGAGTAGAGGTATTGATTACCCCCTGAAGGACCAGGGATACATGGCATTGGAACGACGAGTGTGATTGATCCTGTTGTGAAGAATGTCATTGAAATGGGGTTACATTGCATGTGTTGGTGAGAAAATAAATAAACCTGAACAAAAGAGAGTCCGCATGTGACCTAGTTAAACTGCTAAAAGAATCATGGGCTTCTTGCTACTTTAGGAGTTACTCCTACCGATTTGGGTGTACGAGGCAATAAATAGGGTTAGGAGATGGCTTATCACTGTAGACACCAGAAGCTCTCCGTAGTGGCTGAGACATAGAGAGGCTGAGACTTGTGATATGGGTGCAGGTATCTAGTGTGCAACTTCGAGATGATTTACTGTCGATGCTTGTGGCAGGCCATGAAACGACAGGGTCTGTGTTGACGTGGACTGTGTACCTTCTGAGTAAGGTGAACCGGGTGGCTCTTCAACTGTAATCATATCATATTTTGCATCTTGGTGGTTATTATCTGTATTTGAGTGGTCCTGTACAGAGATTTCAGAGCCTACATTAGCTGCCTGGTATGCTTCCAGTCTTTCTGGGTTCTTGAATTTACAACTAACTGGATACATGTGGTTTTGCAGAACCCGTCTGCACTGGCCAAGGTTCAAGAGGAGCTTGATAGAGTTTTGGGAGGAAAGAAACCACAATTTGCTGACATGAAGGAATTGAAGTATTTAACGCGCTGTATTAACGAATCGATGCGGATCTACCCACATCCGCCGGTATCATCTCTACATTTTAGACATCACTCTTTGCCTAATGATATATGATTGTGGTTTTATGTGTCGTTCACCATCTGATGTTCACATCCCAACCATAGCTCTATTAACAGTTGGGCGCATCCTATTTAACGCCAAAGGTGCATAGAAAGTCCACTTTGGATTTAAATAGGACTAAATCCGATTGTCATAACTTTCAACACATATTCGTATTATTGAAAAATGCAGGGTATGATTTCCTCTTTCTTATCTTCCATGGAGCTTCCTATAGGGTTTACTTCAATTCCTATAGAAATGGAAGCAGACACAATTGGTAATTTGGGCACTTAGGGTAAGTTCTATTACATAAATAATACTCTTGTAGCAATTTGAAGGGCATACTTGAAGACGCTATGGCCAGATTGTTGTCGTCGCAGCTCAGTGACAAAGCTCGAGTTCGGAGTCTTCCTTTATCAATGTTCGTTCATTCAGCTGCAGAACTGAGAACTATATGCGACGTGGTTTGTTTTTTCCACCAGGTTTTGTTAAGGAGGGCGAACGTAGCTGATGAACTACCTGGAGGTTACAGAATAGAAGCTGGGCAAGATGTCATGATATCGGTGTACAACATTCACCACTCTCCCGAGGTGTGGGATCGAGCTGAGGAGTTTCTTCCGGAAAGGTTTGATTTGGATGCACCTGTGCCCAACGAAAGCAACACAGACTACAAGTGAGTGAATTGGACGCTATCAGCACTAATGTCTAATCCCATAAAAGACCAAGGTTTCATCGTTTTAGTTTGACCAATTTGGTTGATTACATTTTGAAAAATCAAGAATTTGGATGTGGCCAAATTTTATATCACTATAATCAATGATGTGTTGGTCAAAATAACTATATAGTTGGACAATAGAAAACCTCCATATGATCTACTCAAAACTGCTAAAGGAACATGAGGACGAATATGGGATTCTTGGGGCTAAATCTGCTGTCCTATAATTGATGATATTTATCAGATGGCTGTCATTCATAATACCGTCAGTGACTGCTCTGACCTATTGATCCCAAGGATCACGTCTTGTTGCCTAGCGAAACTAAGACCTGTAATGTGATCCTGTGTGGTGGTTGCAGATATATTCCATTCAGTGGGGGGCCTCGCAAATGTGTGGGTGACCAATTTGCTATGCTAGAAGCAACGGTTGCTTTGGCAGTGCTTCTCCAGAGGTTCACCTTCGAGTTGGTTCCTGACCAAACAATTGGGATGACAACTGGAGCCACTATTCACACCACTACGGTAAATAATCCTGCAGTCCTTACTTCATGTGCACTTTCTACCATGTCACTACTCTCTTACAACGCATCAGTATGCCTATCCAAACTTGCTCCTCGAAACAATATACTAATAACTAAGGCCATCCCCATTTGATTGTTGAAGTCTTTATTATTAAGTTTATGATTGACAAGCATCAAATTCTTTTAGTCCTCATTTTGGTCGAAACTCTTGCAATTCAGAGACCAAAATTTTGACATTCAAGTGCACAGAACTCTAGAAACCAGGACTGGCATGAATCTGAGTTCCAGACGCCTGGTTGAAAAAGCGCCACTATCGTGAATTTTTGCTAATTTTACAAATTTGATGGTTCTCGCTGTGCTAATGTTACTGCTAGTTATTGTCATTGCCTTTATCTTGCTATATTTAAGGGCGATCATTCAACATTAATTTGGCTTTACTTTAACAACTTATTCACATTATTTATTATTCTGTTCCATCGTATTAATATTGACATTCCATTAACCCCTTAGCGCCTCAATCCTTTTTTGAAATTTTGCACATTTTTGCTTATATCTTTGTACAAAAATATCATTTACTGGAATTTCATGAAATTGATCGTCAAGGAAGGTTGTCTTTTCAAGATTCAAGTGTTACATTGGATGAATGAGAAGTTGGTTCATCGTCCAGAAAATGGACGTCGGATCGCTTAAGGGTTAAGAATATTGTGAGTCTAATGGGGGTATATATTTTTTGAGAGGTTCACCCTCTTGCCCGAGAGCTGTTTCTTCTCTGTGAGCGTGTACACATTATAAGTTTCTGACTCGGCACTGAATGTTGTGCTTGGGTGTGCCAGGGGCTATTTATGACAGTGGCCAACAGGCAACCAAAGAAGGTTTCCGAGCTGATCCTTGCCTGATCGAACAGGATCACTAGACTGTAAGTAGATTGTCTGTACACTACACCTACTAGACTTCACCAAACTGACTGGCGACTGATAGGGTTTTGTAGTTCAGTAAACCCACGCGCTACAACAGTTTCAGTCGGGAAAGCTGGTGATTGTCCGTACGAGATCGACACTGGACCACAAACTAATTTTAGTGAATGTCCCACAGTGCGGTGCGTCACCTCCTATTGAACATGAATAAACATGAATGTTCTCGACACCAACCAAACAGCGGTGCCATCTTGTTACGCCATATGCGGACGTACTAGGCTATTTCTCTGGCTTCCCATGAGACATATGTTCGTTGTAGCAAGCTTGCTCCTATTCTGCAACTATCAGTTGCTGCCCTACCTGTACTGCTCACCAATTTTTTGTAGTAGTTACCACGCATAGAATGTCTTCAGCAAGAGTATATTCCTCGTCTATGGTAGCAGGAATTGAGCGAATTAAGTATTGATGCCGACGTTAGCACGGGCTGTTTAAACCGAACTTCGTTACTCTGCAAGAAGACTATCTGAGAATCAGGTATATATTCCATTGTATCTTCAAGATTTATATCAATGGTGCCGGTCCTGCCGTGAATATGGATACTCAATGTCCGTCTGCGGTTGAGGAGGGCACTTGGTCTAGTGGTATGATTCTCGCTTTGGGTGCGAGAGGTCGCGAGTTCGATTCTCGCAGTGCCCCTTTTGCGAATTTGCGGTGGGATTACTTTTTTGACAAATTTGAAGCAAGGTGACTACTGTAATTTTGCCTCCACGTCTTCCAAAAAAATTCAGGGTTTTCTGAAAGCGCTAGGAGAAGTGTAGCAGATATATTAATCAAGCACAAAATAGGGGGTCTTTTTTTTGGCATGCCCCCTTGGAATGACTTTGGGTAGAATGTAGATTTTACATGGCTCAAAATAGGAGGCTTTTTTTTATGTGCATCCTTGGATGGACTTTGGCAGGACGAGAAAGAGGGCCAATTCACCCCGGCCCCGACCAAGCACCCATATCCATAGGGTGCAACTATTTCTAGCCAAGGTTGTAACAAATTTACAACCCAAGCGTGAAATGTTGTTTTTTTCTCATTTTCAAGGTTAGAACTAATAAGGTCATGACATATGTTCCAAATTCTCATAAAGTATGCAGGAATTACTAATCAAGTATAGGTGATCCTACAGTACTATAATAATGTACTTGTCCAACTACATAGAAAGAATCCATCCGCAAAGGGTGTTTGGACACCAACAAAGAGTCCATCCATAGAGGGTGTTTGAGCATCAAACTCTATTTGCCAAAATCTTTTCTAGTCAATTTTTACTAAAAAACTCCTTAAAAGGTCAACACTTGTAATTGTGCTACTACAACTGTATTGTCTTGAAACGCCCCTTTTTCCCTTATAGTCATAGTGGAAAAATCATCCATCATCCACTTTGGGGCTTGTGCAGCGTTTCACTCAGTACTAAGGTAGTATGCTCTAAAACCGCCCATGTTCTAAAAGCGATCATGACACAGAGGTACATTTTGCTTTCTTCAATGTTCGAACTGTGTACATTTCAGAAGGTGGTCGCTTTTAGAAACCACTGTGTTTGAACTTCAAAAATTCATAACTAATGCTACAAAGATCTGAAAAATATGGAACGACTTGGGTTAGATGCCAATTCCATTTTTCTTCCTCTATAAATTTACTGAAAATTGTTTCAATAAGTTTAACTTCCCTGAAAAGGCGATCTGCTCTTAAGTGGTCGCTTTAAGAGCATACTACCTTACTAGTCCATCCCTCTCTCCTCATCCCAACTGGTCCGTCCTTCCCTCTGTCCTTCATGCCCTCCCAAACGTGGGCTGCCTGATCCGCAGAGATCCCCTAAGAGCCTTTTCCAAGCAATGTGACAACCAGTAAGCTTATGCCGCAGAGGGCAAATAAGTTACCTCCATTTGAAGAATGAAGATGAGTTTGGACGATGGCAAGAAGGTCGAGGATTTTCCATCCAATTTCTTGTACTGTGCAATTCTGTTTGAATAAATGTGTTCCTCACTAGAGGAGACGACCCATTTCCAACCACTTAAGGAAATGAGTGTAGCTGCCGGATGGGTTTTGGAAGGGGAAAAATTTCTCCGTGCAGGGAAATAGGATGTAGGAGGATTGCAAATTTTTTTTCATTTTTTTCGTGAAGAATGAAATTACTATGAATTTTTTCCCTGCAGATTCAAACCTATTGTAGTTATATAGGTGTTTGTAATTTCGACCATAGGCTGGTCACGAAATTGGCAGTACTGCATTACTGGAAGCGACAACTGTGGCACCTGAATGTGCTATCACTGTACAACTCATAGCATGGCAGGAAAAGAAGATAATCCGTCCACGAGACTACATTAATGCAAACATTCAGTTTCAAAATATTCAGAAGTGGACTGTTACATTTCCGCTCAGAAAACTCTCTGTTGTCGCTTAGCTGGCTCTGACCGTTTCCCTCCTTATCGTTGAAGATTCGTTTTCCCTCCAACGGCTACCTGAAGCTCCTCTAGAACGTCACTGAAGCTGTAAGTTATTCTCTCTCTCGGAGATTTTGCTGCAAAGGCCACACCGATTGCATAGAGAAAGGTAGAGAAAACTATTGAAAAGGTGAGAGCCCAGGAATCATGGACGAGTGTTGCGACTGCAGCATGGACTGCATAGGGGCGACAAAATTTGGGAATCCCGTGCCAAACATGAGTTGCTGACTAGAATTATATGTTGGAGTTGGGGCTGAGAGGAGTGCAAGAGTGGAGTTGCAAAGGGACTTGTCGAATTTTGTCCCCCCTCTACACTCCCTATTGGAGTCGACGCATGCTGTCGCGGCGGCCCTCTCCGAAGTGTGCGAGCCTCGGCTTGGAGAGCTTGGCGACGCTCTTTCAGACGGGCAATCTCCTCCCGCGCAGCAGCTCTAGCTTACGCCGCGGCCTCACGCTCCGTCGCTTTCCGAGCGCGCTCCTCAGCCACCTCCCGCTGGTGAGCTTCTCGTTGCACCCTCCTCTCCTCCCGCTCTTCTAACTTCCTCCGTTTTGCATCTTCTCTTTCTAATCTTGCACGTTCTTTCTCCCTTGTTCGTTCGTTGTTGCGCTCCTGGATTTGCTGCACGGTGTTCATGTAAGCCTCTGATGTTAGCATTAAAGACTTTAAAAAATCCACAATGGGATCTATGTTGCGTCTGCGAGGATTGGATCTCTCGGTGATGGTGGGCAAGGTTAGGAAGGAAGTGATCGACTGCGGATTACTGCAACTGGGGTCCATTCCCGCAACTTCATCTGCCAACTCCAAGTCGATTGGGTCTGCATCAACAAAAAAATGTGTGGTATTGCGATTTGGAGGCAAGTCTAAGTCCAGGGCGATCTCCTCTTCAACCAGGGCAGGTACGTGGTCACTTTTGAACCCTCACTGCTGCCATCGTTGTGGTCCTCCGCAGTGTCTAGTGCCGCTGCGGCTTCCTCGTTTGTCAGACCTTCGTCGTGATCATGTCGATCTCTCTCTTGGTCAACTGGGCCTTCGTCATTGTTGGCTTGCACATATGTCTCGCTAGGACCTAGTTGGTCATCCATTGCTGCAGGGTTCAGTGGCCAAATCCCGGTAGCCTTGAATCCGCCCATGATGTTATTTGTTGTCAAAGCCCGGCGCAGGCTAAGGGACACCCACTGTGCAAGGGTTGATTTTTGAGCAGGCTGCTCCAAATTTCTAGACATCCAGTAGTCTCTGTATTCCCGAAAGTAGCCCTTGAAGGGTGCAAAGATAGACACATCCAAAGGTTGCAGGCAGTGGGATGTGTGAGAGGGTAAAGTGAGGATGTCTAGTCCAGCACGTTCTGCTACTTTTGCTGCTGCAAGAGTCACATGGCTTGTGTGCCCGTCAAGGATTAGAAGATGTCGTCGAGTAGGAGAAATGCCACCGAGATTTTCAATGTTGTGAATGAAGTGATCAATCCATGCCGAAAACAAGTAGCCAGTCATCCACGCGCGTGGCTGCATTGCCATGGTGGCACCACCCTCGCAATACTGCACATAATTCTGGCGAAATCGTTGTCCTTTGAATATATAGAAAGACGGTATGGATGCTCCCGTTGCATTGACACAAACGAGAACTGATAACCACTCCCGTTGATTTGGGACTAGGTGATGTACTCGACGAGCACCTCGTCGTGCTATGACGAGTGCACCACCATTTCGTCCCGCCTGCACGCCGGACTCATCGCAGTTCTACACTCTCTCTGGAGGATAGGCGTGCAAGCTGTACAGCTCACTGAGGTTAGTGTAGAAGCTCTCCACATTCTCT
Organism: Antitrichia curtipendula; assembly: GCA_951230915.1. Classification (NCBI taxonomy): domain Eukaryota; kingdom Viridiplantae; phylum Streptophyta; class Bryopsida; order Hypnales; family Leucodontaceae; genus Antitrichia; species Antitrichia curtipendula. The sequence goes on along the minus strand of OX579634.1, from coordinate 24,444,087 downwards.
TTGCACAAGCCCTTAGCTCTAGAAGATGACAAGGGATGTGCAAGCCTCAAAGTGAGCTCTGGATGGCGGTGGCGGAACCATCTGAACCATCCGTCACCAGGGATCCCATTTTTAAATGGAGTCCAACGATTCCTTGTTATTTCAGCGACTTTTAGTTTCAAAGTTAAAGGACTCAAGCCCAAGCCCCTATCGCACATGGCTAAAACGTATTCCACCACCTCTTTCTCTTCATCTGCTGTGAGAACAGTGTTACCCCCTCTCTTTCTACATTTGCGCACACCGTAGCACCATTCTCTGAAAGTCGTGTAAGGAATGCCATACTATGCAGCTGCTTGTTGCATGCTTCCCCCTTGGTCATATACTGCTAGGGCTGTTTTCATATCGTCATCACTCCAGAAAGAGTTTTTCTTTACCTTGCTAGTGCCGCTGCAGCGTTGCTTGGGTTGCCGGGACTGCAAATGTTGATTTGCCGCATTGCCTAACGCTTGGTCTCTTTCTCCACGTGCAGACTCAGGAGCACTAGCATTGGATTGATTCGCTAGCGAGTTAGTGAAGACCCGGACACCGCTGGACGTCCTAAATCCACTCCTTTGCAGCCGATCGCCACCTTGTTGTTCACGTCGTCGTAGTCTTGGTCTTCCCAGTCCATCCTCAGCTGCACTGTTGTTCATCGGCATGCAGGAAGTGCCGTCCCTTGTGCCATCGCTTTGGCCAAGTCTAGCATCTCGACGATGTACTGATCTCCTGCTCTGCGATTGGAATGTCTGCAGCGGCTCGTAATTGTCTATCTGTACGCCAATTGGAGATTCCGGCTCGCTTGCACTATTGTCATTGCAGTCTTCCTAAAGCATGGACCACTCCTTGACGCTCTCGAAGGTCATGTTGTAGTTCGTTGCTAGACAGAATGTCGATCGCTAAAGAAGTAATCTGCAAGTCGACCGAGTCAAGCGACACCACATGCAGATCAAATGTCAATTCAAGTTCCGACCACAGTGTACATTGAACATGAAGTAGAAATTCAACTAGAAACATGGAAAAAATTCAAACATTAATTGCACTCCAAACTGGTGTAGAATGTGACGAAAATTTCACCTAATTGTCGTTGTCGAAATTGATCTCACAGAACAACGAACGGTAGCACTGAACCGCAGCCACTGACAGTGATACTATTCTTACGAATCGAAGGAACTCAGGAACACAAGCCAATCACAAATAAAAGATAAACACTCTCATGCTTATACTAAGGCACAAATAAAAGACAAACACTCTCATGTTACACTAAGGTCAGTTACTGATGTCCATGAGCAACTATTGGGCTAAAAAGGAGATCACTATTACCACGTTAAGATTTCCGTAACAACCATCATTGCTCAATGTCCATTGAAGAATTTTCTGATTAATTTTCAATCAGCGACGTCAAGAATATTGACATGTCACCCATGCAAATGAGCTCATTAAACGTTCAGTTACCAACCAGGATATGATCACATTCTGATTACCAACAGATGGAAAAGCAGTCGCATGATCTCAGCAATTCCACTAATGAGCATTTACTTCTCCAAATATTAGCTGCAGCCATTCCAAATACGAACAATCTACCATTCTACTCAGTGCTACCTGTCAATATAACAAGCACAGCACATATTCCCACTCATGATGTGTCATAAATGAACAGTTACTACTAGCCACTTGCACAAAAATACAGCACCCTAGACTATGCAAATTGTTGGGTGATCAAGAATGGGTCGTCTCCTCTAGGCCTGTCCGGACCGACTGGGTTACCTGAACTTCCGTACTTTGAACCTCCGTAGCCAGTTGAGACTGACCAACGTGCAAGGATTTACAAAAGTGCATGCTTCACTATAAGGTAGACAAGCCTATTAAGGTAGGAGGCTCGAATTTTCGATGGTCATTTACAATCGACCATATAGGGGGTTAAAATCAATCATGACAGTTCTGAAACTAGCAGATGCTTTTAATATTCAAAAAATGACAATCAACATGCATGATTTTGAAACAATTAAGACCTTAGCATTGGTACCATTTTAAGCGGAATTTGGTATTCTCCTAGTTCATATTAGAATGAGCATAAAAAACTACAGACTAAGACATAGGATTTCTAAGGCTTTCCAGAGGGTATGCCTTTTATGACGAGTCATTGGATGTTTTTAGAATAATAAGTGCTTGCTTTTAGGACGTCAGAGAACCAATCAAGACATACGTTGCATTATTTTTTGGATGCAGTTGTCATGAGCAAAGGCATGCTTGCAGTTGTCATAACTGTAGCCTAGGAACTCAAATAGCGCCCTACAGCCATGTCTGTTTGAAATTCCCTATTTAATTCAGTTGCACTCAAAAAATTCTTGAAAAATTGTCATTTGAATCCTCTCACTTGTGCATGTCCTGAAATTTTCACAACATCAATAGATGCACACACTTCTGTACAGAGCTCTCTTTCTGCTTAGGTGCACGATTTAAGAGCCTCCTACCTTACCACCCTGATTTGCGATCTGACTATGTTGGAGTCAACTTCAATGGGGTCACCTATTTTTCAAAGGTGTATGCATATTTCTATGAATTGTTGAAGTTGACTGCCCAGAAATTACAAATCCGCCCATGGATTAATTTATAAAAGTCAAATCAACAACCCATTACCGCCATAGATTGTATCTATGAGTACTTGGATATCCACCAATCAATGGTAGACACGTTACCCAAGCCTTTGAAATTAATGAGCTGATTTTGTCAGAAAAATAGATGGACTTAGATGAGTTTCAGGGTGGTAATGGGGCCAAAAGTAAGATGTCGGAAATATGAAGCTGGCAGGAATAGGCTGGTTTACCTTAAGTGAGCTTATTTGAACACATGCATTGTATGACACCAGCCAAGGGTGGTGACTGGTGCATACCATGTGGTGATCGCAACATCCATTTGGCTAAATGGGCAACAACATTCACAGAACTAGCTAAAATTCACTCCATTGATATTTAAAATTTTCAATAGTTAAATGTACATTGGAGAAAATCTGTGAAAAATGTAGAATTTAGTCAAGATTGCAACAACCAATAGAATTTGATAGCCAATTTGCAACTTCCTCCACACTAGAATTATTTAGCATCTATTTAGTCAATTTTATGTTTTAGTACTCCCAATTATCTTTTACAACTTGCAAAATCCTTTCTTTTCTATTTTTTTTTAATACTATTCACTCTCAAGGTAGCCAAAGTTGATGCTTGTTCATCTTGGAGGTAGCATATTGCACTAAAGTCCATCATGTGGACATACTTGTGGAGTGAAGGTGTGAAAAACAGTTGGTTCCTTGTCTTGGTTGGTAACCAAGGCACCAACTTCCCCCTAGCTAGTGACCTCTAATTGTGGGTACATACCCATGTACTGCATTTGGTCCATGGGTGACTGTATTCAATTCATGTGTTCACACACTCGGATGTAGTACCTTATAATTAATGGCAGCAAAACATTCATCTCTTTTTGAGGGTCTGTTTACACCCAAAAACTTGGGCTCCAACCCATGAACACAAGTGGTCCCTTGTTCAAGGGATGAGACCATTGTAAGTGGGATACCATGCTTGAAACAAGCATTAAGGTAAACCTGCCCTTCACCACCCTGATTTGCAATCTGAATATCTTGGAGCCAATTTCAAGAGGGGCACATATTTTTCAGAGGTGTGCGCTTGTTTCAAGAATCAAACCCAAGTGGAATTATAATTTTCTGATCAAAACTGTGATTTCTGTGAATTTTTGAAGTAATCAGTCTGAAATTAGAAAACCGTGCATAGAGTGGAGACATAAACACCCTATTAACAACCCATAACTGCCCTTCTATGTATCTATTAGCACTTAAGTATCCACCAATCAAAGGTTGACACGTTATCCCATGTTGACGTTACCCCAAAATCTTGTCAGGTTTTGTCAGAATCTTAAATGGTTTAGGATACTTTCTGGACAGATTTGGATGGGCAATGAATGCAATTGGGACCAAACAGTAGGCCACGGAATTGGGAAGCTGACAGTGAAGGGCAGGTTTACCTTACATGTTTTTCAACCCTTGTAGAGGGTTGCGAGTTCCCCAGGGTTCCAAGACTTTGAAATTGTCTAGAACTGCGCCGCAGCAGCTGCGTGACGTGGCAAAGGGATTGCCACGTCATACAAATAAAAAATAAAAAAATAAAAATTATTTTTTTTGTTCATCTTGTTTTTTCATTTTAAGATTTTTTTTTTTCAAATTTTTTTTCTTGACAGCGGCCGTTCTTTTATTGCCGGGGGAACAGCACCAGGAACAAGCCCGAAACGGCCTTCCAAGCCCCCCCAAAAACATCTAATGAGATTTATAAGTAGTTATTGGGCCAAACATTTGGTGTAAATCGAAAGAGTTGAGTTAGGACCCATTGTGCAGTTGGGCTGAATTTTAAGTAGAGTTATCCATAGAAGCCTCTTTTAGATTTATTCCATAGTCATAGAACTTCTTGTAGTCAGCATTGTCCTATATGTATGTTTGTTATTTTGTTCCATCTCTATCAAATTTTGGCCATTTTTTATGATTGTAAGGCAAAAATATCCTAAAAACAAGCAATATACAAATATAAATGATTGATTAGAAAAAGTTTTCCTAAATTTTTTTGTGGCCTTCAAGGTTTGAGTACCTCCAAGATCTTCTCCAAAAAATACTTCCCTTAGGTCCAAGAAGCCACTATCCACTTCGGCCATGTAGGATTTCAACAAAAGAAATTCATCCACTGAAAAAATGATGGGCTACAATCCAAGTTCAATTTGGTATAAACCCAAAAACTAAATATTATTGCTATCTTCCAATCAAAACACTTCATTTTTTTGGACTCCAACCCAAAGTTTTTGGGTGTAAAATGGGCCCTATATTCACTCTAGTCACTACACATGCAAATCGATGGAGTTTCAATATTTGTTAAATTAGCAATATTCCATTACTTCAATGCAATATATAAAGGGTACTCTGAAACCAAGATATGTACCAATCCTACTACTGTAGTACCACAATTCACTCACACTCAAGCCTATTAAGGTAACATGCTCTTAAAGCAACCATTTAAGGGTTGGTCTGCCTTTTTCACAAGCTTCCGTGGACAGAAATATTTTTAGATCATTTTCCAAAGAAAGAAAAATAGATGTGGAATCTAACACAAATGGTTTTGTATTTTTCCAAGCATTTTTGAATTACTTATAAATTTTTAAAGATTTGGGGCATAGGTACCTATTTGTGACCATAGGTCTTCCAAAATCTGTCCACTTGCAACTTCTAAAGTGATGAGCGGAAATCAAAGACAATGATTGGCTCTTGCAATAGAAAAATAAAATTTCCTCCATGCATTCAATTGCTAAACTAGTCCTTTTAACCCTAAACCCATCTCCATTCTCCACCTAAAAATAGGAGTGGTTTAAAGAAGATGGGCGCTTTTAGAGCACACTACCTTAGTGTCACTACAAATCAATACTGCTCATGCTCATGTCAGATTTTGACATGTACAAAAACAGTTACATTGTGGCATAATTAGGTCACTACCCAATTATGGCACTGGCAGGATAACTTACCATACCTCTCCTGCAGTCTACACTCATCTATGGTTAACTAGGAATTTTAGGAGTTTTGTAATTTTGAACTATTCCGATTTGACAATGCATTCATTGCCTGTCCTCACAACTTGAAATCCCTATAGTGAAGCCTTAGCTGATACTAATGTAGCCTTAATGAACTCCAATTAAAAGATGGTATGTAAAAGTAAACACTGCTTTGCTTGCTTTCGAAACTCTGTTAACCCCTAAAGGACCATTGTCCCTTCGGGGGACAAATGGGATTTTGGGCAGGTACCTACTATTTGAATTTTTGTCGTGATTTTTTGAAACCTTTTTTTGAAGATTGAAAAATTGTTAAGCTTTGCGGGAATCTAAATTTTTTTTTCAATCGGTGCCCGGGATAAAAAGTTATGCCCAAATAAGCTCAAAACAGGGGATGTGGGGCAGCAAAAACAAATTTGCATTTTTTTTTTTTTTTTCTAATTTTTCTTTTTCTTATAGATTATATTTTTGTCTATCTGGAAAGCTATGATTCATTTCATTTGGATTTGTTATGAGAAAGTTATGGACAATCTTGTTTTACGGGCACTTAGAGCATCTTCCTGAAAAAATAACTTGTAGGATTCACTTCTGAATGCAATTTTTATAATTCTTCAAAAAAAAAAGTTCCACAAGGTTTAGTTTTTTTGCTAGAACAATCTCACCATTGGGATTAGTGCTTTTTTAATTCCATATAAAAGATATTAATATTTTAGATTTTCTTTCTATCTTGTACCTACTTCTACTTAACAATTATTTTATTAATGAAAATTAAGTATTTTTAGATTTTTTTTTTCCCCCTAGATTCTCAACTCAATTATCCACTATAAATATTAAAAGCTCAAAACTCTGTAGTGCAAAAAATTTAAGTTAAAAATGTTCAAAGTCATAAAATCTAGTCCCGCAATGTGCTGAAAAACTTGTTTTTTTCACTTTAAACACAGATCTCTTGCAATCTGTGCGGTCAAAAATTCTGAATTTTTTTTCACACATTTTCATACTAGTTAGGTATAAGATCCTACGGTTAGATGTGAAAAAAAAAACAATTTTCAATTTTTTTTACTCTTTGCTATAGAAATGGCAGTTTTGAGTGTTTTTTGGCAGAAAAATGGCCTTGGTCCTCTAGGGGTTAAATGTGGGTACCTGAAATGGACACAGAACTCCTCCCGTACTTGGGAGCTGCAGCAAAGGAGTATGGATGGGCAAAGTGCAGAAGAAGTGACCGACCTAATGTGGGTGTTTGAGCATCACACCAAAACAAAAACAGAAGAGCTTGCAGAAAGGAGGGTGAGATAGAAACACAAAATGCAACAGTATCCATGATGGGGTGATCGCCAACGCTCTATACTAACTTTGCAATTAAGGGGAGAAAACAGCAACTTCACAACAGATGGATCAACGTCAATTGTCGTTAAATTGGCGGAATTTCATTCTTGATCGAGTTCAACGGTCTTGTAGCTTTGGACACGGTCTTGGTGTTTGTGCACTTGTAGGTGTGGGAGGGTGGTACGCTTCACTTCATTGAAATTGAGCTTGTCACAACGTTGTGAGCTTCTGCGAGCTGATTGCAACTTCAGGGTTAAGTTTCTCTCGGGGACCACGTCTGCACTTTCAAGCTCCGGCGCAGATTGAACACTTGAGTTGGGTTTCATCGTCGGTGAGTCTTTTGTGCAGCAGGTTTCTGAGATTGAATACATTAGGGATGCAAGTTGCGGCTTCAGAACTTCTTAGTAACGAGTTCTTCTGTCAGGTCCAGAAGGATGTAAGTGGAAGATGCAAAGAATATTGTTCTTCAGTTCTTCTTGAGTTGGTATCTGCGAGCGTTAGGATTGAGACGGGTAACTTAACCTCCGTCACTATTCTTTATTTTGATGCCCGCCTCGCATATTATAATGGTCAGTTGCACCCGGATTGATGAACTTCTGCTACGATCATGGGCTGTCAGTCCATCCGTACGCTACCGGAATGCGAGTCGAAGTGGAATCCAGTGAGGCTCAGTCTGCTTGGAAGTTGACCTGGCGCCTGGAATCATCGCCTGGAATCATCAGAGGAATAAGAAGAAGAAAAACAGGATGGAAAATTGACTGAAATTGGTAGCCACACGAAACACTTGGAGTCGCCCTGCTCACCGGCACCTCAGTCAGACAAAAAAAGGAACGGGAGAGTTCTGTTAATATTTGGGCATCGATGCGTCTCATTTGCAAGCTGTGAGTTGATTGATGCCCATGGGAACGAAGGCCGGCTTCCCCAAGACTTGGATTTCAGCAAGGATCACTGTTGAGTTGTTGATCTTTTTCTATCAATTCTGTACTAAGCTTTTACAAACAGGAGGTATGCACTGATCAAGTATTCCAAATCATAAGTCAATGAGGGTCCGAGATGACCCTAAATTACCGGATGATGTTGGAAAGGTACCCGACTAAATGGTATGAATGCGGGTTCAATACTTGGCGGTGACACGTTGTTTATCTAGCGTGAAATCAACCTCGTTGTTTATCTAGCGTGAAATCAACCTCTCTACCTGACAGAAACTCCTCGCAATGTGTTGTTCAACCCGCTTGTGTCAAAAAAAAAATTAAAGAAAAGAAAAAGTCAATGAATAGAATTAATTGTGAAGTGCTTGAAATTAGGGACTCCAAGACAGAGTTTTGAGATGCCATAGAAAAATACAAGAGGAAATTCCTTAAAAGCATCACAACTCCAGTCTGATAGAGTTTGATGTCGGGTTATAAGACTCTTTTGTATTATTCCTAATTATGGTAGACTCACCATCCATTTCTAGTCATGGACCTATATGCAGCCTGTAGGACGCAACCATTTCTAGCCAAGGGTGAAACAGATTTCCAACCAAAGTTTGGAATGTGTTTTTCACTCTTTTCCAAGGTTGGGACTAATAAGGTCATGACACATGTTCCAAAGTGGTGAACAAGAAAGTAGGAAGTAGTGAGCAGGAAAGACAATAGTTCTTGAATGATCAGAATTGGAAGACTCTTTACATTGGGTATAAGTTCAAACCAACTTTTGGCTTCCAAAATTCATAGTCATTTCAATTCAAGGCATAGAATTACCAAAAAATTGCAATCCCCGTGATTTCTATCTTTCTACTTGGTAAAAAATTAATATTGCCTTATAATACTTTTAGAAAATGGTTGGAATTGTTGAAATGATCAACTATGGGTGGTTCTACCATAAGCCTTCTTCTAACAACCATTGTACAAACAAACTAGGAAGAACTTTTATTACAATTAACCATAATAAATTTTCAACTTTTAATTCTTAATTTGTTTAAACTGGCAATTAAAAACAAAGATTTGTTAGTAACCAAAAGTGGTGGTGATAGGTGACATTGAAGCTTGGTATTTTGAATGAAACTAAGGTGATATTTGCATGGGTGGCCTAACTAGTGGTGGAGCTCTAGGTGAGCTATTGTGAAAGTTGGTCATCCTTGTGTCATGTGAAAGAGGATAGAACAAAGAGCAAGTAGTTCGCGTGTGAAAGTAGTTTTTGTGTAACAAACATATTTAATTAACCTACTAAGGTCAAGAGATAGTCTAAATTTCCAAAAAGATAAAGATTTTTCATCCATGACATTGGATTTACTATTACATGTCAACTTCAGTGATTGCAATTGTTACATTTTTAATTTTTTATCTAATCACTACAAAATGAACAAATAGTAAGAATATTTTTTCTTCAAAATTTAAACTCTAAGAAAAATTTATCTTATATTTTACATAACTTTGGAAAAAAATTTGTAGCCATAAAATTTTGGATTTATAGTACTTATAGCATAGTTTTAATTTTTTAAGGTATAGTTCTATTTGTATTGCCTCCATTTGGCAAAAAATTTAGCAAGTGTTTTATACGATATTCTACACTGACCAATATTAATTAATAAAACTTAAACTAAAACTTGAGATTCTTTCTAATTTTTATACTAAAGTAATCTCTAAATGCCCAAAGCACCGTATATGGGTTTAATTAATATTTTACCAAATTATTATTTTTAGCCCTTTGCTAAAGAATGATTTTCAAAGTCTATTTTTTGCCCCTTATTGTGGAATACCTTTTAAAGTCTATTTTCTGCCCCTTATAGTAGAATACCTTTTTAATTCTATTTTTAGCATCAAATACATTAGATCTTGAGGAAAAAATCACATTAAAAAGTCATTTAAAAAAAATGTAGATTAGATTTTGAAAAGCATTTGTGGTCATAAATGTTCTGTCCTTTAACCTCATATTTTTTTCATGAACTCAATTTTTGATTTGATATGTTAAAATAAGATTCATAGACTTCAAACTTTTTTCACAATACTAACACACTCATTATTAAGAATTATAATCATTAAACGCATAACTGATATTGTTGTATTTTCTCTTCTTTTATAATATATCTAGTTTGAAATCATATGATCAAATTTCAAAAAAATTGTGAAACTTATCAAAATTTTGAATTTTTGTTTTATTTGGAGCAAACTCTTAGAAGCTCAAAAAAAAACTTTAGCATTTAGGGATTTGTAAAAGAATATTTTTTTTTCTCATTTCAAAATGTAATTTTCTTATTATAATAATTTTAGAAATTTTTATATTACCTATGTGTAAAAGTCAATTTTGAAGAACTATATTGAAATGATAATGTACTTTCTAAGGTGAAAAATACTTAGAATCTTTTCAAAAGAGAAAAAAATAAATTCCAACCATATATTTGTTAATAGTGGCAAACACTAAGAATATGTTCATCTAAGGTCCTACAATTCACTTCAAAAAGTTAGTATAAGTGATTCATACTTTTATTGGAAGGAATTGTATTCTTGAATTTTATAATATTAGCTTAATAGTGTTTAAAAGCTTCTTATCAAATAAATCTTAAAAAACCATGGGGTCATGAAAACCTTATGAGACTTGATAAGTGGTCAATGTTATGATTTTTGCATCAAAACACCTACATCTTCATTAAAATTTATGCGTATAATTCTTCAAAAAATGACCTTGAGAATCCATCATGGTTTCAATTGTGAATTAATGATGAAGATAAAGACTACTAACAACATTATAGCATGTAATAGCCATGCTAGAAGAGAAGAGAGACATGGTTGCTTTAAAAAATTTGGAAGTAGGTAAATATATATAGAGTACTTATTTATATAAATACTTGTGAAAGTAGTTTATATAGTTCATGGAGATTAATTATTTATTTTAGATAAATTTGTGATTACTCCAACAATTGATCTATGATTGTTATGCTTATGTACGTGATATTTGTTAAATCTTTGTTGTCCTAATTTTTGTAGCCATTCTTGTTGTGTTCTAAAATATATTAGACTTGAACAATATAACATTTCATTTTTTTCAAATCTACTATAATATCAAGAGATAAAAAAAAATACATTCTAAAATATAATCAATATGAATCAAATTTAAAATCTACCAAAGAACTTTCTATTATTATCTTGGTATTTATGCTTGGCTATTATTCAACAAGGAAAATGGATTCACTATGTAAATAGGGAAGCAACTAAGGTATCAAATTATTATGCAAAAGTGGCCATGGTTGTAAGCAATTAGGAAACTATACCTAATTCTAATCCTTTTGTGTAATTTTCCCGTATAGATTCTTGCCTTAAATGAACTATCTTTATTAGTTCTTTCTTTTAGACACAAACTATGGCATTGACTCTCTTGTGCTATAATTTGAGTTTTCAAATCACACCTACAACTGCATTTACGCTGCATAACATGGTTGAAGTTCAATTAGAGTGGACAGAGCCTCGTGGTCACATTGTTCTTGTTTATAAGAACATAGGATCATTTTTGGATATGCCTACTTTCAAAAATTTCAAATTTCAAATTTATTTGTATGATATCCATAAAGTGCACAAGAAGAAAATCTAGAAAACTTCCAAAATTTGTAATAAAAAATAAAAAATAACAAACATCATGCTTAATTGTTTATTTGGATATATTTAGGTGCAATTACCATAAGTGAAAAATGTACAATGAAAATATTTTTATCTTGGAGCTTTTTTTTACAAATGGCCAATGAAAGAGGCCAAGGAGGATTGACACTTCTATTGCCCCATCAAAAGATAAATGTAAAAATTGCCCCCTATTTTGTGCCATAGGGGACAATTTGGTTCCGAGTAGGTTCTTATGACCTCAAATTTTAGTGATTTAAAAAAAAATTTTTAGGATGTGCAGTTTTACAAGAGCTTTGTGGATATATAATTTTTATTTCAATCAATGCTTGAGAGAAAAAGTTATGGCATAATAAGCTAGAAATGGAGGCTAGCGGGCACCACAAAAAATTCACAAAAAGTTAAAATAATTTTTTTTTAAATTCCTAAAACTAAATATTTTTGTCTACATTTGAAACTTTGATTCATTCTATTTGGACTAGTGATGAGAAAGTTATGGACAATCTTAGTTTTTTGGGTAATGTAAGCATCTTCTTGAAAAAATAACTAATAGGATTTATTTGTGAATGCAATTTTTACAATTTTCCAAAAAATCTTGTTAGATAGGGTTGTATTTTCTTGCTAGAACAAATTCACCGTTTGGAATTATTGTATTTCAATTTCATCTTAGAGCTATCAACAATTAATCAATCTTGAACCTACTTCGTACTTAACAATTTTTTAATGAGTAAAAATTAAGTGTTTTTTTCTTGATTTTTTTTCCTAGATTCTCAACTCAAGTATTCAATAGAAAAAATTAGAAAATCAAAGTTGATAGTACAAAAAATTTTAGTTAAGAAGATTCAAAGCCAAAAAAATCTAATCCAACAAGGTGCAAAAAAACTTGTTTTCTTCACTTTGGATGCAAATATCTTGCAATTAGTGAGGTCAAAGTTTCTGGCATACATTCTTATACTAGTCAAATATAAGATCCTATGGTTAGATATGCAAAAAATAATAATTTTTAAGTTTTTTTACTTTTTGCAGTAGAAGTGGCATTTTTGAATGTGTTTTGATGGAGAAAAGGTCTCGGTCCTGTACAGGTTAAATTTTGTATTTCTTCTGGCCTTCTCCCTAATTTGGGACCTCTGATTGCAAATATGAATTCAAAATTTAAAATTTAAAATTTTTCATATGCGGCAAATAAGAAATTCCAGTGTAGTTTCTGCAGGGTGAAAATAGAGATGTCAATCCTCCCTGGCCAATGAAAGAGGGGTGGGGACTGGGGAGTCAAATGTTAGCACAAGTCAGAGAGGAGCAGTCCCAAAGGCTTATGTGTTCATAATGACGAAAACCCGCGCCCCTCCCCGCTTGCAGACCGGGCACGACCGCGCCCGTGCTGCCCCCGCCCGTGCTCGCCAGCCAGGCTTTACCACGGGTCCCAGACAGTAGCGAGCCGCCTGCTGGTCATTAACTGGCCAGCCTGGCGAGCTTCCCGGGCTGAATGCTACCCCCTTCCTAGCCTTGCCCGCTTTGCCTGCCTGCCTGCCTGCCTTGCCTGCCAGGATTGCCAGCCAGCCCTTGTGCGAGCGGGGACCCCGTCTTGCTCCTTCTTGTCTCCGAGCTTCACAAATCATCTCATCGCATCGCATCTCGCCGGCTATGGATGCTGCGCCACCTCTTGCTTGAATCCATCTATTTCTCAAAATCCTAGTCGCCTCTGCCGTCCATAGCCGTTCCATGCTGATTGGAGATGCTTGCTGGGGTTCGAGGTCGCTAATCTCGCTTGCTACCGACTTAGGTTTGTACGATTTGGGGTTGGATTCGTCACGGCGGAGGCCAGGGGGTGCACAGGGGGTGTTGGCTGGGGTAGTGCGAGGTGGGTTTGAGGAATCGACCACTGGCGGTATCTGGATTTGATTATTTTGGGTGGAGAGCAAGAAAGAGAGAGAGAGCGTGAGTGGAGGACGCCCGTCGCAATAGGGTGTGGTTGATTGAGTGGTGAGTTTTTTTTGGTTTGGAGGATCGACTGGCGTTGCGAGATTTGGAAATCTTTGTAGATTCCGATGGATTGCATACCGTGGTTACGGAGGAAGCACCGTAAAGACTCGAAGTTCGGCAACAAGAAGGTGGTGAATCATTCAGGCGAGTATTTATTTCACCTTTTAAAAAAATAAATTCTTAGCTTGCTTGTTTCGCCATGGAACTGATCGTCTTAAGCTTGTGCCGTTTGTCAAGTTGGAAGAAGAAGTAGGGGTCAGAATTAGGTGTCTTCTGTTTTTTTCTTTCTTTTGCGACCTAAACTGAGCGGCATGGGTATGGAAATGGCTGTGGGAGATGGTTGTTCATGCAACTATGTTCATGTTGGAGTGAGTGTGTGGTTTTGGTAGTTGGAGTTTTGAGGGTTGAGATTTTGAGTGTCGGTAAAATGATTTTGTAGGTCAAAATTTTGTTCCGGTGTGAACATCTGCTTTAATAATAGAAACAAGACAATTATGCACCAAGACCGAAGTTATTTTATTGATGGATTTCGGTGTCTTGTTTTTCTATATTTTGCCACCCGAACTGCGCTGCATGGATATGTCAATGACTAGGTTTGGTGTTTATATATGCAATTATGTTCATGTTAGCTCTTCGAACTGTGTGTTTGTGTTTTGATAGTTATTCTAGTGTCGGTAGTATGTTGTTGTAGGTCGAAACTTGCGCTGTTAACATCTGTACCTGCATTTTACAATAGCAACAAGCCGGTTATGCCCAATATTCAAGAAAGCTTGCAGCTTATTGCTCTTGAAATATGATTTTCGCTCTGCATGAGATTACTATCTAGCTTTCACTTGTTTATTATGTTTGTTAAGCCCGGTTTGTATTTGTGGACTGATCTGGACTCTTTGCTTTGGCAGGCGTGCCTTCTTCGCAAGAAAGGGTGTCTGCAAGGAACCAAAATTCCAGTCAACCCAATATTCCGTTCTCTCCTAATCATGCGTTGCAGCCAGGAAGACCTGGCGGAGCCTTGAAGTTTACTATTGTTGAACTGAACAAAATTACAGGTAACTTTTCGGAAAGTCACAAGATTGGACAAGGAGGATTTGGAACAGTGTACCAAGGGAAGCTCCGGGACGGCACCACTGTTGCTATTAAGCGAGCCAAGAAGGTGATGCGAGCTTTTATAATGTGTTTCAAATCATTATTATAAGTGAGTTTCAATATGTGTATGTGCGTGTTTCATGTCATCCGATGAGTGGGATTATCAAAGGTACTGACACCTGTGTCGGTGCCAGGATGCATTTGAGACCAGAGTCTCCAAGGAGTTTCAGACTGAAGTTGATATGCTGTCTCAAGTGGAGCACTTGAACTTGGTGAGGCTGTTGGGGTTCTTGGAGGAGAAAAACGAGCGGATCCTTGTGACTGAGTATGTGACAAATGGGAATTTGAGGCAGCATCTTGATGGTACAGCCTTGAGATATATTAAACCTATATTAAATGATCTTTGTAGAAGTAGTTTCGAGGAATGATTTAGGCTAGCATCTAATATAATGTTTGACAGATTTATGGCAACCTGTAGGAATGCATAGGAATGTGCTCTTTGGAGCTTAAGGAAGCTGTGAAATCTGTTAAACAAATGAGATGATTGATATATCGTGAAACAAGGTGATTTCTGAAGAGGGTGGGGGTCCCTAGCTGAATGCTACCGTTTGTTTTTTTTGTTTGTTTATTAGGGTATTTTACTCATTTGTGACCGAACTTCAGATATTCATGCTATATGTTTTCCAGCTGGAGGTTGTCCATATGGTACTACCAACCTTGTCTTTATAGCTTGAATTTTTATTGACAAGGGGTACTGTGTGACTTTGTCCAGGTGTTCCTTACGGGGTCGTTCTGGACATGAGCAAGCGTTTGAACATTGCTATCGATGTTGCTCAAGCTCTTACCTATCTTCATTACTACACTGGTACTTCAGTTGGGGCATTTGCTAATTAGATCTTAGTCCGTTTATGAGTAAATCCTTGCAGTTGAGCATTGAATTACAGATAAGGTTTACCTCCTGTTATCTTGTTGGTATTTATCATTTATACCCATTGCTTTGCTTTGATCATTCCAGACAGACCCATAATTCATAGAGATGTCAAATCTTCGAACATCTTGATCACTGACACCTTTCGCGCGAAGGTGGCGGATTTTGGATTTTCTCGAGCGGGTCCATCTGGAGATGCTGGTGCTACTCATGTTTCCACTCAAGTCAAGGGTACTGCAGGTTATCTGGACCCGGAGTATTTGACAACGTATCAACTGAATGTGAAAAGTGATGTGTATTCTTTTGGAATATTGCTGGTAGAACTTTTCACTGGGAGACGCCCTATAGAATTGGGACGTACCAGTAATGAGCGCGTGACTGTAAGATGGGTAAGTTCTCTTTCGCTGCTTCACTTGTAGTTTCGTAATTTCTGGATGCTTTGAAGTCTTCATGACATGAACAATGATGAACGGAATTGCTGACGAACGTTATGTCATCATTTTGGGAAATGATATATACAAACTCGGGGTTAAACTACTCCAATAGATATGGGGGCGGTCACTTTTTGCTTTGGGGATTAAAACGATGTGGGCCTCTGTGAGACTGTCCTTGAAGGCGGTTGAAGTTTTTTGTTTTTTGTTTTTTGGGTGGAATTTCCTTCCTGGTTTTATCTCTGAGATAGTGATTTGTTGATTTCCAGGCATTTAAGCAATTTGTGGAAGGACGTCTGAAGCACATTATCGATCCAATGATTCATTTAGCATCGGCGGATCTGGCGATTTTGGAGCGCATATTTGAACTTGCGTTTTCTTGCTCTGCACCTACCAAGGTTGACCGTCCCAACATGAGCGAGGCGAAGGAGGTTTTGTGGAATATCAGAAAAGATTACCAATTTAGATTAGACCGACAGTCGGACAGTTATGAGGCGGAGAGTCCCGACGGTGGTGACTCTTTTGATAGTGTTTATAACCGACACGGGAACCCTCCCAGAACTCCCAGGGGTAGTCGGTATGCTGGAGAATCTGAAAGTTTGAAGGCTCGAACCAGCAGGCGGTCAGAAGATAGTACCAGGAATCACTTAAGCTGAACCAGCACTTGATAAAGAGGAGTGTCACGTCAATAAAAGATGTCAGAGGGCATTGCAAGGAGGTTGGTTATGCTTCAGCTGACGGTTTTCAGTACCGAATTACTGCATATCCTTCGGGGAGACGCCAAACTCTAGACTTCCTCTTTGTGTTTTGAGCAACATTGGCTGATTGCCGTAGCAGATCCAGCACTTATTTGCCGAATATATTATTTTATTTGGAATTTCAGAATACTGTCTATGACCAGCGGGAGAAACGTCATGGCACTCAGGACAGTCTGCCTTTTACAAGACTCAAATTCTTCCTGTGACTTGTATTTGAAGATGACAAATTGGAGGTATATGACTCACAATCTTTTGACCCTAAGAGTTTTGCATTAGTTGACTGGACCAACCCAATCAGCTTAACTGCTAGGGACTAAAGTAGATGATTCTATTTCCTTCATTTTATGCATTTTAACATATAAAGGAGTGGTATTTGGGAGATTCATAGAGCCATGGAGAGGTCACTTTGGATAAAAGGGCCAAGCCTTTTGAGATCAAACCTTATCTCGATTTATAAATTTCTTATGCAGTTTTGAATTGCGAGGATGTAGACTGCTAGAAGTGACATTACGCAACCCCATTTTCCATTCAAGATGAGTGGCCATGTACATTTAGTGAAGTTATGCTTACATCACTTGCTAATAAGTGCAAGAATAGATGAGTTAACTGTTAGTAACACGGGTTAATAAAGGAGACAGGATTAGGTCCTTAACATTTTTAGTGTCCTCTACTTCCAACTTCTTTGTTTCTGTTCATGGCTATGAAATATGGTGCACGATTCTAAGTATGTGTACCCATGCATCTGTTGCAAGATAGCGGGGAGCCGAGGCATTGAAGGAAGTTAAGGCTCAAAGGCATTATGGAGCGCACTTCAATTTTGCTTCTGATTCTGTCCTGGTAAATTGGCAATTCGGAAACTACTCGGCGCCCGCCCCTTGTTCGGGAGACTTGACGGTGCTACTTTTGATGTTTTTCTACGTGGAGGGTTCAGTTGCCTCTCTTTCTGGCATGGGTACCTGGACTTTAAGACACACACAAACTGTGACGGCATATGAAGAGAGATAGTTGTCAGTCTTTACCCTTACATGGCTTCGAATCTCAAGTTGACTGCAGACCGTCATTAGTTGCTCAGTAGTACAAATTGGACTGTAGATGTATCGTGTACAGATTTCATGGTATAGGGAATTTCTTCGGCTCAATTTCGCAGTGATGAAAGTGTCCATCTCTTCTTACTTTCCCAGTTCATAACACGTGCTAAGGCTATCTGAATTGTATGACTCTGAATTTTAAGTCTCACTAAACCCTCTCTAATTGCACTGCGTCGGGGTACAAATAGACTCCTTACACTTATGTGTAGGAGTTGACGTGTGGAAGGTGTCCAATCCTCAGATGTCTAATCAGATGTGTCCACTCACAGTTGGGTTTTTCTTTTTTTAATTTACTCCGTATTATGAAACTTTCAGAGATGGGTTGGTTGAGGTAAGTCAATGGCATCTTAAATTGCCAATATCCATGTTTTGTGCCTTCTGTGTGGCCACATAGTGAAAATTTTGTTCACCAAAATTTGCAAATTGTAGTGAAAGATGTTGCAAGTACAATCTAGTTTTTTGCTTGGAGAATATGTTATAAATGATCAAAAGCATCACAAACTCCTACAATTGGTTGTAGACTTTGTAGGGAATAATGCATTTGGAACCTTGAAGCATCGTAAAGTGTTGTCAAGATAGTAGCATCCTTTGATAGCCACATTGATCATCTAATCAAGTTTTAAATAGGAGTGATGATTTTACATATAAATTTGGTTTGCAATTGGGTAAAAAATAGGAATGCATTTCAAGTACTTGAGAACATGTGCATGGTAGATCTTTTTGGTCGCCAGGATTAGAAGAAGTTATAAATACCATTTATAACATGCCAATTGAATCAAAAGGGGCAACTTTGGAGAGTATTAGTAGATGCATTAGTAGAATACATAGTAGTGTGGAGTTGAACAAACTTGCGCACAAAGAAATTCTCAAGTTGAAACTCAAGATTCCTTTGCATGTGTTCTTTTCCAACATCTATGCTTCAACTAGAATGTGGGAGGGGGTATCATTGATGCGCGTTACAATGTAAGAGAGTGATATACACAAGTAGTTGTGGGGTAGTTGGATAAAAGGTGATAACAAAATGCATACCTTTGTTGTCATGAATAAATTCCACTAGGGAGAAAAAGAGATATATACTGAAATTAATCCCTAAATGTCCTAGGCCTTTTTTGAGTTTCTTAGAATTTATTCTATATTGAACCAAAAAATATATATTTTGATAAGTTTTATCAAGTTATTTGATTTGTAATTGTACAATTTTAAACTAAACATGTTAGAGATAATATGGAAAAAGAAAACACAACAATATCATTATGGATTGAAAGATCATGATGTTTAACCCCTAAATGCCCAAGGCTTGTTTTGAGCTACTTGGAATTTGCTCTACATTGAACAAAATGCCAACATTTTGATAAGTTGTATGGATTTTTTTGGAATTGCAACCGTACAAATTCAAACTAGACATGTTAGAGATCTCATATGAAAAGAAAACACAACAATATCACTTATGGAGTGAAAGATTATAATGTTTGACCATGAGGGTGTTAAAACTGCACAAATTTTCCAATCCTCTTTTCACAAGTCAAATCTAAAAAGTTGGTGACCAAAAAAATATGATGTTAAAGGGCCTAACATGTATAACCCCAATCAATTTATGGCTTCTTAAAATCTACTCTATAACTTTTTTAAATGAATTTTGAATGTGATTTTTTCTCCAAGATCTAGTGTATTTGAGGCTCATTTCCAAGAGCTCTCAACACTACGGGAAGTCAAGATTGCAATGGGTACCCTTGCACAAAATCTTAAATAGAAAAATCACTATCATTTATTTTCAAGATCAAATTTTTAATGCTAAAATTAGACTTCAAAAAGAACTTTCCAAAAATATAAAATACTAAAAATAGCAACTTAGTTAGGTTTTATTTAACTTCAAAGTTTTGCAAACACCAGATTTGGGTGCCTCGGGCATTTAGGGGTTAATCATGAAGGTGTTGAAACTTTGAAAGTGATTTGAAGTCTTTCAATCTTTTCACATGCCAAATCTAAAAAATTGGTCACCAAAAAATGAAGGTTTAGGCTACATCCTTGTTACTTATCTAGTATTGCAAAATATTAGTGAGGAGGAGAAAGAACCAGTCTTTTGCTTTCATAGTGAGAAGTTTGGCTATTGCTTATGGAATATTACGGTTACCTAATAGACAACCAATTTATATACAAAAATTTGTCATATTGCAACCAAGTGTATCCCTAAAGTGACTAAATGAGAAATCATAACAAGGGATACTTATTGCTTCCATTGCTAATCTTCAAGGATGGTGTGTTCTTGTAGCAATTATTGGTAATTATGGCTTATATTCAAATTTCAGTTTTGGCCTTCATCTTTATTTAAATTCAAATTGTTCATATGTAGATAAAATCAAAAGTCATTGACTATCAATGATTGTTACATAGATTTGCTTGATTTTAGATGATACAACCTTATGCCAAGCTAATATCTACTTGTTCAGTTTGTTTGACATTATAAGAATTCAATTGAGATATAAGTTGAAATCTAATACTATATTCAAATTTCTAGCATCTAGTGAAATTGACATTGATTTATTTACTTAGTCAAGTGAAATGTAAATCAATATAGCTCATTTTTGTTTTCAAAGACTTAATCCTTTCTAAATACAATTATCCACTTTTAGAAGACAAATGGACTTCTAACTAACTCACATGTATCCCAAACCTAACAAGTGAAAAATGTCCAATCAAATTTGTACAACTTGAGATGTGTAGATGTAACAAATTTAGAAGGGCACTAGAATACATGAATTATATATATATTAGCATGCTAGTTGAATCACCATGTAAGATTCAAAGAGGCTAGTTAGATATTTTTGAATAAGTTGATGAAGTTTGGTCAGAAAATAAAGAAGACATATATAAAAAGAAAATTTCTACCAATTAGCATTGGGATTCCAAATTTTAGGTGAGTAGAGAATCCAAACTTTAGATTCACAAAGATATCCAATAGAACTTATTTTTGGTTATTTTTTTGTTCTACTCTAAATTTCTCAGTCTTGCAATGGAATTTCCATTTGTTTATGAATAAATAAATAAAAATTCTTGGCCTTTTTTTTTGCACTAAAGGAGGATTGGCTAAACTATTAGAATCTAATATGCATATAGAATATTAGAATTGGAAATAGACTTTAATCTCCTTAATCTAATTGCTTAGGAAATTGTCACAATACAAGTTCAAATAGTTTGAATGAGAGACAAGTGAACTCTGAGGAATGATAGTATGGCAAGTGTGCAAAATATTCTAGAATGTCTTTGTCAAGAGGGTCAAATTAAAGAGGTCTAAATGTAATGAAGTCTTGGACATCAATGAAGTTCATCCACCCTAATCACATTGTCCAAAGTCTTTAGAAGAATCTTTCAAAAAAATTGGTCATAGAGATTGACAATTAAAATACACAAAATCTAAGTTAGGAACACCCCCAAATGCCATTTTTTCCCTATTGTGGACACTTTCTATTATTAAATTTGAAGAATTTTATACTTAGGCTTTGTTGTTTTTGTGCTACCAATGCCGGTCAATTAAAGGTTTCGAGCCTCTGTTTTGGAGCCAGAAGACCTTGGCAATACAATTCTTCACACATATATAGAAGCTAGAAAAATATTAAATTTCTATTCAAAATTATTTTTTCATTTGATAGTCTTCAACTCTTCAATTTTAGTTCTACTAAAATATTGACTAGCTTTTGGAAAAATGAATTTGCAACTATAGAGTATTGATCTTCTAATTTTTAGAATGATACAACCAAAATATATGAACCATGATGTTCAATACTATAATATACGTCTAGAGAGATTTTCAAATTTTTTGAGCATCATTTGCATTTGCTATTTTTTTTATTTTTTTTATTTTTTATTTTTATGATAATTTCAAAAAAAATCCTAAATAATGTGAAATTCTTACAATTAATAGAAGACATGTGATCACATCTCAAGAAAAATAAATACAAAAAATACATTCATACATACTTATTACACTATAAGAAAAAGGGGTGTTTTAAGTGAATTTTTAAGTATAGTTTTAGACACAAGATTATAAGTAATGACCTCCCGGGGAGGTCACTTAGTGTATCTATAGTATACCACGTGCGGCTAAATGATTTTTGGACCTCCTATTTACTTTTTAATAAAATATAATTTTAGCCTACAATTTTGAGCATTGTTTAATCAAGACTATAAGATTCTATTGTCAAAATCTTCAATCCAAATAATATATGAAATGATTTCTAGAGAAGGTTGAAAAATGAACCCAAATGACATGTTTTTCAACTCAAGTATTTATAGAGAACACATTTAGACAACCATTGCATCAATATTCAAGAAATATAAACTTTCAATAGAGACTCATTTTTTGGGAATTTTTTGTGTATTTTTTAAACAATTTTTTCTTATTTAATATAGAGGTGTGAAAGTTATTTTCAGCTTTACAGTGTATCTTTTTACTTCAAAAATTTGTATCTTATTATAATTTACGTATAAAATTATCAATAATTCATAACGTAAAACTTTCAAAGTAGGGAAATTTTTTATTTTTATTTTTTTAATTAATTTATTTATTTTTAGACTTATATTTTAGGATTTAATCCTAGAAATATTTAGAGTCTATCGTTGGAATATAAATTCATACATAACATTTATGCTTTAATGTCATATTGGTTGTGATATTATAATTCTATCCGAAAAAAGTCTCCTTTGAGGAGTTTTTTTACAGGATGATTCTGAGATACTAAATCCCATAGCAAGCAACTTGTGCACCTTACATAATTTAATAGTTGAGCTGTAAATTGCTCAAATTATGTTAATGGTGATATCTATTGCTTGTCAGGATAGATATTTGATAAGCTTAATGAGTTGCCATGGTGGTTGGATTGCTCTTCCTAAAATAAAATATGACGACACTGAGAACCAGTAGCTTTAATTTGCCTGTGACATACTGGCAGTTAAGAAGGGATGCACTACAACAGAAATGAGTTGGCTTCGATAGAAGACAGTTAGCCTGCTGTGACTATTTTGAAATTTTGCTGTGCCTGGGGTATACTCTATCTGCATTTCGTAATTAGTCCTCACTAACACATAACAAGGTTTAGTGATCACCTTGCTTTTGGGATTGCACAATCAAGCGTCTTGTTGCTTACAGAGATGGTGCTTGGATCACAGAACAACGGCCAATAGGTGTTCTATTATTATGTAGCAGACTCTTTTCAACTCCTTGGAATCGAATGTGCTTTGATTTTGTAGGTTGGATTGGAGATTTTCTTTGGTGAATATACAATAACAAGTAGTGGCAACTTGAAGACACCTCGTGCACGTCTAATAGCATACTAATGGTTTGCTGTTTTGATATGGGTACAAGTGAGGGTTGCCACCTCTTGAGGATTTTTTCAAAATTTTCAAGCTACGTATTTTTGGCGTGTGAAGCTCATGTGTATCACCTTCTTATTTTGCTTGGATTTTCTAATCTAAAGCTTTGGTTGGTAGTTTTGATCAATGTCGTGGGTCTAGAACTTAAAAATGATCACTTGTTCTGTATGCTGGTATTTTTTCGGTTTATAGTCACAGCAAGCCTGCTGGGCTTTAGCTACTGAGACAGGGCATTCATATTCTGGCCGAAATTGTATGCCTGGCCAAATTTGTAGGTCTGGTCGAAATTGTACAGGGAGTGACATTTTTTTACTACTGTATATTTTTTTCGATAAATCAGTCCACTGATTTATGAAGAGTTGTGCTCAAGTTATATGCTATCTAATGAAGTTCTGTGCATACGGTACTCATTTAGACATACTCTGTTTTCTTTAAGATACAAGTGCTATAAATAAGACAGAAGTATGTTCACAATACTGGATACTAGCTAACACTTGGGTAGTGTTATATGGATCAATGAGTCTAGTTTTTGCAGTAGATACGAAAACTATTCTTATCCAAAAATTTAAGTGTGATTTACGATAGGGATCTAGAATCTACTCTGAATCTATCAGGGAAGTTGAAACAAAAAACCCTTTTTTTAATTTAAATTTGAAAAAGTAAATAGAAGGTCCCAAATCCATGCGACACGTGGGTTGTATAAATACATAGAGTGACCTCCCCGAGAATGACCTTCACGGAGATTTTCAATAAAATTTTACTAGAAACACATGTATTTCTAGTAAAGCCACCTACAAAAAGTGAAAGATGAAATAGAATGTCACATTTAACTACTTTTGGACTTTTAGGTGCATTCTGGACAAATAATTGAAAGATCTCCAAATAATAGCATATGGAGATCTCCAGATGTTTGTATAGATCTCTTGATGTTTTGCATTATCTCCAAATGACCAACTTTTTTTCTATTATCAATTCTGAATCCTCCAAAAGTCCGGAAGTAGTTAAATGCGGCATTAGAGCACCTCAAGGATTCTTGTAAGTCTTCAACTATTATTTGCTTCTATAGGAGTCAATTGCTTGCTGTTTTGAATTCCGCTTGGAATTTAGTCATTTTCATATTATTTTCAAAGGTAGTCAATTAGCTTGATGCATGTAGAGGAGGATTTTGTGATGCAATGCTTGATTAGTCAATTTGCACCATTGCATGTAATATTTGGAGGTCAATTGCAGGAATTAGGATTTGGCAATTTGTTTCTCAATTTGTGAGGGTGTTGATCTTTTGGATTGCGGTGGAATGGGATGCTTGTGAATGCTCATGAATTTTGAGTAAGGAACTTAATATTAGAGGGTGTTTGAAATTTTGAATGCTCAAATTTTATGATAGCTAAATTATTATTATTTGGTGGACTTTGTTATTTTTGTTGTTAATTAATGCTTTCTAATTCACTTGTTTTTGTATTTTTTATTGCTTTTATCTTCATTTGCAAACAATTTCAAGAACTGGAAGAAGATAAAGAAAGAGGAGATATGAGATTGAAGAAAAAGTTGTTGAAGGGATTAGGGTTTAGAATTGAATGTAAAAGTTTTACATTCAATGAAAAATGGTTATTGTACCGCTTTCAATATTTGTATAAAGTTATTACAATAAATAGAAAATTGACACGTGTCCTTCTTTTTGTAAATCATGTGTAATTTATATATTTTTTGACACGGTTTATCACTATCACTATCACCTCAAAAAGGTAGTAACTGTTTGTAACTATTCTTATTATACTAAACAATTGAAAATCATGAATTTAAATAAAAATTAAAAGAATGATGATTTTTGAATTTATATGAATATACTATAATTTTTTAAGTGGGGCATCCAAACCATTTTTTAGAGGGCTACAACTTTTGGCACCTATACATTATTAGCACCTTTTCTTTGTAGTAATAATTGGTAGAGGTTTTGTTTATAAGAAAGCACTAATGCACAACTAGTGTTCTCTTTGAATACAAGATCAGATGTTGAAACATAGCTCAAAGATGGGTCAACACTTGCCTCATAGCACTCAATGCCATACTCTGGAATGTTGTCTTTTGACTTTTGCTATGGTAGAGGTGATGGTGGAAGTTGGAAGTGAGATGGTAACTTTTAGCTTGCGCATCAATCACCTTAACCCCTGAGCGCCCAGCCCATATTCACAAAAATCCAAACCCTTCTATACTCATTTCAATTAAACTATCACCTAAGAAAAGATCCACACTAATTAATTGTACCAATTGGTAGTAGAGACATGTCCGGAGATATAGGGAAAGGAACACGTCCATTGACCATACCATTGAAAAGATTATAAGAGTAAAACAAGGACATCTTTCAAAAATGGAGAGGCCATATTTTGGCCCATGGGGCGCTATCATGCAATACAAATTGTGACATGCAATACAAATTGTGACATGCAATACAAATTGTGACATGCAATACAAATTGTGTTGCATGCTTCTTGCTTGTGAAGCTAATTGTCTTTTTGAAAAAATGTTGTACAGGATTGAGAGCTTTTCAAAGTGTTGTAAAAAAGTGAGGAGGATTAGTAGGGTGATTGCACGAAACACTTGTACTATTTTCTGTCACATGTTGCATGCTGATTAATTTTTTAGCCATAACTTTTGCATTTTGATTCCAAATGATTCCAAATTCATATACAAGGTACTTATAACTATTATACACCTTGCATAATTTTTTGGAATTTTTAAATTTTTTTTTACTATTTAATAATAGCCCCCGATATTTTGTCACAAATGCCAATTTGGGGGGTTTTAGTACTATTTAGGACCCATAAAAACGAATTTGGAGCTGAAATTTGGTAGAGATGGTCTTTTAGTAGACTTGTAGCTATTGTCCAAAGGAATTTTAAAAATACTTAATTTTATATGGTGTAGAAGTTCACAAAGTGAGCCTCTTTCTACTTGCATTTCAAAACATGAAAAAAATTATTTTGGTGTTTTTTTTGGTGAATGACCATCTTCATAAAGTTGCTACAAATGGCCAATTTTTATTTTTTTTATTTAAGTTTTTTCCTATTTTCTACTAATTAAAACATCAAAGTATGCATTTTCTAACGATTTGGTACTTTTTTAGTTCTCCTACTTAGAGAATTTTTTAATGAATTTCCTTTGGTGGTTACCTTCATCTTAAAGGTGCATACATTAGTCATATTTTTTGAATTTTTTTAAAATTGATTTTTGAATTTTAAAGTTCTCCAAAAAAAATCACGAGTACTATTGCAAAATGCAACAAATAGTACAAGTGTTTCGTGCAATCACCCAGTAGCAGTAGCCCAACTTAGAAGGGCTACTTAGTAAATGCAAGGTAGCATTCATTGGCATTTCAGTGACTATTATTATTAGAGTAGCTTGTTTATAGTGTATTTATAAATGATGTCCATTCAAGGCTGTTGATGGCTCATCACATCAAGTTCATATTAGATTAAAAAAACTTGAAATTAAAAGGAAAATACATAGTAGTGCATTTTGAATTTTTGATTCATAGGCAATGTACTAGAATGTTGGTATATAATTGCATTTCACCAATTGAAGCAAAGACAAGCCGCTTTGCATTGAAGGGATTTATATTTTTTGGCATTGATTTATGAGTCCTTGACCTTTCATGGTTTTATAATTTTATGAGCCTATAAATTTTCCCCTGACGTGAATATGACTTGAATATTCAGACAGTTATGTAATTGATGTCTAGTAGTTGAAGTCCTTTTTACAACCAACTATCGGCCTTGCCATTTAAAATTATAGTAGGCAACGCATACAATGGTCATTAATAGTCATGTAGCCTTGAATAGTCATGTAGCCTTGAATAGTCATGTAGCATGTGAAGAGCCCCCATGTTGAAATCTAGCCTAAAATTAGTGTTCAGACTTGCTTTGTTACCTATCCTCCTCACTCATAGATTGATTTCAAATTTTGTACTACAATGCAAACGTCTTAGCCTGTATTGCCTTTCTAGCAAAAACAACATATCAAGCCATAACTTTTCACTCTTATATTGAAATGTCATAAAATTTTGTTCACATGAAAGATATTCCTTGTCTACATCTTCTAACAAAGTTTGGGCAAAGAATATGCATATTTCCATTTATAATAGCATATCTAAAATTGGTATGTTGCCAAAATTTGTTAGTTGGTCCTTTAGGGGGTAATAGAATACCTTGTAAATACCTTTCTAGCACCCAAACCAACGAATACATATAACAAGTTTTGGCTAAAATAGGAATGAATTTCCTTTAGTCTTGGGTATACTTGTAAGGGATATAAACTGGAGTTGCTAGTCATTTAAAAACCTAGGTAGAAATCAAATTGTTAGCCTTCTAGGTGAAAAATGTAATCATCACAAAGAGAAGATAATTTGAAGACTACGGAAGGTGTTTGTCGTATAAAAACACACTAGGAGTCCAATGGTGCAATCACTTTGCCAAGATTCCACTTCAATTCAAAAGATTTCCAAACTGCCTAATTCCATAGAAGATAATAAATTGTAAGCCTTTTGGAAAAAAGAGCAAAGTAATACTATGAGCCTTTTTTGCATCCATATATGCACTTTGCACATTTTAGACTACTTGTATCACCATACTTTCAAGATTACATTAGGGCGCAAGGTTGAGAATGAATGCTCCTTCCTTAGAATTACATGTATTTGGATTCATGCATCTTGTATGTTTTCTAAACCAATCCCACCTTGTCAATGATATGGTGCCTACAATTTGGAATGTAATATGGCACCAAATATAAAATATTCAAAAAATGTATTTGAGCATGGTTTCTATCATTAAATTTTCTAAATATTGTAGGATCTTGTTAGAAGTTAAAAAGAAAGTACTGATATTTTCTTACCATGCATTTTTTAGAACATCATATAATTAAACTATGAATTTTCAATGTACCCAAAACAGATACATTAAAATTTATCCTAGATTCTTATGAACTAAAACTAAACCAAATTTTTATCTTTAAAGGAAATTTGGGTCTTGGAGAAGATGCCCAAAATTGGAGTTTAGAATCTTTATTACATAGGTATCATGAAGCTTGATCAAAAGGCCAATTAGTGATGAATTTCCACCTTCTTCAAGCTAATGGGCAAACTCCAAAGCTACTATTCAAAATTTATGACAAACTTTTCAATGTAAGAATTACACTTTCAAATTGTAAGTTTGAATCCAAAACTTAGCTTGATAGATGCATCCATAGGAGACAAAATAATGATATTGAGAAGTTGGTATGTAGTTAAGTCTTGGAGATGCTATTGATTTTCCTCAAGCTAGATTTTTTTATAAGGGGTTAAATAAAGAATCTCCAAGGATTCATTTTAGAAACAAGTCACAATTAGGTACACTTGCCTTAAGATTCTTTGAAAACCAATTCCTTTAGGCTGAGTCTCTCCTAAAAAGATTAAATAAAAATTTATAGGGATTGATTTTAGAAAACGTCACAAATAGGTGCCCTTACCTTAACCCCTAAAGGTTTTGATGTTTTAAAGTATTGCTTTAAAGTACTCAAATCTAGAGCAAGGCTAAAATCTTCATCTATATTTATTCATTAACAAATCCAACCATAGGATCCTTTAGTTAACTTTTTAGAATACACCCTTCTAAATTTTTTGAATAAAAAACCTTACAAGTTGCAAGATCAAGCCACATGATTTAAAATAACTAAATTCTTAAGAATTTAGAAATGGAATTGTAAAATTTCAATTCCAAAGATTGTAATGTTGTAATAGATAATCTACATCCAAACGTGGTGTGGTCCTTTAGGGGTTAAGTAGGACAATGGCAATGGATTTACACTCACAATAGGATGGTAATAGAGATGTAGGCAACAATTTTAGATACACTAGATTTGGGGCTAATGACTACATTTCATTTTGACAGATTTAGGGGGATGTGCATGTTGGAGACAGTAGGATCATCTACCTCTTTTTAGCTTAGGTGAATACTTTAGGTTGAAGCAATCATGGGTTGTTTAAAGGATGTGCATGATTCTGTTTTGTATATGGTTTTGTAATTTCAGGGCAAACCACTTTAGAAATTCACAAATATTAAAATTTTAATTGGAAATTATAATTTTAATTGGAAAATATAATTCCTCTTGGGTTTAATTTGTGAAACAATCACAAACCTTTTTCTATTGGATTTCTCTTGGTGTAAGCTTAAGGAATACATCAATTACACCATGATATTTGTCACTATTACTTCCATTTTATTTACATAATTTAATACTATTTTAATTATTTTAGTAATTGTTATGATTTTTACAAAGATTTTTTTTAAAAACATATAAAATTCAATTTGATGTTTTTAATTATGAAAAAAATAAATTTAAGATGAATACTAATAACTTATTCATATGTTGTCTAGGTAATACATGCCAAAGTGAGTTGGAATCTTCTTTCACTTGTAAATAAGGTCCAATAAAATTTATTTAATTTTATACTAACAATAATAACTATTACTAGCAATTGTGAATGTACTTGCTTTACCACAAGGACATCTAAAGGTTATTCAATGTTATGGTTTTTGCCTTGCATGTGAGTGCTTCAAAATTAGAAAATTGTTTATAATCTCAACGGGACCAGTCCACTTCAAGACACATAATAGTTTCTAATGGGATGAAAAGAGGTATTTTTTATTTCATAACGTGGGATTGCATAGATGCTATAATGTACTTCTAGTCCTTTGATTGATAATGGTGGACCAACATCCAAAAATCCGACATAATTGAGGTTATTTCTAATAATGTGAAAGCATAAGCCTCATTATAAGAAATAACATCCCTCACCACTATTGTGGCATGACAATTTATTTCTCATGATAAGGCCATGCTTTCACATTACCTAGTCTAGTCTAGTCTCAAATTACAAAATAAATTATCTAGACTAGAATCACCATTATTCAGTGACCAAAAAGTGCATTAAGGTAGACATACCCATTTTCAAGCACCTGCCCAAAATTAAGCCCTATGAATTTGAAAATTAACAAATACGCAATTCAAGATGTTCAATTCAAATATGTCAAAATTAGGGCCTAGTTTTAGAAATGTACTAGAGTAAACTGGTCAATTATCGCATACATTCAAGAACCGCACAGCAACCATTGCCAATTATTGTATAGTCACCACAAGATTCAACTACCAATTCAATTGTGATATAAGGGAACAAAATTTTGTAGCAACCGCCCAATGACTTGCACACTATGCGATGAAGGGTTGCAAGGAATTTTTAAAACTAGATTTCAAGTACATGGCCTTTAAATTGCAATAAAATTTGTAGTAAAAAATCTTTTTGCATTCTCTCTTTTTAAAGTGAATCTTAACATGACATTTAATAATCAAGCCAAATTTCCAAACATGCAAGTCTCTATATTTATAGTGAGAAGGATTTG
Organism: Antitrichia curtipendula; assembly: GCA_951230915.1. Taxonomy (NCBI): domain Eukaryota; kingdom Viridiplantae; phylum Streptophyta; class Bryopsida; order Hypnales; family Leucodontaceae; genus Antitrichia; species Antitrichia curtipendula. The sequence goes on along the minus strand of OX579634.1, from coordinate 24,413,506 downwards.
AATTATATATGTGCAGTGATTAGCAAGTTTACTATAGTTGTACTTTGAAGAATCGTAATTTAATTCTTGAAATATGTCCAAAGAGTACAACTTGAAAGTGTTTGGAATTCAATCTAAAATGACCTAAAACTACCCCTAGTGATGAACAAGTAGTAGCGACTTCTAATAGATTCCATGAGGTTCCCAGTTCAACTCCCTATACTCCCTATACTGACATTCTTCGCACTGGGGCTCTCCGGTGTTGACTTTGTTTGCATGGGGAGGGGGGTTGTTCTTCCACTTGTTATGAGTTGTTGTAGATGATGTGTCATGCACGTCTTTGTTGCGGCCCTTGAAGGCCGTATGTTTCAAAAAATAAAAAATAAATTGGAATTCTTTTTCAAATTGCCAGTAAGATTTAAAAGCATATATGACAACTTAATAATGGAACTAGTTCGTATGACTTAAGTGTCCAGTTGTAGTCAAGGAGCCTTGGCCTTACGGTTCTTTCATTGTTTTGTTACCTTCCCATAACTAATTGTTGACTTTTCAATGCTAACATGGCTCCGTTCCATTGGCAACCTGTCAACATTGCTATCACAAGTTGCAACTCATCACCTTCTTTTCTTTCAACTTGCTTCCTACACCCTTAAATCATGAAGATCAAAGGGGTAGTGATTGAAAAATGTACAACCAATCAGACACGTGTTAGATAACTGATAACTTTCTGACCCCTCCAAGCTGCTGGTTGTTCAGTTGTTACTTTGTCCTTGCAATGGAATTTTTTTTTTTTTTTCATTTGTGTCCCAAAAAGAAAGAAAAAAGAAAAAGGTGGAACTGAACAGGCACCCTTTCAATTCCTGCCACGCAGAATCCCACCAGGCACTCTGTCCCTATTCTCCAATCTCAAGAGTCAAGACCCTCCTTCCTGTCAGTGGAGTTCCAAGTGACCAAGACTGACTTCCAACCAGATCCGTCAGTCAGGTCTTCAGTTTAACCCTTAAACGATGGGCTCATAACCGTGGAAATCATCTCTTTTGACACCGTGTGAATTGTTGGATTAAAACAATGCAAAAGCACTCATAATAGGAGTAGTCACTCCTTCTTCACTCCGCACTTGGAGAATGGAGAATGGAGAATGGAGATGTGGCAACTTAGGGTTGGCTTCATGTTGGCCCTCCACGGTAGATTATTCTTAACTAGTTATATCTTCTGCACTCCCAATCTTCACCTCAAGAGGTGAATAATAGTGGTAGTCACAGCTTGTTCACCGTGATGGTGAACAATGAACAATGAACAATGGAAAGTGCTTTGAGGGGCCAATGAGAAGTGACGAATATTGAACAAGCCGTGACCACCCTTTTTGTTCAAATGTTGAGAATGAACAACGGAGGATGGATAATGGCGAGATGGACGGATGTAATTGAAAGTTAAGAGAACAAAGGAATAATCTTAGCGGAACATTGATTGTTCACTCCCAACATCCACCTCCGAAGGTGGATGTTGGGAGTGAACAATCAATGTTCCGCTATGAATATTCTGTCGAAAGCAAGCCAACCCTACGCCGCCACCACTTCAATGTTCATTGTTCACCATCACGGTGAACAAGCTGTGACTACCACTAATGGGAGTGGTGAAGACTTGTTCATTTAAGTATATTCTGCATCTTGCGTTGTACACCGCCTTCATGTTCATCCTATGCTCCACGTCAAATGTTGGTCTCCGATTCTCCACTCTCGTTCTCAGACAACTTTCGGAGGTGTCACACCTTCTTCACCCATTGCGGCTTCCCACTGGCTCCTCCTAACCCTCACAAATTTGTCATTCTCCATTCTTCAACAGCTCGGTGAAAGAATGTGTGACTACCCCTAATTGAAAGTCAAGCTATTGTAGATGATCTTTCCTTTTCCCACAAAATTTGGAGGATGAATAGTTGCACTTCTGTCCTACATAGGAGATTCTCTTGTCATTCATCAACCGCAAAACGTCCGCCTCCACGTTTAAGGATTAATGAAAATGTAACGTACCCGGCCGGCACTCCGGCATGCAAACTGACGGAAGACCTTTGTTTGAGTTGGATTGTTTGATTTCATTTTCTGCAGGAAAGACTCGAGTCCCGAGTTCCCCACTCACCCACTGCAAATAAAATAAGTTAGTGCGAACTACGAAGCGTACGTGGAGTTCGGTACGTGACCAATCAATCCACTGGGTTACGTAACTTACGTTAGTAAGTTCGATTCTTCCAGCAAAAGACAAGCACAGCAGCCTCTCTCCCCAGTCAGTCGCCATACTTGTACTTCCACATGGACCAGGATCATGGCCATGATTCATTACATACCAGGCTTTTTTCTCTTTTCTTTTTTCCATTTTTTCTTTTTAACAAGTGCCAAAGTGGCGATATAAAATGTTGTAAGGTAGTCTGCTCTTAGAGCGACTATTTAAGAGCTGATTGTCTTTTTCAGGGAAGCTAAACTCCTTGAAATAGGTTTTAGTAAATTTTTGTAGGAAGAAAAACGGAATTGGCATCTAACCCAAGTCGTTTCATATTTTTTGGACCTTCGGGGAATTAGTTAAGAATTTTTGAAGTTGAAATGCAGTGGTCACTAAAAGTGACCACCTCCTGAAATGTACACTGTTGATACATTGAAGAAATCAAAATGTAACTCTGTGTCATGTTTGCTTTTAGAGCCCGGTCGCTTTTAGAGTTGACTACCTTAGTGATGTTCCAAATTTTGATAGTCATCTGCATTTTGAATAAAAAATATCACATTAGCACATATCACATACAATATCCATAATTATGTTTTCATCCACAATTTGTTGACTTCATCCAAGATTTTTTTTAAATTTGAAGTTTTTTGATGAAAAAAACTTCATAGTTTGTTGTCATTTTTTAGCCAAAATATGTTTTGTTGCGCAATTTGACACTATTTCAAAAAAACAAAAAACAAAAAATTATTTTTTTACATATCCTTCTCCATTGGTTTCAGGAAGTTTCTAATCTCAAAAATGGGAGATATTTCCAAAATAATTTGAAAATGAAGGGCAAGATTGTTGAAGGAATGCTATTGTTGAAGAAATTAATAAAATATGTGGAGTTCTGTTGGAAATAAAAGGAGGAAGGAGCTATTGGGTTTAGTACTATGTCAAAGCTGCCTTTAACCCCTAAATGTCCCCTAAATGTCTAAGGCACCAAATTTTGATGTTGACAATACTTTGAATACTTTGAAGTTAAATGGAACCTGACTAAATTCTTATTTTATAATTTTATAATTTTAATAATTTCTTTTTGGAGTCTAGTTTTAGCATCTAAAATATGTTTTTGAAAATGATAGATTATGATTTTTCTGTTCAAGATTTTGTGCAACAATGTCCACTGCAATCTTGACTTTCCATAGTGTTGAGGGCTCTTGGAAATGAGCGTCAAATACACTAGGTCTTGGGGAAAAAATCTCATTATAAATTCATTGAAAAAAATTGTAGAGTAGATTTTGAGAAGCCATAAATTGATTGGGGTTAGGCATGTTAGGCCCTTTATCCTTATATTTTTTGGGTGACCAACTTTTTAGATTTGACATGTGAAAAGAAGATTGAAAGACTTCAAATCACTTTCACAGTTTTAACACCTCTCAGGGGGTGCACTTAGTTCTACTACAACAAACCATGTGCGAACAAGTGGTTTTTAATAAACTATAATTTCAACCTAAAATATTGAGTATTGTTTAACCCCTGAGTGCCTAAGCCTTTCCAAGTGTGTTCTTCCTATGAAAAAAGAGCATGGACTTATAGTTATCCCCAATGATGCAATTTCTTTTTTTTTCAAAATCTAACCTTATAAATGTTTAAAGAGCTAGCTTATTAGGATCTATACCAATTTTGAGTGCAATATTGCATAGGAGTTGTGAGATCATAACAAGAGAAATGTATGTTTTCTATTTTTAATATGTTGCCCCTTCCCACAATGTTTGAGAAATTTGCAAATAAATATTTTTGGAGATTGGAGGTGACATGAACAACAACAAATTATGTTAGCACACTAAAATACACTTTCAAAAAACTTAATTTCACATGAAAAGCTATCAAACTCATTACACAATCCACCTTGCAATTGTTGAAATGCAATTTTTTTTATAAGTAGAAATCGCAAATAACTCCAAATCAACACTTGCATGTTTAAATTTTCAACAGTGAAAATCATGAAAACACTTTACTCTTTCCACTGGGACCATTTTCAAAGCAAATGGATAAATACAACTTTTTAGATCTCAAATCAAGTGAAATTGGCAAGCTTTGTTCAAAGCCGGGAAATCAAGTAAAATTTGCAAACTTTACTCTTCCACTAATGATACATATATGCCTTTGAGGACCTCTCAAAAATCAAATATTTATCTTTTCTAGTGAAAAATAAAAGTTTCCAATAGTTAACCTTCAATACTGCCCATGAAATTTTTTTAACCGGTCAAAGGAATTTAATTGCTCGTATCCAAATGAGCCTGAAATTTTGCAGCAACTATATTTGGTTGCTCAGGCAGTTAGGGGTTAATAATGACTATAGGTTTCTATTGCCAAAATTTTCAACTCAAATAAAATATGAAATGATTTCTAGAAGAGGTTGAAAATAAACTAAAATGGCATGTTTTTCAACTCAAATAATCATAGAGAACACATTTGGATGACCATTGAATCAATATTCAACTCAAAATGAGCTTTCAATAGAAAGTTATTTTTAGGAATTTTTTGTTCATTTTTTAGACAATTTTTTCTAATATAATATAGGGGTGTGAAAGTTATTTTTCAGTTCTACAGTATACCTTTTTACTTCAAAAATTTGTAACTAGTTATCATTAACAAATAAAAATATCAATAATTCAAAACATAAACTTTCAAAGTAGGAAAATCTATTCATATTTTATTTATTTATTTATATTTAAAATTCAAAAAGTATATAGGGGTTCCAAAATTTTGTTTGCACATGGTTTCTAATGGATACTCTAAGTGAACTCCTTGAGTAACACCTTCATGATCAAACATTATAACCTTTCAATCCATAAGTGATATTGTTGTGTTTTCTTTCCTATGCAATTTCTAACATGTCTAGTTTGAATTTTTACAATTACAAATTCAAAAAAATTGATAAAACTTATCAAAATGTTGGCATTTTGTTCAATTTAGAGCAAATTCCTAGGAGCTCAAAAAAGGCCTTGGGCATTTAGGAATAAAAAGTTTAAGGGCATTGTTGTAAGGTGGGTACCCTCAAACCGCCACTTTTGCTACTATGCCTGCTACTAGATTGGTCAAATTTTCATATTTTATCTTATTGCCAAGTAAAAAGAGGTTCCAATGAACCAAATAATGCAACATTTGGATACCGTATGCAAAAGTTTTAAAAAGTCAAAGATTTTTTGATAGATGTCCTAAAATTGTTATTTATTCCAGATAGGTATATATTGATTTTGGAGATGTACACAAATGATGATGGTTTTAGGTGGGATGCAATTTTGGTCATACCTTCCTCTTGTGATTTTGTGGTAAAATTTGGAAAGGTACATCTACTCCCTTTGCTTATGAAGAGCCTTTGTGTTTCATTTGTGTTTTACAAAGGAAACATGGGTCTTTTGGGAAATAGAGCTAGTAGTTTAGATATAAATTAAATGACCTCAAATCCAAGTCTTATTGATTCTAAATTACACAATCATTGTTGTATGTGATTTATGAAAGAGTCACAAAGTGTAGCAATTCTAAATGCATTTTGTCTATGTACACCTACTATAAGTGTAGGGCAGGGTTGACACCTCTTTACCAAATAATTTTCTTGTCCCAAAATGATCTGCAAGCTGAACAAAATGTTAGGATAGAGGGAAATTTTATTTTTTCAAAAAACAAGGTTCAAAATGCAAAAAATATGATTTTTTTTCCAATGTATTTTGATACCATATAATTTTTTTGTTTTTTGATAAATTAATTTTACTAAAAATTTGGCATCTTCTTTTAGAATTATTTTTTATTGACCATGCCCTACATTTATGGTATATACAAGCTCTACAATGTAACTAATATTTTATTTTGTAGTTGCTTAGATTGTCATTTATAATAATAAAAAAACTTACAATCATGTAAGAAATTTTATCATTTTCCTAATTGCATTATAATAAAATAAAAAATGTTTGATGAACTGTTCATCATTTACATTGAACATAGTATATTCATGAATGCAATAATGCACCACGCATTTGGTTGGAAAACAATGGTTAGTTATAGTTTAAGTTGAATAATAATTAGAACCAAGCAAACAAAATAAGATCTAGTTGACTTCAAATTTCTTCTAAACATATTCTTGGGACTTTTAGACATCTTGAAGAGAATTATCTCTACAATTCAAGACTTTTTGATGATATGAAAAAGCCTTTGTATGATCATTATAAATATAGTGACTTTTCTAAGAAATATAGGATAAACTTTCCTCATGATGTTGTCTAGAATCTTTGAAATCAATTAAAATCCTAAATATATGTAAACTTAAAACTTTGGCCAAGAAAAAACCCTCACTAGCCATAACATTATTGAATTGGTTGAAAGATCATCCTTAAAGAATAAATCTTGGATAGTTTATTGTGTTTGGCAATTATCGCCTCTTTTGTTATTGCCTCTTTTGAGGGAAGTGAGAAACTATGATTTTTTAAGAAAACCATACATGAAAAATTGATGGTGTATGTGTATGTCATTCAGCCATTGATGGTGTCTATTTTCCAAAATAATTGAAAAGAGTACACATGTTATTTTGCCATTAGTTGAGAAAATGCAACAAGTACTTGTGAAATACTCACTCCCCACCCTATATTTGTATTTTTTTAAAATCTATTTGGCTTATTGAAATAATATGGGATATCTAAAATCTATTTGTTGTATTTATTTTGTATATATTTGTATAATATATATCCATATTTTGCATGGATATGTATGTATTTTATATGTTTCCATATGTATTAAATAAATAAATATATTCCACATATTAAGTGTATTCCATATTATATATTATATTTTGTATCCCAAAATGTTGACGGCCAAGATTGTCTCTTATGACTGCAATTAATGACAATAATTTACTTTTTTGATTGGAGATCAATGGCATTGGAGAGGGGAATTTTTTTTCAATTGAGATCAACATCTATGGATTTTTTTTAAGGGGGGAGGGATTGCAAGAACAAGACCTACTTGTATCTTTTACATAATAGTCTTATATAGAGATACAATGTAGGATTGATAAAAAATATTATAGAAGGTATAACCTAATTGTGACTTCTTTCTAAAAATCAATCCCTATAGATTCTTGCCTTAATAATATAGTCTATTCATGATCGAGAATCAAATATGTTCAATTTAAGGTACACATATTTTTGGCATTTTGAGGATTTATACTTTATTTGTATAATGTCTACAAAAAAGAAACTACAATAATCTAAAATCTCGACTTTTGGCTCCCAACAATACCTTATAAAAATCTTCATAGTTTAATAACAAGAACCATGCTCAAATGTTTATTTGGGCAATCATAAGGTAGGATCACTCAAATCAAAGCATATTTCCAATAAGAAGCACTAAAAAATTTAGAAAATAAGGAGATCTCGGTTGCACAATGTTCAATCTATAGACAAATAAATAGAGCACAATTTTAGAAAATCCACCAATTCAACTTTAATTTCTTAAATATTTTTTGGCAAATCAGATTCAAATATAGTTCATGGACTTTACACAACTATAGTTGCAATTTGTCTTCTTGTAATTAAAAAATGAGAGCTTTCCATTGCACTTTGTAGAGTTATCCCCAAAGTCATTAAACTCACCTTTCTTTGGTTTTAATTTTGTTTCTAATTCTAGATTGCAGTTTTATTTTTATTCAATTTTTTTTAGAATAACAAAGCATGATTGCATGTTATCTAATCACATTGGATTACTTTCTTCTTAAATTGAGGTTTAGATCCCACTCTTACAAAAAGAGGGGATCAAACACAAATTAGCACCTCAAGTTGTGCAAAAAACTTTTAATCCCCTATTTTTATTAGGATGGGACTCAAATCTAAATTTTGGAAGAAGACAACTCAATGTGATTAGATTGCAAGCAAAATCACTTCTTGTTTTTATTCCTAAGTAATGTAAGTTCAATAAAAATTCAAATGCAATCTAAAATTAGGGACAAGCTAGGGATCAAACAGGAGGGATTTCATCGGATATTTAGGATAATTTATATGTTTTACTAGTACAAATTTATGCTGAAAAAAGAAATTTAGACCATAGTTTTGTGTTAAATCTATATTTAAAAATATATATAATAGTTTTAGTTTCAATATATAATAGTTTTAGTTCCAAATTTAAAATATATAATAGTTTTAGTTCCAAATTTAACACAAAATCATGGTTTAAAATGTTTTTTTCAATATGGATTTATACTAGTGTTTGACCAAGGATTACTCTATAGCTTCCATTTCTAGTACAAAGATCTAAGGCAAAAAGAAAATATTTTTTTCCATATCCAACTTTAGAATCTAATATAAGTGTTGTATGAGAGTTTGAAGAATAAAATTCATGAACTTTAACCATATATACTATAAGATATTAGTGTTCAAAGTAGTTTTCATGAATAATTTTTTTGTACCTTATAATACTAGATTTTTGGACTTTAAATTGTTGTAAATTAACTTAAATTTTTTATTCTACAAGATTTGATATTTATATCTTTATGGTGGAGAATTGATTAAAAAATCTTGAAAAAAAAATTCACAGCATAAAAATAATTTGATTTTTATTCCTTAAAAAATTGTCAAGTAGAAGTACTAGATACATGATGGAAGGAGAAATAAATAATTAATAGTTATAAAATGGAATTAAAACATGTCAAATCTGAGGGCAATATTGTTGTATCAAGTAATTTAGACTCAATGAACCTTATTGTTTTGAAAAATTAAATGATTGCATAGCTTCATGAATACATTAAACAAATTGTAGTATTGAAATAGAAGTGAGCATGTAATTCTGCAATTCGCTCTAGTTGATCTTTTCCTATAGTTTGCACATTCTCAAGTACTCTCTTCACTTTCTAGAGTTGCCTATTGTTTAGCAAATGGAAGACAAATCATTGTCAAGGATACAAAAATAAAAAAATTCTCAACCCCAAATCTTAAATCCTACTCCCTTAAATTAAAAAAAAAGTATAGTATATCTTTCTTAATCTCATAGACTTTCTTGCAATGGGACACTTAATTCGTAATAGAGGCAATATAATTTTGGGTTGGAAGTCAAAAGAAAGTCTAGATGTCCCTCTTATGCGTTTTTTAAACATTTTATAAATAAACTATGAATTTTCATAAATGCTAAACACAAGGTACTCCAAAATAACTTTAGGGCTTTTCTAAATAGAGGCAATACATTTTAGGCAAGACTTTGAAGGCATCAATTTTAATAAAGGGGCCACAAGTACGTGCAATTCCCTTCTAAGGTAGGCACATCCATTCTATACCACTTAATGAATTCCTTTTGCATGTAGCAATGGTGTACATTTATTTCTAGAATGATACAGGAGGATGGTATTGGGTGTGTAAGGTTGGCAATGGTATATCTACATTAGCCATTGTAATAGAGTAGATAATGAACAAGAATAAGCAAAAGCCAAAAATATTAAGATAGGAGGTCCTAAAATTGACCAAACTCTAAAAGCATTCTCTAACACAAAGTAAAGGTACATTTTTCTTTCTCCAATATACCATGAATGTATTAGCAATACACATTTCACGAGGTAGACCATTGCATTTCAGCTTCAAAAATTCGTAACTAATTCCACAAAGGTCCAAAAAATATGAAACGACTTACCAATTCCATTTTTCTTTCTATGAAAAATTTAGTGAAAAAATATTTCAGCTTCCCGAAAAAGGCGATCAGCTCTTACTAAAGGCACGCTTTCTGGACCTCGGCTACCTTCTTGTGGGTCAAATCCAAGTCCAATGTCTCCATGCGAAATAAAGATTCCTCTGTGCAAGAATGAAATGAAATGGCAGGCAGGCAGGCAGCTGGTTGAGGAGCAGCAGGGGTCGCCTTTTTTTTCTTTTTCTTTTTTGTCTAACAAGGAATGAACGCGCAGTCATGAAGATTATGACTGTCAGTCTCATCACGCACAGGCACTCCTTCTCCTTCCCCACGACTTCGCCATGGCCTTCATTTCGCTGCATGATCGAAGCCAACCCACGAGCTTTTCACAACAATCGTAACGACACAAATGGCCTTGCCTTCTCGAACTTGCATTACTCCACACTTGCAATGAACTAATTCCACCGGATACGCTTTATTTTTCTTTTCATTTCATTTCAGGTGGTGCCATGTACATGATTTCCATCATCGGAGCCCGTGTCGTGCCGTGTCTGCTGCAGGGCGACCCAGCTAGCTAGCTAGGCGTTGGCAGGCAACGTCGGGATTGATTGATTGTTTGGTTTTGCAATTTGGAGCGAGAAATGCCCAAGCTTGAGCCTAGCTAGCCGGGAATTGCAATAGCCTAGACACATGTAGCAACGGAGAGGTCGGTCGTGCAGACTATGTTGTGAATGTTATTGCAGGCTTGGTTAATTTTGAGGTGACGGAACGGAAACTTCGAGCTCGCTGGCGCGGCATATGGTGCGTAATTGCTTGGGTTTGCTCTTCTGGGTCGAGACTGAGGGGTGTGCATGGACGAGTCTAGATTGGAGGAGGCGGTACGTTGATTAGAACCAGGACGTTCACTTGGCGACTCGATCGGTGAGGTAACCAATCCCACCATCAAGCTAGCGACCAGCTCTTTTTGTCTCTCACCATAGGGGCAAAACGGTTGGTTTGAATGCAAAAGGTTTAATTATTTAGGAACGGAAAAGATCGATTGAATCACATGTAATGCAAGTCCTTTCTTATTTTGCAGATTCTCCAAATAGTACGTGTGCACCGTTGGGTGTGGACGAAAACAATTGCATTCAAGAAATGGAATTTAAGAGTTGTAATACAATTAATCCGTTTTGTAATTTCCAGATACTCCAATAATATGTAGGCTACTGATTAGATTTTGTAAGTTGAAACATGGGCAGCCTGACGATGACAATAGACTGGGCAGGCCCGCAATTGGACATTCTTGAAGCACCACAGAACTCTTCACCTTCCCGACAGTTTTGGAACATATTTCCTCACTGTCTTCCGTTATTGTGTTGCCGACTCTTTGCTTTCGTTTTTGTGCTGCATTCATTGAGGTGTTGCATTTGGAACTGTGTCTGTTTTGGGTAAAATTTTAAAATTACCTGCTTGTGCCGTTGTGAAATGCAGCTTGGGAGGATCGAGTTTCGGGTGTAGAAACAGCTCATGTATGTATATATCGACACAATGTGTACAGCCTTTGGAAGATTTCTTTATCTACCGTAAGGAAGTAGGGCGAGCGCAGTAGCTGTAGAGTTTCCGAACACTCGATCATTCCGAGGTAGAGAATTCAATACGATTAGTTGTTAGGAAAATTGCAAGATGAGTCCCCAGAAGTTCGATTTTGTTGACTGGTGGAGCAAGAAAGAGCCCCGAGGAGGAGGGACTCCCGTCATTGTGAAGATGGAGCATCCGAACTACTCTCTGCTGGAGATTGAGAGCCCTCAGTTGGACCACAAGGAGAAGGAGAAGAATGCGAAACAGCTGACGTGGGTGATCCTTCTCCAAGCACACAAGGCTGCAGGTTGTGTTGCGTGGGTGGCCTCCGGGATGATGCTGTTGTTTGCTGCAATTAAGAAACGGCTCATTCTCGGCCAAGGATTGGCTCGGTTGAGGCCTCCCAAGGGGAAGCTTGTTAAGACCATTGCCACTTTTTTGGTGTTCGCGGTGGTCATGTTGTGTGTGGAAGTCGGAGCTCACGCATTGGGATGGCAAAGACCAAGAGCTTCCTCGTTTCGTATTAAAGAGCTTCCCAATGCTGTGTATGTTGGGTGGCTATACTTTCGTGCTGGCTTCATTGCGCCACTGCTGCAGAAATTGACGAGTTTCTGCATCTGTCTGTTTTTGCTTCAGTCCGTGGATCTCACCGTGTTGACCGTGCTGGGCTATGTGTATATCAAGTGGAAGGATATCAAGCCGGTGCCTGTCAACCCTTCCCTGGAATCTGATGACGCGGAGAATCCGGATAGTGGGCATCCCATGGTGCTCGTCCAGATCCCCATGTGCAACGAGCGAGAGGTATGTCCGATCCCCGAGATTTCGTGAATCTGAATTTGCCAATTTGGTTGTTTCAATTGTGAAATTTTTTAATGTAGAACGGGGCCAAGTTTTATATCACTGGATCCGGTGAAGAAAATTGCATACTTTAGTCAAAATCTGCATATACATGGAACAAAGATAGACTCCGTAGGACCCTCCCAAAAGTGCAAAAAAATCACGAGTCCTAAACCGTCTCGATCCTTTAGTGAATCTTTATGGATTGCACAGCGAGAGAGAGAGAGACTGTTTTTTCCAGATCTATTTGACACGGGGTCTGTTCAGGCACTCTTTTTTGAGAGGCAAAAATCACTGTTTGAAATTGAAGGAAGGATTGATCTAAATTAGGGGGAAAAATGCGAGAATATCATGTTGGTCTCCTACGATTACCGACTCAGAAAATTCGTGAAGAGCTGCCCTAATTTGTGCTTCACAGGAATAGAGACTTGGACTGACTAAGAATCCGTTACGTTGCTGCTCAATCACTTTGATGAGTTATGGATTGATAGAAACGCACAACCTAGCCTCTCTAATGGCACGACCTGGACGGACATTGGGCTACTGATTGCACTCACGTAAGGGTGTATAGTCCATGTGCAAATACAGAGTTTGTCACTCGAGAGGGTTCATCGTACAACGATCGAATTGTTGAAGTGTTTTGTGCATCAAAAGTTCCTTTCAGTGCCAAAGTGGTTCAATTTCATTTTTCCTGTGCTTCATTGCAATCCATGTAGGTGTATGAGCAATCCATATCCGCAGTTTGCCAGTTGGATTGGCCCCGGAGTCGCATTCTGATTCAGGTGTTGGACGATTCGTCGGATGTGGAGACCCGTTTCCTGATCCAAGGCGAGGTGTCCAAGTGGCAGCGGAGGGGAGTCAATATAGTGTACCGACACCGCATGTACCGCACGGGGTTCAAGGCGGGGAACTTGAAATCCGCCATGCAGTGCGAGTACGTCAAGGATTATGAGTTTGTGACCATTTTTGATGCCGACTTTCAGCCCAAGTCCGACTTTCTCAAACGCACCGTCCCTCATTTCAGGGTAAGCCTGGTTTGGCGATCGACTAAATCTCCTCATCAATGAACTCAAATCACTGGCAAATGGGTTGATTCACCAAGCAATCCACCACATTATAATAGTCGCTTTCCCTCTGATTAATTCTCGCCTGTTTGAGTGTTGCTTCAATTGATGGAGGGGTTGATTTTGGACTACTATTGCTCCAGTACCATTTACTTCAGTGTTTTTCTGTTGCCCCAGTACTGTGTTCAAAGATCAAAACCTGAAATGCACCAAGAAGATGCTTGTAAATACATGGCAGTGGCACTAAAATATATAGTTCCGTTTCAGTAATAACCATGCAAGCAATCGAATGACGAAGAAAAGTACTGAAAATCAGTGGAGAGGGCGGGGCATCCTGATGTCGATCAGGCTCATTCACAGATAGGGCTTGTTGCTGTCAATTTCAAGGCTTTCAGTATTAGTTCTGAAATATCTTTTTTGTTTGAATTGGTACCACTTCAGTGTTTCTATTTCCCTATTAGTAAGGTCAAAGATCAAAACCTGAAAAGCACCGAAAGGATGGTTTTAAAACGTTGAAATGGCACTTAAAACCACCCTTCAAGCTTGGAATCAGTGGAGAGGGACGCATGTGATGATGGGCCAATTCATGGGGAGTAGAGATCATATCTTGTTGTGTACTCAATTTAATGGCTTTTGTTCCCTCTCGTCTGCGAAATGCAAATCAATTTGATTGTGTGCTTGCTTGCTTGCACTGTCTGGTGGTTGCAGGACAATCCAGAGCTGGCCCTTGTGCAGACCCGTTGGTCGTTTGTGAACAAGAACGAGAATCTTCTCACGCGCCTTCAGAACATGAATCTGACGTTCCACTTTGAAGTGGAGCAGCAAGTGAATGGCATTTTCCTCAACTTCTTCGGCTTCAACGGCACGGCCGGAGTGTGGCGAATCCAGGCGCTGGAGGAGTCCGGGGGCTGGTTGGAACGGACCACAGTGGAGGACATGGACATTGCTGTTCGGGCTCATTTGCTCGGATGGAAGTTCGTCTTCCTCAACGACGTCCGGGTCAGTAATCTTTCTCATAACGATACGTCTTTTCTTGAACAATAGAGCTAGCTTAGTCCTGAGATTTTCAAAGCACTTCTTGTCATTCCAGTATGGGCTACGGTAATTTCCCCCTCTCATTCTAGCATTATTCGAGTCAGTTTTTTCTACTTCAATTTATCAGTACACCCTAGGCTAACCTCTTTAATCTGACTGGCTGGAGGTGCAAAAAACAGTATCTATAATATGATTTGAATGCATGGAAAGTGTGTTACAGCGAATGATAGTTTGGCAAGTGGGCTGGATGTCACTTTGGAGGTCTGAGTGTAAACCTTTATTTTTTAGTAGAATTCTAGACTTGAAGCATTTTGCAAAATCAATGAAGTGGAGACAGTTGATGTGCAATGAGTGATTCTGTCTGGGTTGCAGTGCATGTGTGAATTGCCGGGGTCCTACGAGGCATATCGTAAGCAACAACATCGGTGGCACTCTGGCCCTATGCAACTTTTTCGCCTCAGTATCGCAGATATCATCAAAGCGAAGGTGCGTGACTGGTCCGTCCAGCCCTATTTCCATTCAAAGATCAGTGGCCATAAATATTTAGCCAAGGCATGCATACACCCTTTTCACAAATTGAAGGCCGGCACCGAATCGAAGTGTTGATTGAAAGAGATGAGCTGCAGGGATCCAAGTACCTAACAAATATTAGTATCATCTACCATGGGACGATATCCTAGGGTTTTGTGAGCATGTATGATGGGCTAACAGGCCTGTGCATGGTGTGCAGATCTCATGGGCGAAGAAAGCCAACTTGATCTTCCTCTTCTTCCTCCTCCGGAAGCTGATTCTTCCATTTTATTCCTTCACCCTCTTTTGCATCATCCTTCCCCTGGTGATGTTTGTCCCGGAGGCCACTCTTCCCCTCTGGGTGGTGTGCTACATTCCCATGTTCATGTCGTTTCTGAAAGTCCTGCCATCGCCCCATTCCTTTCCTTTCCTGATCCCGTACCTTCTCTTCGAGAATACCATGTCGGTGACCAAGTTCAATGCCATGATATCCGGTCTCTTCGAACTCAGCAGTGCACACGAGTGGGTGGTCACTAAGAAAACTGGGCGCACTTCGGAGGCAAATCTTCTGGTCATGGAGACCATAGAAGAAGAGGAAGAGGAGGAAGAAGAATTAGAGGAAGAAGAAGCAGCAACAGCGAAGCCCACGCGGGGTCTGGAGAAAACCAGATCCATGTCTGGCTTAGATGCACTGAAGTCGCACGATGTGCACTTAAAAACTCTACTTCCCCCTTCAGTTCACACACATCCAGCACCAAGCAGGAGAAACAGGTTGTACCGCAAGGAGCTCCTACTGGCGTTTTTGCTACTGGCAGCTTCGGCACGAAGCTTGCTCTCGGCTCATGGACTCCACTTCTACTTCCTCCTCTTCCAAGGTGTTTCGTTCTTGGTGGTTGGGCTTGACCTTATTGGGGAGCAAGTCAGCTGATCCAAGGTCCACAATCATTTTGAAGACGTACTGTAGTCGGCTCTCGTAAACCCTAAACCCTATAACGATGGCGACTAAATTAATATGCACTTGGAATAACAATCAACTTGTGGAAATGCGGGTTGGTACGTACATTGGTACCTTCCATCAATTTTTGAGGTATTGGCGGGATTATTAATTTGTATGGTTGAATGTGGAAGGTACCAGGTGTAACTTAGTAGTGGAGGTTGGATCTGGGTTCTCATCAAGAGATGTGGACTTTCTCTAGTTGAGGCAAAGAGGTTTGGAATGTGAAAAAGAGCAGGATTTCATTTGCTGGTAAGTAGTGTAAAAAGAGCGTCTCCAGTAGGTATGTCAAACACCTACTACCGCTATTCATTGTGATCAGGTCATTGATTTAGCCTATATCATTGATTTCGTGTGCTGCCACTCAGTGTATTGTACTAAAATTTGTGCCTTCGGCTTCCGTGAATAAATCCTTTGTTCTCTATGCACACGACCAGAGAGTGGCATGTGTCTCTCATGAGATGGAGACGAAGATTGCTGTTTATGGATGCACGTGAATCAGTGTCCTCTGTTGCTCTATTGCTGGCTTCTTCAAATTTGCAATTCTGTCTATATTTGCCGAGTCGCTATTCTCTTGCACTAGCGCTTGGTGGACAGTGACTGACTTGGACGTTGGCCGACTTCTTCACATGGAAGTCTGCCCTAACTTGTGTCATGCACCAGATCTCATTGGATCTCGCACTGAACGCCACACTGCCACAGCCATCGGTGCACGCCGTTGCCGCTACAGTCAGACCCCTGAATCCCGGCATACTATTCTGGAAACCGTTATTTCTTTCTAGAACGATGACCCATGCACATCGATACATTGGACTGACCCACATGATTGCCAAACGGAAAAGGGACCACAGTTCCTCGCAGGGGCTCTGATATTAAATGAGAATGAAAACTGATCACTTCCAGCACTAGAAACAACTGAATGATCAAATGAAGGCAAACACGAATGCTTTGGAAGTCAAATCCTAACTTTCAAATCTGGAGTTTGAAAAACGACCTCTCTTTTGGCATGTTATTTCATGCGGGTATAACCACATTTTGATGCGGCAAATCAATTAACCAGAACGAAAATAATTCAACAGCTCGACGCTGGGGAAAATACGGCATACTTGCTTTCTCATTCTCAACTAACACAACTCTCAAGAGTTGGCCTACTTACTAATGGAAGTTTACTTGGGGTAAGAAATTCTAAAGCTCATCCTTCAAATCCTGTTCTTCAACTTGTCCTGCTTCGTCCTCCTCTTCAACTGATTCCTCACCTTCCTCCACTGTAAGACCTTCGCTTTCACCTTCACCTTCACCTTCCAACTCAGTCTCAGTCTCGGGCTCGGGCTCTGGAACGTCAGGCGCTTCGAATGGAATGGTAGCGTGGGACGTCAGGAACTGAATGAAGCCACGTGCTGTCCGCACCGTGTCAATAGGAGTCTGCAATATCCAGACGACGCTTGATTTAATCACTATTGAAAAGAGATCGGCCAATTTAACTACAATCAAAGATGTAGACAAGGGTGTAAAGATCGTGATGCCAACTCGAAACAAATCAAGCTTCTATTACTACTGTAAAGAATTCCAGCAGAAAACATCCAAAATCTGAACTTATTAGAACAAAAACTTACTGGCTCAGCGCTCTTGTCTCCTGCTGGAAAGAAAAGAATAGTAGGGTATCCTTCAATCTGCAAACAAGTTGTCCAAATATGACGCACGTCAAGTCAAACGAAATTTCGGATGGGAAAAAATTTAAAAGACTCACTCGCGTCCTCATGGACTTCACAATCGACGTAAGAAGCTGTAATTGAGAAGCCACGGCAAGATGTAAAGCTGAGCTTACATTGAGGCGTTCGTGCTCATTCTTGGTGCCATCCATCTTCGCAATCACAATCGAGCTGATGTTTTTCAAAGCTTCTCCTAGCTTGTTGTACTCTGGCTCAAGAGATTGGCAGTGACCGCACCAAGGGGCATAGACCTGTAGAGATAAAGAATTAGCGCAACTGCAGGTAGTCACATCTTTGATGCAAAAGTAGACTATGTCACTCAACGTAAGACTTGATTCTGGTATTCATTGTTCAGATATACTAACGCAGATGATAAAAAATACAAGAGACGTGTTTCAGATTAAACTTGTACCTCAAAAATGACGTCCTTAGATTTGTCAAGAACAATTTCATCAAAAGTAGATGCTACGACAATTTTCACAGGTCCGTCATTCTGCATTCGCCAAGTAGCCAACCATTAGCTTCAATTAGATAAAGAGAACACAGAGCGCATGGTGATGAAAATTCACATGGTAGAGAAGCAATTGTTCTCGCACGATTCGAAGGACACCGAACCAAAAGATCCCCTCTAGAGTCAATCTGCCATACCTTCTCAGGCGCGCTCTGTGATTTGCGGAATGGAGTCAGGTCTCCAGCCAAAAAATTCTCTGAGAATTGCTGCAATGATGAATGGAAAAATGTTAAACCTTGACTCAAACAAGTACACAAGATTTTAACTCACATTACATTGTCTCAAGTGAGGAGTCATCCGTTGATGTGCTTCTAATAAATCAAATCAGACGGAACATGAAAAGATTTGCAACACAAAACAACAGGTATGTATTCTAGACAGAATTTCCCAGTTTTAACTTACTTTAAGTGAATCCACACTAAAGTCTCCATCATATAAGTACTTGCCAGAAGACTCCTCGGAAACAAATCCCATGAGCTGCAAACACGTAGAAACCATGAGTATTACGGTTCCACGTAGCCCATACGCTGAACTCATTACCCAAGAGTTAAGATTTGGCTAGAAAATTCGTAAGAACCCCAAATACATTTGTACTTCAGATGCAATAGAATACCAATACGCTCCCAACGGGTCAACAACATTGTTGTGGAATTCAGAGACAAGCTTTACCCAAGTGCAAGTACTTGAGTTTTTAGCATACATAAGTTAAGCAGAAGTGCGGAGAAATACCCTTGTCTTCTCATTATCGAGTGCAAAAAAATCCAAAACGGGAGAAGCCACCTCCTCATCAGCAAGATCGATGAGGACGAAAACAATCTGCAGGAATCGAATTGTGTAAATATGTTAAGAACGCAGGCTGCAGAGACCAAGGATTAAGCCAACTACTGGTTAGGGAATGTGAGGTACCATACCTTCTTCTTGAAAGATTTCGCCACTTCTTCATAATTAGGGCGAATTTTTTCGAACTCATCAGGATTTACAAACAACAAAAGCTGCCAAAAGAAAAGGCGATGGTGTTAGCTAAGCCTTGAATACTGATCAGTTGGAAATACACGAGTAGATATAGTTCATCCCTTACTGACTTCCCCACAATATCTGACGAGTCTCTGAAATTTTGAAATCAGAAACTTGAAAGGATAGCGCAAGCAAATGCAAGAACGAAACCAACTTACCTGTTTAGTGACAGCACCATCGAATATAACCGATGCAGTCTCACGAGTGAACGGGATTACAAGTGGAAGCTTGTTCTCAGATATAAAACCGGCAATAGCCCTCTTCTCAAACGATCCATCTGTGCACATTGCAATTTAAACAAATTTGACTTCACCGTGATACCCCACGAGACATCGGACCGTCTCATCACTAATAGAGGTACAAAGTCATTACAGCAAGAACGAAACTTTCATGATCAAACCACAGGGTGATAGGACGCATACCAAAAGTAGCAACCTTCTCATTCTGCTTTTTCAGCAACACTAGAGCAGGGAATTTTTTATTGAGACCGAACTTCTTGGCAATCTGGTCATCTGCTGTCATGTGGAACTCGACTCCATCTTCCAGCCTTGCTACCGCAGTAAACTCATCGGCATCAGCACCCTCTGCGCTTTGGAGGTAGGCGATTGCAATTGGACCCTCACTCTCCAACAATGCGTCCGCATCAGCAGCTGATTTGATAATACTGACGGCGGGTCCAATCCTCTTCTTCACCCAGTTAACAATCTCATCGCTGCAACATTACAACGAATATTGCATAATAGTCAATGAAATGAACGATTAATGATGAATACATTCCGAGAGTGGTTGAAGCTGTATCACTGTATTCATAACGCCCAGTTAAGAATTCCGTGAACAACGAGCTCTAGACAAGAAACTGACAAAATCGAATAGCTACTCTCGATAGAGTGGTACATCACCACTTGCACTTCTTCAAAATGGAAATGTGACGGCTCAAGCAGAATATACGGATCACGTGGCATAATGCAAACCTAAAGTACTCGAAGCGAAATTTGATTTTCCGAATCATGCAAATCCCGTCAAGTCAGTTGATATTAATTTATTACTATTAATAACACTTACTGAAAATCAAAAGCATGAACAATTTGCCACTCATCGCAGAGTGATTGCAGAATGAAACAGACCATGACAATCATCAAACAACATGAAACAACAACCGGCCATTCTCTCAAATGCAAACGCTGACATCTCTCAGGGCTCTCGACCAGATCGGCAAACAGAAAACAGCCTAGTTCATCCTCCATGGTACGGAGGATCAGGCGAATCCCGCGAATTCAGTTGATCTTAAACAATTTATATTTTTAGCACTTGTAGAATGTCCAAACGCAGAAAAGTATAAAAGAGCACGAATAATTATGCCACTCATCGCAGAGAAATTGCGGAATGCATGAAACAGAACATGAAATTTATCGAACATGACATTTTCATAAAATACCATTCTCTCAGATGCAACTCTCTCGACTACCGATCGGGGCACCAAACAGAATACACACCTGGTTCGTCCTCCATTGTATGGCCGCTTCTCACCATCAGCGAAGAAGTACAATGTCGGATATCCCTCCACGCCATACTCCTGCGCCAGATCGCTGTGCTCGACGGCGTCCACCTTCGCGAGCACCACACCGGACACCTTGAGCGCCGTGGCGGCTCTGGCGTACTCCGGCGTCAACGACTGACAATGCCCGCACCAAGGAGCGTAAAACTCCGCCAACACGTACTGATTGCTCATCACAAATTCAGCAAAATCTGTGGCGCCCAAGATCACAACATCTTTCTCGTCGACGGGATCAGTAGATCCCTCGAGCTCCTCCTCAGCTTCCTCCTCCTCCAACTCGCCGTCGTCTTCCTCGGGGGTCAGCGCCTCACGCTCTTCCGCCGTCAAATCCACATCCGCCAAACCAGCCTCGGACGCTGCAGCCAATCCTGAAGATACAACCAGAAGCAATGTTCCGAGAAGCACCAGAAGCGCAGCGCGGCTAAGTCTCGCCATTGCTACGATCGGATTCAAAATGCGAACCCCGCCTCGGCCTCGAGCTTCTTCTGTAGACAAAGTTTCCTCAAGCAGTCTCAAGTACGCAACGCTGACAAAGAAGGAGACGACGTGGGTGGGCACCGGTGCCCAAACCCTGAAATACCCGGATGTCCGGATCTCATATCTTCATCCATCCACGGTGGCGACTACTGCGGGTACGCCAATGAGGAGCTACCGTTATACGACTCTGACGTGTTTTCATCCAGACGTGATGATGTGTTGTTGGAATCCGTTCCGCACATCCGCACGTTATGCGAGTTCATGCACGTGGTAAGGTAGAGACACCTATACCCAACCAGGGTCCCATACCCAAGAAATAGGGCAACAATATTTTGGGCCATAGAGGTTCAGAATTGTAGATAGCTTTGTCCAACCTGGTTGCAATCAAGTTTGAAGGTGGACCACTAAAAGAAATTTGCGTACACTTTTGTGAATGCCAACTGTAATGATGATGATAAAATGTATTACTGGGAATGGGAGCTATAATTTATGGGAGTGGCGGTTTGAATTCCTTAGATTGGTGGCTATAAATTGTGAGATCGGCGGCTAAATTTCTTGAGATTGGCAACATGTATTACAGCAGTTGGCAGCATGTATTATTACAATTGGCGGTTTGTGTTACTCTGCATTAAATGAATTGTATAGTGGTTTACCAACCAGTAAAAACTACTTTTTAGGTAGACATTGGTTCATTTCAACATATGGGCGGTTATGGAAAATGGAGGTGTGGTTCACAACTTACTAGAACTTCCTCTCAGGGTTATAATAACTTCCACAGTTGGATTCTGAAACAGTATGTGAATGCAAGCGTACAGGGCAGTAATGTTGTCTAAGAGAGCAGGAATTTTGCTTGAATTTTGCTACAGTGGCAGAAATCAGTGATGAAGAATGCTTAGGAAGTTCTAATGGTATGTTGAAGCTGCTTAGTTTCTTCGAACTTTGCATATTCGGGATTTCTTGTGGCCAACAGCTCGCAGTATTGTCACAATTCGAAGAACATCTCCGTAAAGCTGTACAAATACAGTACAGCTACAACTGTGCGCTTGAAGAGGCAACACGGTGGGACACAATGTATACGAAGCAGCTCCGGTCCAGCGTATACTGTAAGTTTCCTTCACTGCATCTTGCTATCTATTTGAATGTACACATGTTGTCACGAAGAACTCTTCCATTGTTCTCACTAGATTGAATAATACATAGTCTACATAGCAATTTCGCATCATCTTCAAGGCTTTCAAGGCTTCCAAGGTACTGTATTCGCTATTCAAAGATTGCAGATCGCTTCAATTCTTTCCTTGCATGTAACTTGTCCTGCAATCTGAGAATAATTATAATGTCTGTGGGAAACATGTGCACAAGTTCATTTTAGATGCTTACTCATAATTTTGGTAATATGTAGCACACATGCTTCGTTTTCTTAAGGTTCAGCACATGACAACATTATTTGCATTAAACGTATAGTAGAAGTACCGGTCGATCATCCTGCTTTTGCAACGGTCGACCAGTTGGCGGTCTGTCATCGGCACGCATTTCTGCGTTCCATGTCCTCACTGTACATTGCCAAGCCACGGCAGGTTGCACAATGACTGCATCGGTGGACCCGATTGCTACAACCATGACTCATCGCCATGAACTGTACACTGCATAATTCATGGCATTCAACATGACATTAGCTTGTGCAAATGGATGGCACTTGTACTAATTACAAGGTCGAACTTGTTTTGTAGACTCTTGCGGTGGAGGTGCTACTTCTGCAGATTTTCAAATTATCAGCACAGACATCGTAGCAGCAGCGGCCCTGAAACAGCACACCTGCAGATGGCATCAACATTCATGGAAGTCAATACTATGCAGCATGACTATCTAGGACTCAGTCGGCTTACGGGTGATCCTCAGCCGACTACTAGCGACGAAGAAGGCAACTCAACTGACGACAGCGCCGGTGCCGACCACGATGTTCAATATTCGGACTTGGATTTGCTGCAGCAGCATCGATCAGTGCCACGTCCCGGCCGCATGAATGCCTTCTCACCATCAGCACCACTGTGTTCAACAGGGAACATTGCTTGCGGTCCGCCGCCATCGACCATACATTACCGACGAGAAGACGCCGCAGCTCCTGAATTCCAAACACCAACAAACTCGTCGGGCCCACTGTCCCGCATTGGTAGACATGGTCGACTGCCTCGAAGATGCAGTGCACAGGAACAAGACTTCAGTCTACGTTTTCCAAGTCCACGTCCCGCCAGCGATAGAGCGTATTCACGTCAAAGCTTTCATCCTGTCGGCAATCAGCAGCACCCGCCCGACTATCAGCACCGCAATGCAAGTCAGTCCAGTCGACGACAGGTGCAGCAACGAGCAGGGAGAGAGGCCAACGTCTGGACTAACGATCAATTGAAAGCTGCTATGGCAGCTGTAGACAACGGCACAACAATTCGAGCTGCATCAAAGGAATTTCACGTACCGTACTCTTCTCTACGAGAGTGGTGCTATGGTGTACGCACTTCTCGTAAACGTGGGCCCCCGTCTGTTCTGAATCCGGCAGAGGAAGACCTCCTAGTCAAATATTTGATCTCCATGTGCGAACTGGGATACGGACTGAGCCCAACAGCGCTGAAATTAAAAGTGTACGAGATCACTGCTGGCCGGTGGACTCCATTTTGAAATGGAGTGCCTGGCAAGGGTTGGATGCGATGGTGGCGCCGTAGACACCCTGAACTGACATTGAGAGTAGCGGAGGCACTGGAAGCGGCACGGGCTCGAGGATTAACTGGTGAACATGCAAACACGTTCTATCAGAACTTGGATTTGCTTTACCAATCACAATGCTATTCCCCAGATCGAATCTAGAATTGTGATGAAACGGGGGTTCAGGCAGGGAGGAATGGCGGAGGACTTGTCATCGCTCGGAGAGGTGCAAGAAACGTGCACAGTGTTGTTCCAGACAAAAGGGAGTGGCTATCTGTCTTGGTTTGCATTAATGCAGCTGGTGTTGCCATTCCATCGTTCTACATTTTCCGGGGAAAGCGCATCCTGCGAAATTATGTTCAAAAGTGTGAACCTGGAGTTACAATGGCGATGCAAGAAAAGGCCTGGATGACTTCTTATTTGTTCTCTACATGGATGTCCCACTTCATCAAACACATGCAGACTAGTGGAGGAATCTCACCTAGTAGACGGCACTTGCTAGTTCTAGATGGGCACAAAAGTCACGTCACATTGGAGGTGGTTTTACTAGCGAAAGCTGCAGGCTTGGATTTGTTGACACTTCCTTCACATACATCACATGCTTTGCAGCCACTTGACTGCAGCGTATTCAAGCCTTTCAAAGACTACTTCCGAGTGTACCGCGACTTCTGGACTAGCAGACACCTGGGAGAGACAGCTACGAAAGAGACTCTAGCAGCTTGGGTGTCCCTGGCTTTGAGGAGGGCCTTGACAGAAAAAAACATTAAATCGGGATTCAGAGCGGCAGGAATTTACCCCCTTAATCCAGGCGCGGTGGAGCGCCACCTGCAGCCATCTTCGGCATTCGAGCTTGCAGAAGACGCAGCCGCTCCAGTTCGCCAATGTGGGAACGTCGCGGCAGCTGCGACGTCGGAAGTCCACCCCCAGCGAGGCGCCGAGAATTCCACAACCGACCTGCACAGCAGCCACGAACCAGCAGGTCAGTTCCCTAAACTAGTCAGTCATATATTTTGTCATGTATGCCTACTTTTATATGTTCAAATCATGACATCTTTCTAACTGTAGAGTCATTATGCATACCCTAACAAAGAACTTGTGGAGCGCAGACATTATGAGCATCGACGATGCAAAAGTTCAACATGTAACCGAACAAGACTCAATCGAAGACCACAGCACTGTCCAGTCCGAAGAGCATGGGAATCAGGAGTACCTGCGGTCGGAGGAAGTTGCAGCAGATTTTGAAGAACAACACGGGACTGCAGTCACACATTTCTTCGTGGATGTGGACCCAAGTGATCCACAAGTCCCGCCCGAAATGGGGGGCCTAGACCGCGAGGTGCAATCACTGGATTCAATCACGCACTTCCTGACTCTGCCGACTCTCACGCCGCGAGCAAATCTGAGGCATCGGGATCCAGTGATTGAATTCAGCCGCTCCATCATGCTGACATCGGAGGATTATGTGCAGGCCGCTACGAACTTACAGGAAGCTAAACGGAGCGCAGCCGAGGAGAAGCGACGACTTCGTGAAGAGAAAGCACATTGTCAGAAACAACGCGTTGTGGAAAGGGAAGAGGACAAGCTGCAACGGCAAGCACGAGCAGCACGACTGGCGGAGTCCAAGGCAGCACGGGCTCGTGAGAAGGAAGCTGCCCGGGTTCAACGTGAAGAAGCTCGAGCTCTCCGACAGCAAGCTTCAGCACAGCGACTTTCAGACAGAGCACGAAGAAGCAATGAGCGTGTGCAAGCGCAACGTGAGCAGGTCATGCAGGCAGCGGAGAGGGCAACAAGGCAACAATTAGAGCAGATGCAAGTTCCAGGTGACCACTGTAACATGCAAAGCGTCCTTGAAGTAGCTGTGCCGAACACATCAACATTTGAACCGTTTGCCTCCTCTGGACAGCACTGGCAAACTTACCATCCCTTTGACACCTCCATGCACTCTACGTTGCCAGCAACGCCGCAGGCAAGAACTTCCTACAACATTTCCGATGATCACATTTCTGCACCAATGTATGCACAACCGTTAAGGCCCTGGACATCCACCATGCGCCAGGCCGTTGCTTCCACTTCATTCAAAATGCAAAGAGCCATTGAAACTCCCCGCCACCGTGGCACTGTTGTCGATGCAGGACACCTTCAACACCGTGACGGGGCTTTAGGGTGACTTGTATGTCCTGATCGACCCAGTCAGCATGTTCTGCTAACTCGCTTCTCCGAACCTTGAACTTCGTCGACGGAGTGTATAGGTTGGCTTCCTGTCATCGCGTTGTGGCTTGGAGAACCCTGCAGGTCGGGTTCAAGTCATGGGCAGTTTCTTTACAGATTGTACTCTTTTGGACGGTAGTTCCAGAGCTTCCAGTATCATGCATTTTTGGACTCAGTACGCTGGAGCTTGTAAGTAGCTTCCACGACACCAGTTGTTTGAAAATGGTTCCAACGTCTTGGTTTTGCTAGGACTACGGATACTTTAATATCATCATATATGTCTCGGCTTTTAACTACTCAAGTGAGTACGTACTATACTTTTCCATGAGCGGAATTCCAGGACTCTAGACTCTCAGTATGGGCTCAGACTACTTTTGCACTGTAAATATTCACTGTAATTCCAATTTTGGTTAATAAATTACTGTAAAATTTCTACCCTCATATTTCCACTCCTTCTGTACAGGAAAAATATACTTTGACTCAGATGTGTTCATTTTCTGCTCGAAAACTCCTTAGATGATCGGGTATGGGTGTCTCCACCTTATGTGCCGCCATAAGACTACACTAAATAGTGAAATTAGGTTGTCCCACATTAATTTTTTTGATGTTCTACATTATAAAAATATTTACTGTTTTTTTACAAAAATTTACTACTTTTGAATTAAGTATACTTGTAATTGGGAGTTTGAGATTCATGAACCTCCATGTGTATAAACAAAAATATTTGTAGAAATATTTCTTGGCTTTGATAGCTTGTAAAGTAATTTTTTTGAAGTAAGGCAATCTAATTGTTAAGGCAATCTAATTTCATTATTTAATGTAACAGAGATCACTCATTTTCGACCGGCATCCCATTCTCACAACTTAGGTTGCTCAATTTACCTAAATCTAACACTAGTTGTTTATTGATATCTAAAAAACAACCTAAAGGCACAGGCAAGTGATTGCAAAGGCAAAGACAAGTGGACGCAAACAAGATATAGGAGGATACATAAACTTGTCACAATGATAGGGTTGGGTTTTGTGTTGGCCAACAAAATGACCTTGATTCAAGCTTAGGGTGTGTTGCTTTTGGGTGTTTCCATGTCCACTTCTATGGTAGTCTATTGTCCACGGTAGGTGCATCTACACACTTGTTTTCAAAAATTTATATTATATTCATATAAGCTTAAAAAAAATGAAACTAATTTTGTTGATTTTTTGAACCATTTTCTAATAAGCTCACATCATTTTATTCAATCCCTACCTTCAAGATCTACAAATCTTGAATAAGTGTCACATTTAGGTGCTTCTACCTCAGGTGACAACTTGCATACAACTTGACTAGCAAGAGTAGTAGAAATATCTGGGAGGTGTACATTGAAAGCATACAATGATTACAACATGTACATTGAAAGCCTTAATGATCACTTACTATACACTGAAAAGTGGTTGTACCAGCCAGACAGCACAAATTTTGAAGACTTTCTATCACACATTTTTATCTCAAATTTGAATTTTCTGAGACATTCTCAAAATCTGAATTTTCTGAGTTGTCTATTAAAATGTGAATATTTTGAGTTGTGCGCACCAAAGTGTCACTATGCACTGAAAAGTGGCTATACCAACCATACAACACAAACTTCATTGGTTTTGTAACCATCTTATGATTGGAAATGGATTTGCTTATATATTGAAAATAGAACAAACATAATATTCATGGAAAAAATTCATAGTAATTTTGTTTTTGAGAATGAAAGTCTAGAAAAATATGGAATCTTCTTCATCTTTATTTCTATAGATGGGAAAAAAAATTCCACAACCTTCCCCGTGATGCACGTGGGCCAAAGTACTTTAGTGGTTGGAAATGGGTGATCTACTTCTAAAGCAAGCCTTTTTCTTGGTGATGTGATTGTTAAAGTATGAAATTTATTCAATTACGTTTAGAGCATCTCCACTGGGGCATGTTTTATTGCCTCAACAAATGGTTTGGCGTGCCCAATTGTCTTTTTGTATCCTACTTATTGCAATTTTTTGAAACACAAGTCTCAACAAAAATCAATTACAAAACCTCAAGTTGTCATGCCTTGGTTATTTGACTTGAGCCACAGTGTTGACAAAAAATTGAATGATTTAGATCTATATTTGATGGAGGAGCATGGTTAGGCATTGAATGAAAACAAGGTTGCATTGAATACCTCGTAAAATTAGTCATAACTATAGACTAGAGAGTGATGTATGGAATTTCCTTGTATAGCTCATAACATCTCCAACTTGGGAACAAGGTTCTAACGTGTTGCTGGAAAGTGTCCAACACGCGTTGGTAGGGGCCAAAATACATAATAAGATTTTGTCATAAAACTGATACATTCAATTGTCTTTTGTGTACCTATTTATAACCTATTGGTGGAGATATTCTTAGTTGTTCTATATAGTAATTTACTTTTCTATTGGTTCAAAATTGATTTGCAATTTCTTTTATTGATTTGAGGGCAAGGAGCTTTCATGTTCTTCTAATATCCACTAAGTAAAATTAAATAAAATCATTTTTTATTAAAAAATACTACATAATTCTATAAGTATTACATATTGATAGACTAATTAGTCGGAGTGTGCACTTAGTTCAACTACAACAAACCACGTGCGAACAAGTGGTTTCTAATAAACTATAATTTTAACCAAAATTTTTGAGCATTGTTTAATAATGACTATAGGTTTCTATTGCCAAATTTTCCAATTCAAATAAAATATGAAATGATCTCTAGAAGAGGTTGAAAAGGAACTAAAATGACATGTTTTTCAACTCAAATAATTATAGAAAACATTAGATGACCATTGAATCAATATTCAATTCAAAATGAGCTTTCAATAGAGAGTTATTTTTAGATTTTTTTTGTTCATTTTTTAGACAATTTTTTCTTATATAATATAGAA
This sequence comes from Antitrichia curtipendula, assembly GCA_951230915.1. Lineage (NCBI taxonomy): Eukaryota > Viridiplantae > Streptophyta > Bryopsida > Hypnales > Leucodontaceae > Antitrichia > Antitrichia curtipendula. Next base: position 24,384,594 of record OX579634.1, on the reverse strand, counting down.
GTGTGAAAGTTATTTTTTAATTCTATAGTGTATCTTTTTACTTCAAAAATTTGTAACTAATTACTATTAACAAATAAAAATATCAATAATTCAAAACATAAACTTTCAAAGTAGGAAAATCTATTCATATTTTTTGATTTTGTTTTATTTAATATTCATAAAGTATATAGGGGGTCCAAAGTTTTGTTCGCACGTGGTTTCTAATGAATACTCGAAGTGAACTCCCCGAGACTAATTAACTTGAAGAGGTGAGATAATGTGGTAGCTTGGTTGTTTATTTATTTTGGTTAGTAGGAAAATTGACCTTTAGTAAAGTGATGACAATATTTAAATCTATTAAAATGAATGAAACATGTAAAATATAAATGAATTTATATTCATTCATCCAAATTTATTTGTGTTCATCCCATGTTAGCAATTCCATTGGATGAGATTTTGGGGTCTAAAGAGATGTGAGTTCCTAAACTACTAGGAACGCGGAAACTATGCCAAATCAGCCCAAATTCAACAGTCTAATGTGGCAGAACAACTACCACATCAGAAAATTATTTTTAATTATTTTTAATTATTTTTTTAAAAAAAGAATTAATATTTTTAACTTTATTTTTAAATATTTTTAATATTTTTAAATTTTTATAATTTTTATAATTTTATAATTTTTGTAATTAAAATTTTTAAAAAGAAATTCTCGACAGCAATAACTCAAGATAATTAGGCCTGAAATGGCCTTCTAGAAGAACTAAAAAACATCTACTACATTCCAAAATTTTGTAGAATTTTCCTAATTCATTGATAATGAATCAAAGAAAATATCACCATATGTTCCTCTGGAAAAATATTTTGGTGAATTTAAAAAAATCCAATAAATTTTTTTTTTAATTTTTCTAGATAGGTCATTTTCAATATTCATTTTTGACATCTTTTCTTCCAACACAAACTTCTAAAATGTTACAGATACACCTTGACATGTTTGATTTTGGAGGAATCTTTGAAGAAAATTATAAGTACATTGCTTAACCCCTAAAGGATCAAACACCATTTTTTTGGCAATATAGCGATTTGGGGCATCTCACTACAAACAAAATTATTATTTTTTCCTTGAAATTTTCACACAATATGTGCCCAAGGAGTAGCTATAAGACCTAATAATTTTCATAAATTTGACTACATGGTTAAAAAGTTATTGTATGATATGTAATTTTCATTGGTCAACAGGCAACTCTAAAAATTCTTTAAAAATTCTTTTTCTTAGAAATAAAAATTTGAAATTTTTTCTTTAGATTTATACATATATGTAAAGCTTTGAATTATTCCATTTTGATTAATGAGATGAAAGTTATGAGGAGTTTTAGTTTGTGGGTAGTTATGGATTCTCTACTCTAAAATAAACTTTGAAGTCCTTTGTCTTACTCAATTTTCAATATTTTTGGAAAAAAAATAAAAAATCATAAGAAGTAGATTGTTTATTAAAACATTTCAACCATTGGGATTGGCATACTTTGATTCCATAACAAAAGTAATAACAATTTAGTATTTTGAGTCATTTTCTACTTCTTTCTACTTACTATTTTTTTCCTACATGTTGTACAATTCCAAATAATCTCAAAAAATTTAAGTATGTAGACAACTTGCTTTGAAGAATGAATCCAAATAGTAATCACCAATTTGGACATTTTTTCATACAAAGATGACCTTGTAAAGTGTAGCTGCCGTGTTTTAGCAGGGACAAAAAAAGGTTTTTTGCCACTTCAAACGCTGATATCTTGCAATCCTCATAGTGAAAATTTCTGAAATTTTTCCACATCTTTTCAAGTCAAAGTACTACAAGATCCAATGGTTACATGTGTCCAAAAATGTTTTTTTTCAAAATTTGGTTCTTGTACTCGAAATGACAGTTTTGGGGCATTTTGGGAAAAAACATAGTCTCTAACCGTTAGGGGTTAATCTTTAGATGACATTTTACAAGGGCCATTCTATCTACCATTCTTCTATGCAGAGCAAGAAATGTAAAATCTATTATTCCTCAATCTATGCGTTTCTTAATGTATTTGAATTTAATTATATATATATCACTTGGTGAAAAACCAAAAACATAAGCTTGATTTTATGTGTAAAATTTTAGAAGAAGTATTCCAAATGTGTGCCTCGGCATAATTTTTTTTCAAGATTTCCTTGATACTCAATTTTTAGTAATGGATCGCCAACCTAAAGTTCTGCTAATGGGCCAATAGCTTGTCCCATAGATGGTAGTCTTCAAAGGATATTTTACCATTTTTTCTTATTTGCCCTTTAGATTTTACATTAAGAACATAGTCTTACAAGTACTAGACTTCTATAAATTAAAGTTAGAAGTACATTATGCATGAAGTTTTGCTAATATTTTTGCACAATAGAATAGCTAATTGAATTGCAATCAAAGAAAAAAATAGGGAAACCCCCCTTGAAATTGATGGTTTCAATGTTGGGTATTAAATTAGTGAGTGAGAATTAGATGAAAGAATATATCATTGATTTGGATCTATTTTGTACCTCAATATATTAAGGCCCATATATATTGTTGTCTTCCTACTACATAGAGTGTTTGCTAATATTTGTAGTACATTTAGAGTTTCAAAACACTCGATTTTGAATTGAACTTTTATGTCTAGGTTTCTTCAAATGATGTGGCATTTATTTTGAAGTTGAAAATATGCATTTTAATTTACTTGGAAGGTTTGGATTCTAGACAAAAGTTGGGCATAGAAATTGATACTACAAAAAAAATGGAAGAAGTGTGAGTTTTAAGCAGACTTTCATTTTTTCAATCAGAAAGATTTCACTGCAATAGTTCTTTGGAACATCTAATTGCATGAATGTTCACCTCAAATAACAGAGACTCAACATTTATAAATGTATCCTGAAACAGGGAAAAGCATTTGCATGCACGTGCTATGTATGTGACACCTTTGTATTTGATTGAACTAAATGTTCTTGATGCTTATGCATTGAGCAATGATTATAATTGTGCCAAGACCAATTACATTTCTAGCATGTATGATCTGATCGATCTGTTAGCAACAAAAAACCAAACCAAAGATACATAGCCATGAAAACTGGGCAATCCATGTCCTCAAAGTCTACGTAAACTTAACATAATTAGGATTATGAAGATATACTTAAAAGACTTGTATGCATTTGAGTGAAAATTTATGTGTTTGATGATAAAGATGATGATGTGAAAAAGCATTGTGAATAGATAAAATATAAAAATGTTTAATTTTAATTTCTAGAATAAATAAAGATGAATTCTTCTGTAGCAAGTATCATTCATAAGCTCAAACATGATGATTGGATGTTGAAAACAAAGAAGTCAAATTTAATTGCAATTGTAGTTGCAAGTAGCTAAATCAAGAGTAAGAAAGCAGAATTTGCCTTTATCTTCTACATGCTCAAGTAGACGCGCATATTCAAAGTTAAATAAAAACATCAAAGATCATATATGATAGACTGAGCATCATTAGGGGCAAAATGAAGCATGGAGAAGGTTGTGACTTTCATGCTCAAAAAAACATTGCCCAAAGAAAATTTATGGATGCCCACAAGTAAAAGATGACCATCCTACATGGCCAATCATCGTCCATGTAGACTGAACATGTGGACATTTCTAATTCTCCATTGTTGACTTCAAAAAGTGGATGCCATGCAAGTGCTCAACTTTAGATTGGTCAATACTGAGCACAATAACTTGTGAGATTGGAAGATTGTGAAGCATTGGAGCAAAGAGATTGCGAGATTGTTGAATGCCATGGCATTGAAGACTAATTGTAAGTGAAGAGATCAAGACTAATCCAAGAGTCTGAATAGAAGTGATCTGTGAATGTTGTGGATAGATTACGAGCAAGAGAAATTGAGTGCTGTAATTGTGATCTTTGTAGTTTGATTTTAAACATATTGGGATACATTCAATATTGTGAAACCTTAAATTGAGGTGGCTAGAGTTCATGAAGAAGAAATTGAGAATAGAAGTCGCTTATTGGTTGGGGTTCATTTACAGTCAACAGAAGAGGCAAGAATGTTGGGATGCTCACAACATTGAGATTGTGAAGGTGGAATGATGGTAGGCTTAACGCTTACGTTAGAAACTAGTGATCAAGATAATGAGATTTTTGAAATTGGAAAATTTACAAGAGAATGTGTGCAAGGGAAGAAAGATTTTAGCGGTTCTTGTTCTCAAAGTCGGAGATGGAGGTGATCCTCTTGTATTGTTCAAGTCTTGTAGCAATAATTCTAAAATTCAACGCCATTATCATCAATCAATCATTCCCGTCCAACTCTCAATAATTGTTTTTCTGTATTTTTGAGTGTTTTTAGATTGATGAATCTCACACGAGATTGTCACACTGATAATTGTTTCATTCCATTAGTCAATGAAATTTCTTGAATTGAAAAAAATTAAGTAGGAGCATACAAGTTGAATACTCCATAATCAAATCCATCTACTTTTTTTTTAGAGAAAAGAGTGCAACTTTACATAGCTCTTAATGGCTCTTCTATCTTTGTGAAAAGCGCTTGGCAATAGAATTGAATGCACTTAATGCACTGCTCAAGACCATAGAATCAACTATTTTACCACAAACCGAGTTGTGTATTGGACTTTTTTTATATGTTTTTTGTCATATAGGCCGCGCATGATGGTAGTAATCGGGTTTCCGACTCTTCCAATTGTCAAAGCCTTTTGGACATTATTGTCAAGAGGATAATCAATGTTAATGAACGTTTTAATTCAATATAGAAATGTGAAATGAAAAGGCTAAGAAAAATGCCAACTACATTGCATAGTATTGGTATAGTAGCTTTGGCTGCAAAACAACCTTGGAGAAAGGGCCCTTCCATTACTTATTGCATTCTAGCATTTGATGGAAGGCCAATTCACATTTCTATATTTTAAATGGGATTTTCATCAAAATTGATTATTTATTTTTTATCAAGTTAGGTTTAGGTAAATTAATAGAATTGTTATTCTACATAAATAATGTGCGATGAAAATTATAGAATATGAAAAATTATAGACTATAAAATATTGTGTGCGCTTGATACTAATAAAAAATATGTTAATAAATTTAATACTATAGTTATCAACAAGTTAGGTTGAATCTGAATTATTGCATAACATTCCTTATAATCACAATGTAATTAAGGCCCCTTTCAAAATTTGATGGACATGGGGGTAATAATGCAAATATTTACACAAATAAAGTCTCCTAGTAAAGCAATGGCTCCAAGAATGGTATCCAAGCTTGCACTGAAGATGGAGGGAAAGTTGATTCAACAACCTACTTACCAAGAAAGATGAAAGAAACATGCATCAGATTAAAGAAGGAAATATTAATTGGGCAATTACATTCTAATCCATTGTTGGATGGTATACATCCAAAATGATCTTAGCTGATTGTTGAATCTTCAAATTGCTCGTTGATAGCCTTCTGTACGTTATTTTTTGTTCAAAGGGGAAGCGGCCTTTTCAAAGCCTCACTGCACTCCTAATGCTAGTTGTGCTTAAAGTTTCCTCCAAGCACTAGTCACAATGGTTAGATACAATTGAGAGGAAGATGGTTGAATTTATAATTGATCTACAAACAAATGAGGCAGTTTGTACAACAACATTTTATTGATGTTTTTGATTAAGGTATTTGTGTGTGGGGTGGGGGGGGGGATAATTAGATTTGGCTATAGAATTATGTGTAGATGTTCTAAGATTAAATTAGATCCTATTAATTAGCATTAAGACAATCAAATAGTAAGAAATTAATATAATGTTGTTTCAAGTGCTAAAGTGTCAAGTTGGTTGCGTATAATTAGTATGTTGCAAGTCCTCAATGCTTATTGGTCATTACATTACTGAAAATTTGTCATTTTTGGTCATTAGTTATTAAATGGTCAAGTTGATTGCATGCAATCAATATATTGCAAGTTCACAATGCTAATCCATCATTATATTATTAAAAATTAGTCCCTTTTGATTAATGGATGTATTAAATGGTCAAAAAGAGTGTCTAAATGAATAGCAAAAAAATGGCAAAAGAATGAACTTCACTTTAAAAATTCATATCTACTTCTTTTGAGGTTCTCATTATTTGAAATAAATTGGATTTGATTTGTCTTTTTGTTGCCTTCGAAGGAAAATTTAATGAAAGATGTTTTCAAAGGTCCTGTACCTCATGTCATATAAATGAAAAAAAATGTAAACTAGACATTTCATGTTATACAAATTTCAAAACCATCTTTGATTTCATATATGAAGCAAGGTGTAGGAAGATACTAAAAATTTGTACCACAAACCATTAGGTGAGGGGTTCAAATCCTGTGACTTACACATAAGTGCCTCTAGAAAGTTCAGTGGATTTAGAGAGCATAGGCAACCTCCCCAAAATTCAACTTTGTCAATATTTAAATTTGACAGTTAATGTTTGATTTAAAAAAATTGCTACAAAGGACATGAAAAAATTGACTAAATTGGCATAATGTAGGAATTCAATAAATGTATTATAAAGCATATTCGAGGTGTATAATTTCCTTAAAATACCTAAGACCCTCCCAAAACAACAAGTTTGTAAAAGATACAATGAACATTGCAAGTAAAATAAGTACAAATTTTGAAAGAAGTGTAACCTCAAATTTCATTATAGATCACCCACTATTAAAATAGCCAACCTTGCTTTAGTTTTCTTTTAGATGGCCTAAGACTAAGTTTGTTGAAAGCTTCACTTGGCTTCACATTTGCCACCAAATTTGAGCTTCAAAATCATTGTGAGGCTCCTGACATTCTTCCTTGAAGTTGTCGCTTCCAATCTCAGCGATAATAGACCTTCCTCCACAAAAATGACCATCACTACTTTAGTTTTCTTGTAAATGGACCAAGACCAAGCTCGTTGAAAGCTTGATTTAGATTTTCTTTTTTTCACCAAATTCAAACCTCAAATTTGTTATGATACTCTCGATCTTCTAATCCAAAATCCTTGCTTCCAATCTAAGCGCTAACCAATCTTCTTTTACAAAACCCGCTACCACCACCTCAATTTTCTTGCAAATGGCCCAAAAATAGACTTATTGGAAGCCTAACTTGGCCTCGCATCTGCTCACATGATTTCAACCCCAAATTCATTGTGATGTTCTCAACCTCTTTCTTTAAAATTGTTGCTTCTATTCTCACCTCCAAAAGCAACCCTAATCCTTAATTCAAATCTTTTTCAATAGTAAGTGGAAAACCTACTTGACAAATTTGCAATGAAATTTCCCTCACCTAATTTCCATTGTTGTGTAAAAACTCTAATACTTCATAATCTCTTACCTCTTAAGGAAGAGAGACAAGTCAACTTAATGAGAACATATCCAAAAGAAGTGACTGAGAGTGAAGAGAACCCTAATTTCCTACCCTAGAATCCCATTAGTATTCCAACCTTCATCCAAATATTTCATCCCTATACTAAATTGTTATAACTTGCATTAATTTAGTTGGATATTTTTCCTTATTTTCAATCCCTACCATTTTATTAGTATTCTAATATTTGTTCTAATTCTACAAATTAGTTTGATATTTTTTGTATTTGTATTTTTTATCTCTAATTTAATTCTAATGAAATTTCCCAACTCATAGTATTCTTTTTTCAATTCTTCCCCTTTAATCATTTGCCTAATTTGCTTAATTTCCAATTCTTATCTAAAGCCTGTTTCATTAAAAATTCTTAATTTTTCCTAGAATTTTTTTATCATTCTCTACTAATTGAATTTTCCAAATGTTACACCAATATCCCAAAGTACCCATTGCTATCTAACGGAAAACTCATTAATATGTAGTTATGGATTAATGCTTCTTGCAATGTCACCTAAATTGTTTGAATTTTTCTAATTCTAAACTGTCTAACGTGTTGGCTCACAAACAAATGTGATAGAAATGCCTTGTTGCATAAACAAAAAAAATTTAGTTATGGTATATTTATCAAAGTTGGATTTTATTTTGGCATTAAGCATTCTTTTGCTTCCATACATTTGCACTTTAGTAGATCACAAAAGAAATTGGTCAAGTCTGTAGACGTAATGGAGATTAGAGACAATAGAATTTTTTGTAATGGTAGACTAATTGGATTTCTATATTGACCATTTTGAAGAGGCTTTTGCTTGAACACTGAAACTTTTCCATCAAAAATGTATTGCAACCATTTTATATCACTACATGATGTAAGAGTTCAAAAGATCTCCTAGTAGTTAATGCAAAACATTTGCTTCACTTAATTGATTTGCTATTTAATAAAGAACCTTGTCTTTTTTCCACAAAGTCCAAACATGTATTTATGTGACTTTATCGAGAACTTTATCAAAGGTGTTTCTATTTACAATATGGACATCCACTCAAATTCTAAATCCAAAAATTGTAGACTTGTGAAATTAAGTTTGAAATTGTCAAAACTAAGTTTTTAAAAGTTGGGAAGTGTACTTGAGAGGAAGTGAGATCTTTCTAGGTATATGTTTAGTTATAGAGAACAAATTTATAGCAACAAAGTAGGCAATTAATGTGCATTTCAAAAGTATAATAAAAGCTATAGAATTTATTAACTCCTTGGTTGAGATTTTGTATTCTATTGAAAATGGTGTTTTTCCACAATCTATTTTGGAAATTTTTTTTGCAAACCCACTCAACCAAGCATCTATTTTTTATTATTTTGTACTTTACCACAACTATTGCACAATATGGACTTTTTCAAACAATGATGTTATTGAATGATTACAAATTAGTCAAGATCTAATGGAGATAATTAATATACTTTAGATGTATGATTTTTTAGTTTTAGTGGCATGTTTCCATATGTTAGTTTTGTAGTGAGCAATGAACAAGAGTTGTAGTTTTATTGCAATTTCATCATGCAACCATTGCACTCTAATTTGGTAGAATCTATCATGTTTGATTTCAATCAATATAATTGAAATACTTTAGAATATATATGTAATTGGTGTACTGAAAGCTTTCTTGGAGCATGAAAAGATTTTTATGAATATTCATCATAATTTTTGCAAAGATCTCAAATTTAAATATTATGGATTATGTGGTTACTTAATATACAACAATGTTACAATGGATTAAGAAAGGGGTGGATAGTAATTAGATGTTTTTCATCCTTCATTCACATGTCACATTTAACATTATAGTCATGTAAAAAACACAAATGTTCATCAATAATTTGTGAAATAATGGAGAATTTATCTCGAAACTAAAACCATTTTGAACAAATTTATAATGTTTTTTTTCTCTTTCAAACTCAAGTTATTTGAGACTACCAATACTTTACAATAAATGTTAAGGTTTAAAAATTAGGATTGCAATAGACAACCTTATACAAAACTCTAATAAAAATTTCACAAAGTAATTTTTTGAAACAAGTTTTTTTTTTAATTTGTAAATGATGTACTTAAAACAAAAATGAAAATATAGTGATGAAAAAAACATATAAATGACTTCAACTTCAACTTTTCAATAAGCATCACATCTTGGTGTCTAGAGCATTTAGTGATTAAAGCATAAGCTAAAAAATTTCAAACTCTTAATAATTAAAAAAAAATATTGGAGAGTTTTTTAAGTATAGTTAAAAAAAAATGCTTACATTGATATACTGTTTGTATTCTATCGACATTAGCACCAAATTAATTTCTAATTGCATGAATAAATAATGGTAAGATTAATTTTTATTTTCAAACTAAATAATAATGAATCTTCTAAAATATCAATTCCATCATTTCAAATATAATAATTAGTTTTCCATTATTAGTGTATAAAAACTTATTTATTTGGATGAAGTAAATTTTTTTAAACATTTGTCACCTTTTTAGGAAGATTGTGTAAAACACTTGTATTATTTTTTTCATTTTTTTCATTCAATATTCAATTTTCTTATTACTGTATTTGAATGCTCATTAGAAAAAAATTTGGCCCCGCAGAAGGCCGTGAGACTGCATGGTAGCAATGCAATTACAGAGAAAAAAATTATTTTGTTTTTTATTTTATTTTTTTAATTTATGAATCTGATGGGGCACTACTAGTGTCATATCAGACTGTCGATTTCAATTTATTTTTAAAAATTTTAAATTTTAATTTTTGAAAAAAATAAAAATTTTAAATTATTTATGTATTTGCACCACAGGGTGCTGAAAATGAAGATCAAACAGCCCTTGTAGGGTTCAGATTTTTTCTGATGTATTGGTTGGTCGGCCAAGAAATCACAACCATCAAAATCTAGTTCAATTCACTACTATATTGAAACATATGTATTTCTAGTAGATATAATTTAATGATCATGAAGTTCATTTTGAAAATTTTAAAAGTTGCACTTGTGTTTAAAAAAAAAATGGTTGGCGTTGGAGGCCTTTAATTGCAAGTGTAGAAGAGAAAAGAAATACTATTTATCAAAATTGTCTTATACAAATGTATTGATAAGTTGAGGAATCAAGCTTTTTGAAAATAAGCCCCTGATTCTATAAAAATGGTATTGCAAAGTATTGTACTCTTCAAGAATTGCAAATATAATACATGTTCATAATTCTACAATTCAAATTCTACAAACTTTGGGCGAAATTGAGTATAGTTCAAAGTTATACATGATAACCTAACAGACAAGAAAGTAGTATAGAAAGGCTTCTTGCAATAGACAATTCATTACATAGTGAATGACTAAACATTTAGGCATGAATGCCTATCCACAAATAAATTTATTTTTGTCTTTACTTCAAAAATGTAAACAACATCATAATATTAAGGAATTAAATTCTTTTTGTATATATCAACAAATAAAGCTATAATTTTGTATCAAGCTCCATTTTCTTACTCCATAATTATTTGATAGACTTATAAAAAAAATAATCTTTTATTTCTACTAATTATTTTGACAGTCTAAATATATCAAATGTCAAACATAATTATTATTTAATTAAATAGCCACAACTACCATGTCTTTTATTCTTACCATATAGTCCCTCACCATCTTCAAAATTTTCCTCTTAGTATTCTTACCTCACATATATAAAGCATATATGTGGTGTATTATAACACAAGAATTAAGTAAGTCTTTTATTGTTGACAAAATCTGTAATTTTTATCAAATAAATCAAAAGTTTATTTTTTATAGTTTTATTTTATAAAAATGATATAACTAAATTAATATTATATAAAATATATTCATTGATAATATTATATAAATTTAAAAAATATTACCAAATTATTGATAATTCTAAAAAAATTAATTATAAATTTTAACAAAATAAATTAATAAATTATTTCATGTACAATTAAGTTATTGGATTTGATATTATTATATTCATGATTGTTATAGATTATATATTTTTCAACCTTTTGCAAAATAAAAAAGAGACTTGCATTACATAAATCATGAAGTTACAAAGGATTACTTTGGATTTTCATTTATCATATTACTAAATCTATTTTCCAACTTAGTTATGGTTATTGAAATATTTGGTGCATATATAAGATCATAATGCTTTGCACTACATAAAGGTGGATGGCAAGTTTGGCAAAAATAATTTGAAATGAGGTTTGACAAAAGCTTAAAATGTATTTAGTTTATATAATATTTGTATTCATATTATAAAAAATTGAAGAAAGAATTGCAAAAAATCTGACATTTAGTTTTTTGGAATTATTTTTCATCAACTATGTTGTCCATCTAAGGTATTTTTTTTCTACACCAAACTTTTGAAATGATGTCAATAGTATCATTATTATCATCTTTTCATTAGCAATAAATGGGTAGAAAAAATTGACTCCTGTCGTTGAAAGTTGATGTATATGAAAAGTGAATATTGATAAAGCACATTTCTAAACTGTCAAATTAAAAGTTGTCATGATTTTTGTTAACATGAGTGTTAAATATTATATTACGATAATATTATACATATATTCATGTACAAAATCATGTTATAATGAATCAAAATATGTTTATAATTTTTTATCAGTAAAAATTATACATAATTATGTAAGTATGTAAGTATGTAATAAATAAAATTATATATTACAAAACTTTAATTTATTAATTTTAGTGTCACACAATAGTTTTTGTTCTATTGAATGTAGATGTTGATTTCATGATTTTTTATAAAAGATTTAATAATTAAACCATGTGCAAAAATAATTACCATTTTTTATAAGATCAATACATATTTGTGTTGAAGTCAAGAACACTAAATATCAAATTTGTAGCATTTCAAAACTTGTTTGATAAATCATTAAAAAATGGAACACTCAAAGTAATCTCAAAGTGAGACTTATAATGATAATAAATAATTTGAATATGATTTTTATTTGAGTTCATAATAGCGATTAGTTTTTGGATCATAGCAGCAATCTAATGTAGGATCATATAGTAAATCCAAATCATCATTAGTGTTTATGATTTTTTATGAAACATGCATCTATTTTATAATATAATCAAAAATTCAAAAGTTAATCAATGTTATTAGATTTTTTTATTTTTTTATTTGAATTATTTATAGATAACTACACCATATTTTTGAAAAAAATAATTTAAAATAATAAAATAGATTGCAAGGCAAAACATAATCAAACCATTATCAAAATAAAGATATGGGAATTTTGCGCAATTATAAATTTTTTAATTTATTCATATGCCAATAAAGAATTTAACAAATTATCAATAAAGTAAAAATTATTATTTGAAGATTTCAAAATCACATTATGTGTACCTCCATGTTGTGAAGTGTTATTAGAAATTTCCACTTGTTTGGGGTTTTGTTTATTTTTCAAAGTTGAAAGTGATTTCAAATGTTTATTTTTAGAGTCAATGTATTCCAAAGATGAAGATAAACCTCTTTTATGAAAAATATCATTTTCAAATGTTGAAGTTTTTATATTCCTAAATCAAAAATAATTTAAGTTCATGTGTTTGTTGAAAAATAAAAGATAAAAGATATTCATGGATATACAATATAATATAAAAAATACTCATGGATATTTTTAAGAGCATATATATTTATATTAAAATTTCATGAGACATGTTATATACTTATTACTATATTATAAATTGTGTATAATTTATTACTGTAGGTAGATTATAATTCTATAAATAGATTTAATACTAATTTCTATAACACATTTAATTTAATTTATTTTACATTTGAAGATGATTTAAGACCTTCATTATAATTGTAATTGATGGTGTTATCAAATTCATAAGAATCATGGACATTACAAAATTTATTTGAAAAACTAAAAAAATGATCAAGTGAATTCATTTAAATTTTTTATCCTGTAAAAAAAATAAAAAAATATTGCATTTTCCATCATTCAATGAATATATTTATCATTTATATCAATAAAAATATTTTAATAATATAAATATACATATTTGTAGTTCAATTACGTTCTAATCAAAATAACTCCTTACTTGATTTCTAAATGCTTCAAATACTTTTAATTTGCTTTTAGAGTTCATCTCTAGTGTTTTATCTATCACAAAATTTTGATATAAATTTAGCATACAATGTAAATATATTTTGATTTTTGATAAAATATCTTGTTTTTATTATATTTTCATTGACTTATTTCAAATTGACTTGAAAACAGAACATCATTTATAGCCTATGTAGAATTTTTTGATATTCTATACTATTAAAAATATATTTTTGAAATTTTTATGATTTATTACACATTGAAACAAGTTGGTTGTTTATTACATCACGTATGGTTGTGTATTTGTAAAGTATTTAGGATACATGCTATATTATTTATATCGTTTGTATCTTCTATTCTCCAAAAATCACATACAATGGCATTGTTATTGTTATGATCATTTGAAGAAGAATTAAAGAAATTCGAAGTAAGATATTTTTCATCTTCATTCTCATTGTTATTTGGTGACCAGTTTTTTCTTTTGAAGCCATGATCTTCATCCACCATCATTCCAACAAATCTTAAAGTTTGAAAGATGGAATTACTATCATTTTTAAAATCAAAATGTTTGTATTTTTCTCCTACCAACCTTTACTTCTCTCTAATAAAATTGTTGATATCACAATGTAACATAAATTCCTCCATGTCCTTCATAGATTGGTTTGAATAATCATAATTTAAATCATTATTAAATTGTTTTAAATCATCTTTAATACTTTGTCCATTACTTTCTACAACATTTCTTGAATTCATCAAATCTAAACCATTAGCAATATCTGAATTAACATCAAATTCATACTTCGATATTTTTATATCATCTATATTCTCACAAGTTTTATTTGAAAAAGAAGGAAGTTTAAAAGTTTTTTTTTCTTCAATGTCATCTTCAATATGACTCTTCCATCCACAAGGAGGGCTCCTAGGTGGAGAGTCCAAATATTGAATGTGTTTATATTCTTTTTTTCTATCACTATCAATATGAAAACCTCGTCGTATATTTTTTCCGAGACCCACTTTCAACTCTGATAATTTATACTCTTTAATTTTTTTCTTCAATGATTTTTCTTCGCCAAATACTTTATTTGTACTTGTCTCTTCTGTGACCTCACTTAGAACTTCACAATCCATTGATAATGATTGTGGCATTTGAGTTAATTGATATTCATCATTCGAATATTGCAAATGGGTGGTTGCCTTAGGATCATTTGAAAGAATATTTAAAACATCATTTTTGACTATAAAAGTTTGTATTGGAGGGTTTTTAACTTCTACATTTTTTGAACTTGATTTATGATCAATATCATTTGTAGTGATTGTATTTGAAGGCAGTTGAAAATCATGGGTAAAAAATTGAACATTCTCTAATCTTTCTGTAAATTCATCAATTATTGGCAATCTTCTTTGATCCAGTAGTAATTGCGTTTTTTGAAACTTTAGTGATGCATGGTTTTTATTAAAGGCATTAGCATGTTTCAAAAGGTTACGTAATGTTTCGGCTTTCATTTCATTTCTTTTTTCAACTTGAATACTTTTTGATGTAGCAGAAGGTATGTCACTTTGAAATTGTGTAGTATGACCAATTGACTCAACATGTTTACCTTCTTTACAAAAGCTTCTATTGGAATGAGGTTTGTAGTCAGCAAAAAGATTCATATTAATTTGTATTGTAGATAATGGTAAAGGGATTCTAGATCCAAATGCCACATGTACCTACATATTGTAATTTTTCAATTTCTAGATATAAAATTACACAAGATGTAGTCTTCATCTCATTTCATAAATAAAACATGTCAATTTTTTTTATAGTGTACTTAGTTACACAAAATTAAAAAACATTGCAAATAGAAAAGTCTATAAATAATATAATAATCTCAAAGCAGACTTGAATTTTTTAATATATATTGGAAATAAATTTATTACAAAAATAAAACTTGTGGCATTTTTAATTGGTGAAAATACATTTTTTTAAGAATAAATAGTTGAAGAAAATGTTTGACTTCCATGTTATAATATATTAAATTAAACACTTTTCAAGAAATAAATTCATCTATGTCACGTATAACTACTTTGGGACTTTTAAAATTTGAGAATTATTAATGGTCATTAGGAGGGGAAAAAAATGGTCATTAGGAGATAATGCAAAGCGTTAGGAGATTTAGGCAAAACATTAGGAGATCTAGGCAAAACATTAGGAGATCAATACAAAACACCGGAATATCTATACAAACATAGGGGATCTCCCGATGTTATTATTTGAAGATCTCTAAATGTTTTGTACATAATTCACTGAAAAGTTCAAAAGTAGTTTAATGTGAAATATTTGATCTTTGGATCTATTTGTAGGCTTATATACATATAATATTTTTAACATTTCAAATAACTATTCAACTATTAATTCATAATAATTTAAAAAATCACCTTCCGAGATTCCAACTTATTCATTTTGACTTTTTGAAGCTTCAAATGATTTTCTTGTGTATCTAGAGTTAAAAAATGAAGATAATAAGATAATAAGATTTTTTTAATAAAATATTATATATGTATATATGTATATATAGTTTATTATAAAAATACCTCTAATTTTAAAATGATTAGCATACCATTGGAAGAGTTTGATAGATTTGATACAAACATTTTTAAAGTTGCCATATCTACTATTTGAATTGCGTTATTAACACCCAGTGCAAACATGTGTTCTTGAGGTAAGTAATCTTCAGTACTTTTAATAAAAGAATTATCAGTGCCTCCAAAATCTTTCAATCTATCACGCATTGTAAATACTTTTCGAAGCTTACAAACAGGACCTAAAACTATTGTGTCTATTGAACTGCATAACATATAGAAATCAAAATCATTGCGCTCAAAATTTATTACAAAAAAATTAAAATCGTATATTATCCACTAATTGTTTTAATTACTATATATTGAAGTAAATCAACCTATAATCATGATTCAAAGTAATTGTAGCTTTTATGCATAACTATTAAATATTTCAACGTTGAAATCTCATCTTCTTGAATGGCAATCGTGGCATAACTTTAAGTTGATTCTAAGATTTTTTAATTTTGTTTATTGAAATTTGTTTCACATTCTATTGTGGGTTATTTCGCATTTACAAAGCACTAGAACGGTGCTTGTTGTAATGCAACAACACCAAAAAAATTTCATCAAGTTGCAAGGTTTTGTTGAAAATATGTTTGGATGTCAATAGAATTTAGCAAAAACAAATGAATGGAAAATTGTGATGATCAGTGAGAACGTGATGAATGTAACTATAATACAATTTATGCCATATTTAACTACTTTTGGACTTTTGAAAGTTAATAATTAATAATGGTCACCGGGAGATTCTATGATGGTCATCACTCATCAGGAGAT
This sequence comes from Antitrichia curtipendula, assembly GCA_951230915.1. NCBI lineage: Eukaryota > Viridiplantae > Streptophyta > Bryopsida > Hypnales > Leucodontaceae > Antitrichia > Antitrichia curtipendula. Next base: position 24,367,769 of record OX579634.1, on the reverse strand, counting down.
AATCTAAAACATCAAGAGATTAGTAGAGATATCCCGATGACCATTATTAATATGGACTTTCAAAAGTCCAGAATTCATTGAATAGTCTAGAAGTAGTTAAATGTGGCAAATTTTCATCAAATAAAAGAAATGGAATTCTTAAAAAATTGTAGACAAATAGGGGTACATTATTTCAAAACAAGATTTTTTAATTAACTCCTACAAGACCAAGTCATTGTTCAACATACGCAAGAAATCTCAAATAGTTGTGTATAAAGTTCAATTTTGGTCTAATGTTCACAAAATTTTAGTTCAACTCACAAAATTTAATCCAACTTATCAATATGTCCCTCGTTTATAGAAATATATATTTTTTTCTTATAGGGTACCCAGATCAAAAGTTATATTGTCTTGAACTTTGTAGGTGGATCGGACTAGCAAGAAGACAACTTCAAGAGCATGTGAAAATTCTTTTTCTACTTCTGAAAATCTTAATAGGTTTGCAACTAACTTGATATAGATGCAAATGTCAAAAAACATACCATGCATAGTGCAAAAACTTACTCTAAAAGGAGCTAACCTCTAAAGGTCTATGCATCCAAACAAAGATTGCCCTTGGTCAGTTTTGATTGTAACTTTCAGACTAAACATTTTGAGTATTTGATTTAAATTCTGAAAATGAAGCTTGACAAACTTTGTTTCTATTTCATCTTAAAACTTTGAAAGAATTAAAAAATTAAAAAAATTATTGCAATTAAAACCTCTAGTATAAGAATCCAAATTACACAATATTGTGTGTATTTCATTCATATTATATTTTTTTATAAATGGTATTAAAATTATATTTCTAAAATTATAATTATTATTTCTAATATTTATTTGTGAATAAAAAATCTCAAATAATTTTTATATAAATTCTAATTGATATAATTTTTTGTAAGTATTTTATTTTCCATAAAAAACTTTTAAAAATCAGCCCCAATAGCAAATACATTCTTTTACAAGCAAAAAGTATTAAAATTATATATATAATTTTTTAATAAATTAAAAAAATAAATTAAAAATATATAATTAATTTATAAGTATAACTTAAAAGAATTAATCAATACTTCTTCATACCAATCTTCATTGCTACTTGTAATTCTTGAAAAAATTCAAATTAATTGGATTGTTTATGCTATAATTATTAGATTATTTTTACTTTTTTCTACAAAAATTATAAGAATGGTAATTTTTCATAAAACAAATTGAATTTTATATTGTAATAAAAAATGCATAATATTCTAACAAAAATATAAAATTGACATTTGAACACAATTTAAGAGTCTAAATTTTGTTGTTTGCCCATTTTCTTGGAAGTGCACTTAGTTTCACTACAACAAACCACGTGCAAACAAGTGGTTTCTAATGAACTACAATTTCAACCTAAATTTTTGAGCATTGTTTAACATTGTTTAATACGTTTCTATTGCCAAAATTTTCAACTTAAATAAAATATAAAATGATTTCTACAAGAGGATGAAAATGAACTAAAATGGTATGTTTTTCAACTCAAATAATTATAGAGAAAACATTTAGATGACCATTGCATTAGTATTAAACTCAAAATGAGCTTTCAATAGAGAGTTATTTTTAGGAATTTTTGTTCATTTTTTAGACAATTCTTTCTTATATAATATAAGGGTGTGAAAGTTATTTTTCAGTTCTACAATGTATCTTTTTACTTCAAAAATTTGTAACTAATTATCATTAACATATAAAAACACCAATAACTCAAAACATAAACTTTCAAAGTAGAAAAATCTATTCATATATTTTATATTTTTTTATTATTTAAAATTCAAAAGGTATATAGAAGATCAAAGTTTTATTTGCACATGGTTTCTAATGGATATTCTAAATGAACTCCCTAAGCCCATTTTCCAATGGATTAAATTCTTTAGGGGTCAGGCATATTGAAAATTCAACTTGTTTTGAACTTTTTTTCAAACACATATACCAATTTTCATAAAAAATATCACTATTGTTTTATTCAATTTGAAATCATTCCCTATATAAATGTAGTTTGAATATTATAGATAAACCTTGCATTTTCAAAATTTGAAGAACATCAAGTCGTGTGGGATTTTGAATGAATTAGATTTACAATTTTTTTTAGGCTTTTACAATAACTAAACAAAAATTATCCCTTTGAAAACAGCTTTATAAAAAAATGAAAACTAAAGATGAACATTCAAATATAAAAAAATGAAAATGAAAATAAAATAATAAAAATAGAAAGCAATCACAATATGTACAATCTTACCGAAAGACCATGCCTTTAAAGCAATGAGAAAAAAGTTCTGCCACATGGATTGATAATGATAACCATATGTTGTGAGTGATCTGAAAAATAAAAATTATTAATTACATGTTTTTCAAGGTCTATTTATTGAATTAAAAAATCATCAAATTGATTCATACATAATGCCAATTATAAAAAACCAATAAAAAATCTTCAAATGCTTACATTTAATTTTTATGATATTGAACTTCATTTTATTATAGTAAATATACAATTTAAATGTAATTACTAAAAATCTTGCCATATTTATTGGTATTTGACAATGTAGTGGTGTTGACTTCATATCACTAAATGATGTAGAAAAATACATTTTTCGTCCAATATTTGATGTGTCACTTGCCCTAAATTTATTTTATACTTTAATCATAAAATAACTATAAATTTGAAATTCTAGATAGTATTGCTTCAATTATTAAGCTAAAACTCCAATATGTAAAATATATAATTAATGTTCCTTAAGACATTTGAAATAAATCCATATATACATTGGATTTATTGTAGTTATTTAAATACTTTGATTTTTTTAATCCAAAATTTTATTATATATATATATATATTTTTTATATTGATTAACTAGGTAATAATTGTTTTCTTTGACATTCTAAAAATATACAATATTGAACACACTTGGATCATATATGTGATATTTCATAGTTATTAGTATAAATATTAAACTTTAATGCTAGTAAATAAACTCTTAGAAGCACTACATATCAAAACATTTTTATTTCCAAGAAAATAATAATTTTATAAAATAAAAAATAGTATATAAAAAATAAAATAATGTACCTTAATTCAAATGCTAATGGTTGACCTTCTGGTACAAAAATTTGGAAGACTATAAATGGTTGTAGCAAGTATAAACCTATTCATCAAATAATATAAGGAGAACAAAGAATCAAATGTTGTGTTGCAAATCTGATAATTTACTATTCAATAATATCTAAAACAAACATTCAATAAGAAATATTCTAAAGGATTTAAAGAAAACCTGGTTTATCATGTTTGGGGAGTTGAATCTTTGAATATGGATTATCACATAAGTTATATACATAAGTCTTTATGGATTTGTCGTATAACTGAAAACAAATTAAGAAAATATTATTTTTTTAAGAATAAATCTGAGTCATTTATCACTTCATTTCATATAAATAACAAATAATATTTAAAATAATCTAAAAGTTTATAATAGAATTATTAACAAAATAAATAAAATAACTGCAATTAGATTGTAATTTTAGTTATTATAATTTTATGTATCTATTTATAATTTATAAAATATTATAATAACATTTAATTTTAGAAGGTGATTTTGTTACAAACTTTTTGAATACCCTTCCCAAAAACTTTACAATCTCCTGTTGGATTGCTTCCCTGCCATAAATAAAAACATAAACATAACATGATATCATCATTTAAATTTTAAAAAAAATCCATTTAATTTTCTTTATTAAAAAATTATTCCAAAATATTTAAAAACAAATTTAGCTATTATAGATCATAAATGAAATATGATGTTTGTCATAATTAATTATTTTTGAAGGTCATGTCAAATTCCATGAAGCTAATATGATCACATATTAAAAAAATCTTTGGATCTAATAAAATGAGCAGCATGTAAAATTAGGATCCTGATTTTTATAGATTGCGTTAATGTAGGGTTTTTAATGAATTTTTTATGAACATAAAATTAAATAATTTGGATATGATATTAATTGCAATCATAATATCATTAATATAAGTGAATATAAATATTATTGATTGAAATATATTTGATTTAGATATGTTAAAATTAATCAAATAAAAAAATAAAAATTACAATAACTTTTGACAATTGAGAAATAGTATGAAAATTCATAGGCATTTATTGATTGTTGAGTTATGAGACATTCATTCCAATTAAAACACTAGATAGTTTATTTTATATGATATAAGAATTATTTTTATTTGGATCAAATAGGATAAATAAAAGATAAAGCATACAAACATACAAAAGATGGAATATTTAATAAAAGTTGGAAGATGGTTTTGCCATGGATTGTATATGAGAGTTTATGATTTCAAAATCAAATAATGGTTAAAATTGGAATTGTACTTGGGCATTGAAGATGTTGAATGAGATACCGCCTTGGTATTGAGCGGTTCGATTTACTTGCAGAGACATCTTTGAAACTCAAATATCAAGAAAGCTTAGAGTCATATATTTAGGAAGCTTTAAAATTGAAGGAAAAAACCCTCTATAGCAAAAAGAAACTCCAACTTGACAAATATTTACTTTTATTTTGAAGGATTTTTTTCTAACTTTTAACATTGTCGTAATCTTAAAATATTATTTCTATATTCAATAAGTTTACATTTGTAGCAAAATTTGCGATGTCAGTGGTTCTTCTTAATTATAATAAACAAATTCAAATCATTAAAGTATCTTCTTAACATATTATATTTATTAATTCCAAACTAGGCAAGGTATTATTATGGTTATAGCAAGATAAATTTTATTTCTACAGAAAATAAGATTCTATTTTTATTTTTGTGATCACTTTGATATTATTTGTAGAAATTTACATCAATTACTGATGTATCATAGAATCTATAGAATTTTTTCATAGAATTCTTTTAACATAGTTTTGGGTTTTTGAGGACACTATTTACCAATCAATAAAAGTTTTCTTGACTCAAAAACTTAAATATCTACAAAAATTTAAACATCTTACAATTATGAAAAAATAAAAATAGATTGTCAATATTAAATATAACTGGAGAATATTGGTCTAGTACATTCACTTTGTATTGTTATTTAAATAAATAATTTGTATAAAATTTTACTTAAAGCATATAGGATATTTGAATTTGCATTGAACTATTGGCACTATGCAATGGTTTTATGTTACAATGCACTATCTTTCATTAATTCTTTAGAATTTTTAAATTTTCAAAATTCAAATCATCATTGATTACATTGTGAACTACTGTTTTGCAGTAATTTAAAAAAATCAATAGACATCATATCAATTGCCATAAAAATTTGAAAATTTGAAAAGAAGTTTATTTTTATAGTTTATATGTATGAGGCATTTGTAAATAAAAGATCTCACACACTACCTCATTGTACTCCAAAAGTTAAAACAAGTCAAAGCAAACTATTGGAAATGCATGTGGGTCAATGAAGAAGTGAATGAACAATAGTTATAGTATCTTTTGACAACAAGGCTTTATTTCTATTATATAAGGGTTGGTTCTCATTGCGTCTCAAGTCCTAATTCTACAAGTCTCAATTCAAGGTCAAATTCTAAGTTTGTTGGATTACTAGAAGAAAATTAGGGATTTTGCAACTACAAAGAACAATTGGTTTTTGAGTTGCATCGGACATTTACAGCTAGTGAAAATTTAGAGACTCACAGTCGCTACAGACAAGTCGCATGTCAAATTGTAGTTGCATGTTGCAACAACATACTTGGAACTTCGTTGATGAATTTTTCTGACATGGATGCTTATGTGGTATTTGCTGCCATGTGAGGTTGGTCGCTCAATTGATGAGTTGTGTGACTTGTTGGCAACCCATTTGCGATTAATGTATTACTTGTTTGTAACTCATTTGCATTTTGTATATGAATTGTAGATTTGTAGATTTCAAAAATTCAAATATTGGTATTTAATAGATATAATCAGGGCTTTTTTTTTTTGGACTTGTGTCCCCCTTGCTAGCTTCACTGAAGAGGTCAGTTTTTGGAGGGACAAAGCCAAATAGGTCAGATTTCTGGCAGTCTGGCGAAATTTTGCCCAAAAAAAAAAGCCCTGGATATAATTGTTTTAGGAAACTTTATAATTTCATAGATTTAAAAAAAAATGATTTTAAACATTTATAGATTTCTATACGATGTAAAAATCTCCACATTATAAAAATCTACAAAATGTAGAAATCTAGAGATTGTAGAAATCACATACTTCTATTAACAAAATTCACTACATTAGAGTACAACAACTTAGAAGTCTTATATGCCCAATCTAATGGTATTCTTAATAATTGATATGGCACAATTTATATAAGACAATTGGAAAATGACTTTAAAAATGAATAGTAAACGACTAGGAAACAACTAAGAAACAACTAGAAAACAATTAAGAAACGATTAGGAAACAACTGGAAAACAACTAGGAATTGACTAGGAAACAACTATAGTGATTTTATAGTTGCAATTGTTTTCTAGTTGTTTGGTCTAGTCATTTTTTGTTTCTGTAGATAGACACAATAGATTCCACAAATGGTAGATTTGTCTACATCAACAACTATGATGAATACTGGATGGAAAATAATTCAAATTCATTTTAAATTTGAACTTTGTTACAGCTCTCGTAATCCTACACTTCATTCTACAACTGCTTTGCAACTAAAACAATGTATCCATTTCATTCTACAATTATTTTGCAACTAAAACATTGTACCAATGATGTAAAATAATGATGTACAAATTTGGTGCAAATAGAGAGGGTTATAGTCGTAGGATAGTTGTATAGGACACTTAGTCGCATTTAGCCGGTTCTGGTGGACACGTTTTTCTTCTAGTAGATTGTACAAGGGCAATAATAAGTATTATATATAGGAATTGCAACTCTATAAATCTGTAAAGACCAAAGTCCCACCTCTAAGTTCCAAGTTTTGTCATGTAAAGTATTCTATGGCAAAAACAAGTCACTATGGGTCAAAAAGCCAAAAATCCTATTTTGGGGGCAGTATATGAATTAAATTTGCAATAAATATAAAATAAATTAGACTATGAAGATATCTTGATTTAGTGTTATTCTTCTTATAATATATACAAAATGATAGTTGGGACTTTGAGCAAAAGTTAGGTTTTCGCCAAATAGAATTCCAACTTTTATTCTAAATTCCATTTCTTTTATGACAATACCTCTACAAAAGTGTTGCCATTTAGGCATTTCTAAGTGAATGGGAATTGAAGACTGGAGGGTTATTGTAAAGCTACAAAGCCAAATTGCTTAGCTCTTGACCCATCAAAATTTGAAAATGTAGCAGGATATGGAACTTGGGATATAATAGAAATTTGACCCAAATGTTTTTTGGAGTTGTAAGGGTGAACCTAGAACCTCGATTTATGAAAAAACAATTGAACGTGATTAAATTGCATATAATCATGTCTTGTTGGCATTCCAAATAAATAACTAGTTCAATTAGTAGTCTAGAGTAAGAGTTGAAAGATTAAGGACCAAATCAATGCCATCATTATATGGCTAATACAGTAATTATTTTCTATGGTATTTCTAGTTTTTAGTACCACACATTATTCTGCAAGCCTAAATTAAACATTTAACAAACATGTCAATGGAGAAGATACACTAGCATAAAGTAGTTAATGAGTATGTGAAAATCAATATTACATTCACACAACGTTTGACACAAATTGAAAATGGTTATCTTTACCAATTTTTTCTTCCATATTGATGAATTTTTTATTAACCGAAAAAACTTTTAAAAAATGATCTTTTTATATTAGGATTTCATGCAAAAGACATTGTTGCAAAATTTGATTTTTTAAAAGAAAGCCTTGTTCATTTAAAGGTTGAAAATGATATTACAATTAAAACAAAGTTTATCTCCTAGCAAGGATGCAAAGTTCTTACCTCCCTTACACTATTATATGAATTTTGTCCTAGAATCATGAACAAACAAACTTTTAACGTAGTACGTTGATTCCAAAAAGAGTTGAATTTAATTCTCTCTTTTTAACAAGGTAGAAGCATAAAAAAACATCACTTTTTTTGGCCCTACTAGATGGTTAGTCCAAATGAATTTTTTTGTAAGAATGTTAACGACCTCAAGAGAAACCCAATCCAAATTAGTTTATAATTCTTTGACACTCACACAATATACTATGAATTTTCAAAGGACTTACTTATGGCACTAAATTCTCCCTAAAATGGACACCCTAAAATTATCAAACTCCCTTGGTTGTTTCAAAAAACTCTTCAACTATCATTAATTGCTTTTAAGAGTTTGTGGTGAATTTGAACGAATTTAGCTCCAAATATAGGTGGTGCAAAAGGCTTCCACAAGAATAGGCAATTGTTGACTCATCATCATGACAATTGTTTATAGTTGACCATGTTCCCCTTTTGGTTAGGTCATGCATGATTAAGTTGTCAAAGTTTTTGTTGGTTGACTTAGAGGACACTAAAAAGAGCTTTAAAATGTCCTACAGAGCCATGATGTACTACAGTACGCCTGTAATGGTAACTTGGGAGCTGCTTCTACCATTGGAGTAGGTGCCTTTGGACCTACACAAGACTTGCCATTGCCGTGCCACCATAAAGGGTGAACTAGAGATGTTATTCTTGTTGAAAGAGGAAAATTGAGTTTCAATGCGTTTTGTCTTGTGTAGGTCCATTTTTTTGAAAAGTTGCATTTGTGAGGGAACAATAGGTATAAAACCAGTTTGATTGAACTTGAACTCGGTGATTTGCATATATATTGTGGCAAGACGTTATGTACCCCCCATCGAGCAATTCATCTAGCCTACACGGCTGCGCCCCGCATTATCCCGATTTTGTCGTTGCCTAGACAAACACTTGCAATTGGGTTTTGAATAGTTCAAATTCTAATTTTGCAATCTCTGAATTGATTCTTCCTTCTAGGTTGGAAGTGTCAATCTTTTGTCTCATAACCCAATTTCCACTTAAAATCCATTTGCAATCCACCAGTAAGACTATGACTAATTTCTGCTACAATGTAATATGCTCTTGGGCTTTTAAGCTAAATGTAGAGCATACACATTTAGAATGCCCACATCCCCTCAATCAATCTTTGCACCTGATTAACCCCAATTATCCTACACAAAGATGAGAATTTGACATAAATTAAGTCATTTTTATATTAAAAAAGTACCACATGTCATCTTGTGAAAGGTCTATGGTGATGTGGGCCTTTGATATTCTTGGGTAGAAATTCAATTTCGGCACTGAACTGTTGAAGCAGACCTTTACGTATGTTACCTCATGTCCACTTACTGTGTGCTACATTTTTGGAGCAATGAACATTGCTATAAGTTAAGTTACTATTGCTTCCAGCACCAGCTTCTTTCTCTGAGTAATTGTATGCCACGCCAGCATCATGTCCAAAATACTTGGCTTGTCTCCAAATTTGAAAGCCTAAGTCATTAACTCCTAAAGTCCCAAGGTCTCTTTTCCATCAAAAAACACTCAAAACTGTCATTTCTAGAGTAAAGATTAAAAAAAAACTTAAGAATAATTTTTTTGCATATTTAGCCAGAAGATCTTGTACCAGACCAATATAAAAATGTATGAAAGAAATTTCACAAACCTTGACTATGTAGATTGCAAGATATTAGTGTTCAAAGCGAACGAAACAAGTTTTTTTGCACCTTGTTCAACTACATTTTTTGGCTTTGAACCTTCATAACTTATAATTTTTGCTCTATTGATTTTACTTTTCTAATTCTGTATGATAAAGAATTGAGTTAAGATTCTAGGAAAACAAATTCAGAAAACACACACTTAGTTTTCACTCATTAAAAATTTATTAAGTAGACATAGGTTCAAGGTTGAAGGAAGATCTAAATTGATCATAGCTCTAAGATGGAATTGAAATCGGTGAGATTTTTCTAGCATGCGATCTTAACCTTGCAAAATTTTTTTTTTGGAAAATTGTGAAAATTGAGGTCAGAAATGAATCCTACAAGTGTTTTTTTCAAGAAGATGCTCTAATTGCTCAAAAAATAGGATTGTCCATTACTTTCACATAACAAATCCAAATGAAATAAATCAAAGCTTACCATGTACATAAAAATACAATATACACAAAACAAATTTTTTAAATATTTTACTTTAAGTTTTTTTTAAGTTTTTTTTCCGAACTAAAAATGGACTTTTTGTACCATAGCTTTTGTTCCCAAGATGTGATTGAAATAAAAATTATATTTGTGGGAAAGTTAATGTATTTTTCTATCTTCACTAAAAAACATCAAAAAATAAAAATAAAATATTGAGACCATAGGAGCTTGCCAAACATCCATTTTGTCCCTAAGGGAACAATAGGACTTTAGGGTAAGCTTGGTGCCTCTCAACTTGTACTCTTGGAGACGTAATATGTCTAGATTTTCAAAATTGAGAGTTAAAATTATGTTTTTTTCACTTGTGAGACTGACTTTAACCTTGAAAATAGGGTTAGTTTGTAAATTATTCATGTCTGAGTGCCATCAAGAGCATACTAGAGTAAGCTTGTTAATCATTATATAAACAAAATTCAAATTCTTCTCCACATAAATATAGAAATTTGCATATTTTAAAATTTGGCATGATTATTTAATGTCATGTTAAGATTCACCTTCAAAAAAATAAAATGCAAATAGATTTCTTTTTGCAAATTTTATTGCAATTTAATGGCAATGAAGTTGAAATTTAGTTAATAATTCCTTGCAACCATTCACCATACAATGTATAGTCATTGGATAGTGATACAAAATTTTGTTTCCATCACAATTGAATTGGTAGTTGAATTGTGTGGTTATTGCTTGGTAATGAAATGGTTGTTGTTCTTTTTTTGGATCTATGCAATAAATGGTAGGTTTATTCTAGTAATTAGAATAAGATAGGAAGTTGTGGCCTGAAATTGTAGGTTAGGGCGAATTGACCCCTCATTGCCCTAGTCAAAGGTAAATGTAAAAAAATTCACCCTATTCTGTGCCACATTTTTTGTATTTCTCTACCTCTTGTGATTGATATGAGGCCTTTAATTGCAAATATAAATTCAAAATTTACAAATTTTATTGTGTATTGCAAATTTTTAATGTTTTTCCCAGAGGTGTGGGACAATGTGGGAGTCATTTCACCCAAGCCAGAACTGCAAGACCCTACAACAAGCCTATTAAGTGCATGCTACAATATTTTGGTTTGCACAATTAAAACTTAACCCTAAAATGACCCTTGGGATCCTTCTTATGACTTGTATTTAGCCTTATAACTCTTCAATTGTGGTTTACTATATGAATTGTGATACATTGGTATTTACATACTACCATGATCATTAATTTACATTGTACTAAATAGTATTTGGTTAATGTTTTTTTTAATCAAACACCATTATATTCACAATATACTAGATGGTCGGAAAGGGCTTTCGGGCCCTTCTAAGATTAAAGCACTTACTCATCGGCAACAGTTCATTAAAATACTCTTCAGAGCAACTCTTCCACAATCACATGTGAAGTGACAAAGTAAGTTGTGTCTTGACATGCTTGCATTGATCGCATTCAACTTTTGAAAAATGATAACCTCAACAAGTCAAGAACAAGTCAAGAGATTTCAAAATTCAATCTGGAATGGTTGCAGCATTTTGATCACATACTTGAGATGACCCCATTTTATTTTTCAAGGACTACAAACTAGATTGATAATAAGACCTGTATTCAGTAATTGACACAACAACAAAATTAGAGTTTTCTACACATGTCAAATGAAAAATCATTTTGAAGCAAAATATGCTAAACGTTATCTCAGACTCGGATGCCAGAAAATGGACATCCACTAGATTTTGTGAACAGAGGCGAAGGTGAAGCACCCTGAGTCCCTTGATGTATGCTACGGCATTTTAAGATTCTCAGCGGATTTTCCAAAAATCCTCATATTTGTAAAAATGGCTCAATGCAGTCACGTCATAGTTTTAAGAGCACTAGGCATTTATAGTTCACCATTTTGGACCCTCTAAAACAAGCTATATAAATATCACTTTGAAAGAGGAGAGTGAATATACCAATTCAGCACCTGTGATTATATCACAATTTTGGAGCTTTTGAATTGAATATTAATTGGAAAAAAGAGAGTCATTGTGACAATTCAGCACCTGTGATTATGAAGCGTTCACCAAAACAACAAATGGAGTTATAGACACTATATCCTCTTCCAGACGTTGAAACAAGTTATAACCAAAGACTCCTTCCTCTTCGCGTTTGGACACCATGCACCTTTTCCCTTTCAGTAATGTCTTCCTTCTATTTGTTTCATGCACCTCATTAATCCATGATGTTGATTTAGTCTCTTGCATGCAAATTTCTATAAGTAGGGATGGCAATCAGCCATTCATTAAAAGCATCCTCACCCGGCTTGCAAAATGCAGGTGGGTTTTGGTTGGCATAATGTCCAACCATCCACTTTGCAAGTCGGGCTGGGGGAGGAGACTCACCCGTCTGGAGGTATGGCTTGTTAACAGACCAAGCAAACAAGTAAGAAATAGGTGGCGGGGTTCATCGCAGTGAAAGCGATTGGCGCACAACAATTGTTGTGTTTGTCGAAAGCTTTGCCGCTTCTTGTTTTGTAGGCCAAGTTGTGGATGGCAAAACTACCCTCATTTGCAAGCTGGAGGTGCTTAGGATACTCTCTCGCTTAACCAACCATCCAATTTGCCAGACAGGTCGGGCAATTTTGCCAGCCACGACGAAGAAGTCATCCATTGTGGCAGCCCGGTGGGGATGCTCTAAGGGTAGCTCATTTGTACTAGAGAGTAAGAGAGCAGGGAGCTCAAGGGCGCATTTTGCCACGCAAGCGACCGCAGGTCGGGCCCAGCAAGGTGAGACCTGTAGCCGCGCGCGTGGCAAAATGCACCCTTCGAGTTGCTCACTTTCTAGCATTAAGATCAAGGGGTGCTTATTTAGGGTGTGTTACAGAATTGGCAAAGCAAGTGTATTCTCTTGGCATAATTGGCAGGCTTGAAAACAAACCGATTCTGTAAACTAATCGCGCTCAATATGAACCGAATACGCACCTCCAAATCTTAACGAACTCTTTCCTCACGCACAAGGATTTCTTTTGACACTGGATCTCAGGGTTCTCTTCGACATTACCCTCACAAACTTGACTGAAGAGCTCACTTCAGACGAGGAGCTCACTTCAGAAATTCCGCAAGCTTGGAATGCGCGGAGCACCGTGAAGGGCAGCTTGGCAATCCTCTCTCCGGGCAGCGACAAAGCCGGGATGAGGCCGAGGATGAGGCCGAGGATGAGGCCGAGGCGGGGGATGAGGCGGGGGGCAGGCCGCGTGCATTGCTCGGTGGGGGGTACATAACGTCTAGCCATATCCTGTACTTCCTCGGCGCACTGTAGCCCGAGATACAAGTGGATTACAACTTTAAAAGCACTGCTGCAGAATTTGTCGGCACCCCCATTATAGGATTCCAGTTCACGACTGTGACGAGGACCGGCACGAAGCCCAAGCCAGACAAACGCCTTCCGTGCATAGATTTTTTTTTTCATTTTGGAGAAGTGGTCAGCTATTTCTTCAGTACTCGTGACATGATACTTTGAGTGAAAGTTAGGTGATACCTAGGTAAAATTTGGCAACTGGTTTCAGAGTACAGCAGAAATCTGGCTATTTTTGTAAGAAAAATGTGTAAATTTCCTTTACAAAAAACAGCCGTTGACTTTCAGTTTCTCTCTAGCAAAGTGGCCAAAACTAGGTGCACTGTAGTCGCTCCCGGACCGGTTCGAGTTTCGAAGTGCAAGCTGCAATTAATCACGATCGGAGTCCCTCGTTGACTTCATATCCCTGGCGGGAACTATATATAAAATCTTCATCATATCCAAGGGCATCAACAATCTCGTGAATCAATTCGCTTGTATCCTTCTGTGAATCACGCACCAGACCACACACTTGTTAGTTTGCTAGCTAGCTATGGCGTTTGCAATGCAATCTGCGTTGCTCCTTGCGATCTTGGTGTTGGCGATGGTGGCCGACCTGGTGGCCGCAGATACAGGACCCTCCTGCATCTCCAGCTTTGCCGTGTCGGGTCGGAAGTTCAAGCTCCAGAACCGTCCCCTTCAAGCGGGCGAAGGCGTCGTGTGTCCTGAGGGCGTTCCCAGCAGCACGGTGACGTTCTGCAGTGGCGCGGGCAAGCAGGTGAAGATCGTGGGCAACTTCGCCGCGGCGGATCTTGGGGTATGCAAAGCTTCTGATAACCCGTACACGCTGACCGCCACCTCGGTGGTCACGTATGAGCAGTACGGAGACACCGTGGTGATTCGTATTGTAGGAAGTGTGCCGGCAGCGTTCCGCGTCCTGGTGGTGCAAGGGAAGAAGATTGGCTTGGGGCTCAGTGGACAGCGATATGGCGTGTCCACTTTCATCGACGCCGGTCCCGCCTATTGCTAGCTGATCGTTCGATCTCACTCCCTGGCATGGCAAAATGCTTGCAAACAGCTACCTGTAATAGTGGTTTGTGCTTGCATTGCATTGTATGCAACTATGTGTTATAACAGAAGCGGTACATTACAGTAGCGGTACAGTAGCTAACTCGAATCCGTGCATTCGGCTTGTCTTGTACTTGTGGTATTCTACATAAGTTCATTGATTCAGAGCTGCAGTAGGAGTGTGAGAGCAGAATCTGCAATTTAGGTTGTTGGGATTGGTATATGGATTTCTAGCTTAGCTTTTGAGTCGCAGGAATGGTAGGTTTTCAAGTAATGTTGAATGGGGGTATTCCGCGCATGGTGGTTTTGGTGTGGACATTGAACTCGTTCCCCATTGAATTGTATTGCATTGACTGTTGCTTCTTTCGATCTCCTTCCACGAGGGAGTGTTGGCTTATCTTCAAGATTACATACTTCGAAGCCTGCTCGAATACATATTCACTTGCACATGATAATCGCACTCCTGGCGTGGACGCGCACTCACCGCACTTGCTTGTATGCGTCATTACAGTAGCGGTACTAACAGTAGCTAGCTCGAATGCATGCAATCGTACTGTCTTCGACTTGTAACAATCTACATAAACTCATTGATTCAGAGCT
This sequence comes from Antitrichia curtipendula, assembly GCA_951230915.1. NCBI lineage: Eukaryota > Viridiplantae > Streptophyta > Bryopsida > Hypnales > Leucodontaceae > Antitrichia > Antitrichia curtipendula. The sequence goes on along the minus strand of OX579634.1, from coordinate 24,352,634 downwards.
GCAGAGGGAGTGTGTGCGGAATTTGCAATTTAGGTCGTTGGGATTGGTATATATGAATTTCTAGCTTCAATTTCGTTACATTAGTGGTATTCCATGCGCCATTCTGGCATTGCATCAGCTTGTTGTGCCGGTAGATATGAAAATTGCATGAAAATTACATTTCATCCACAACTATCCAGGCAACATTGCGCAAGTGAACGCAAAAGTTAGGATTTCCACCGCCATCCCCCTCCTGGCTCCCCAAATCTTTTCATTTCATTTCTTGAGGGTGCACCCCTTCATTTTAATGGAATACTGCTAGTTTAACCCTTTAACGTCGAGGCGGACGTTTTGCGGCCGATGAATGACAAGAGAATCTGTTGTGTAGGACAGAAGTGCAACTATCCATCCTCCAAATTTTGTGGGAAAAGGGAAGATCATCTACAGTGGTTTGACTTCCAATGAGTGCTTTTGCATTATTTTAATCCAACAACTCACACGGTGTCAAAACAAATGGTTTCTATGGATATGAGCCTGTCGTTTAAGGGTTAACAAAACAAAACTGGTGTTGTTACTTCTTGAGAGTCGCAGGAATGCATAGTGGGCTTCGGGTAGTTTGTAGCAAGGGCGACCTTGGCAATGGCATTACAAGAATCGCCGGGCAACCCTTGCCTGGCGAGATGAACTTCATCTAAGGTAGTATGCTCTTAAAGCGACCATTTAAGGGCTGGTCCGCCTTTTTCACAGGCTTTCATGGACGAAAATATTTTTAGATCATTTTTCAGAGAAAGAAAAATAGATGTGGAACCTAACACAAGCGGTTTTGTATTTATCCAAGCATTTTTGAATTACTTATAAATTTTCAAAGATTCAAGGCATAGGCACCTATTTGTGACCATAGGTCTTCCAAAATCTGTCCACTTGCAACTTGTAAAGAGATGTGCAGGAATCAAAGACAATGATTGGCTCTTGCAATAGAAAAATATTTTTTCCTTGATATATTCAATTGCTAAACTAGTCCATTTAAGGATCAACCCATCTCCATTCTCCACCTAAAAATAAGGGCGGTTTGAAGAAGATGGGCGCTTTTAGAGCACACTACCTTAGATAATGGACATGGTAATGGGCATGGAGCACCTAAACCCTAAGTAGCGGAGTGAATAAGATTTAGGTCTGCAGTGAAGCACTGTTAGGCACGTAACTACAATAGTGCTTAGGGTAAATATGAAGAGGTTTAGGGATTTATTGATCATGTTCTTTGGGTTTTATTATTGATAAAATGTGGAAAATTGGACGGGTAAGGGGGATAGATGTCCATCATTCATTGGACAAAGAAGTAGAGCCGGACATTCTTTGGGCAATGGTGACCAAGGTTGCCGCTGCTACAAGTGTCTCGCGAGCTTTGTAATGAAGGTTTCAAGCAATATGGGAGATTCACATCATAGTTTGGTGAGGACATTGAACTCTTTTTGTTTTCCATTGACTTGTATTGATTTGATTGTTGGATTTGTTATTGCTTAACCCCTAAAGGACCAGTCTGCTATATTTAACAACATAGCAATTTTAGGCAGGTACTTGTGATTAGAAATTTGCATATTTCAGGCCCAAATTTTAATAGAAGTTGTGAACTTTTTTCACTGGGTAGGTAGTCCGGGCAAATTTTTTTAAATCATTTTTTACAAATGCAAAAATTTGAAATTGGTTTTCTAGATTTATATATACATGGAAAGCTTTGAATCATTCTATTTCAGTTAATGAGTCAAAAGTTACAAGGAATTTTAGTTTGCGGGCAGTAATTCTCTACTTTAAAATAAACTTTGAAGAGTCCTTTTTTTCATTCAATTTTCAATATTTTTGGAAATAAAATAAAATTGAAGGATGCAGATTGCTTATTACAACATTACAACCATTGGGATCAGCATTTTTCAATTCCAAAATTAACTTCTTAACAATTTAGTGTTTTGAGCTATTCTTCACTTCTTTCTACTTACTATTTCTTTTCTATATGTTGAACAATTCCAAATGATCTGAATTTTTTCAAGCATGTAGCCAACCTGCCTTGAAGAATGGATCCAAAGAGTAACTACCATTTTAGATATTTTTTCATACAAATGTGACCTTGTGAAGTGTAGTTGCATGATTTTTTGCAATAACCAAAAAATGATTTTTATCAATTCAAACGCTAATATCTTGCAATCCACATGGTGGAAAACTCTGAAATTTTTTCCACATGTTCTCAAGTCAACATACTACAAGATCAGGGTTGACACATCAACCTGGCGTCCTAGCATTCTGCTGGATGTCCAGTGGACATGGACGTTGACCTTGGGACATCATTTGACATATTGGATTTTTCTGTTCTTCCGTCCTATAGACGAGCAAACGAAGATCGGGCAGAAAGGAGGTCGGGCGGACGGGCCGTCGAATTCTATTATAGTTATATGCATACAACATTGATCATACAATTTTGTATACAACCATGCCAACCCAACAACCATCAACAAGAATTGTTGCATTGCACTTCTCATCTAAGGATTCCAAGCAAAATATATGGCAAATGCATAAATAAATGGTAGACATTAGACATTGGAGGTTTCAAAACATACAAACATTTCAAAACTTTATAACAATTATAAGGGTGCACATATATTGACATACATTGATGCTGCATATATATACTAGATAGTTAGCACACAATCATATTGATTTACGTACTTACCTTTACATTTACCTAATACTTTTATAGTTCTATGTAATATGACCTAAACTGCCCGTCAGCCCGCTGCAGTCCAATGGACGGTGACCATTGCGAATGTTGCATTGCTTGTAGTCGCTAAGTCCAAACGTCCAATTTTTGGACGTGATTTGCCCCGGGACGTTCAAATTCGTCAATCCCATACAAGATCTTATGGTTACATGTGTCTAAATTTTATTTTTTTCCAAAATTTGGTATTTGTGCTCAAAATGGTAGTTCTCAAGTGTTTCTGGGAAAACATAGTCAAAGAACTTAACCCCTAAGCATCCAAACAACCATTTTTTGGTCACTGTCCAACTTTGGGCAAAAATAAAAAAATTTCAATTTTTTTATTCTCCAAAAGATTGGATTGTCTTTCAATATTTATATTCAAAACTAAGATCGCTATGGTTAAACAAAAATTATAAGAAAAACAACACAAAATGTTTAGAATTGGCTACTGTTGAAAAATTTACTATTTCAGAAAGTTTTGGTGTTCTCATTTCTATATTTTATGCATTTTTTCACAAATTGATAGAAATCGCAATTTTGACCAATAAAAAATAATTCAAATCCTAAAGGTAGAAATTATATTTTTGGTGAATTTTTGAAGTTATATCTTCAAAATTCATTTGAAGAGAATCTAAAAATAATTTTATAATTTTGACCATACGAATATTTTCTACTTTTCATGCTTCACATTATCTTCTTTGATGCAAACTTCAAAAAGAGTTATAGAACTTATATTTTATAATACATTTGTGTTTTGTCCAAATCCCTTGGACTTTTAGGAATTAAGGGATTAATTTCTCTGTACTTGAGGGACTTTGCAAGTTCAATATGATTTGCTTTCAACGATTGCTCATATCTCAACTTCTCAAGGTCTAGAATCTAGTACCAGTAGTAAATGTAGCTGCCCTGTTTCTTTACGTACACATCTACACTAAATAGGGTATTAAAGGTTCAGTTACAACGCTTTTAACTACTATTTTATTATGGTTATTGTATTTGCATATATCATATCCAACATTTGTATTATGTTTTCTAAATTTGCTTCAATCATATGTATGCATCATATATATGTTCAAAGTTTTATGATATATGTGTTTATAGCAATTTCAATGTACGTTAGTGAGTATTATTTGAATATGTTCTAAAAATTCAAAGAATGTTCAAAGCTTGTTAATTTACATGTGACTAATGTCCCTAACCTCAAAAGTAGAAGGTACCCACATTAGTAAAATATAAACTAATTTTTTTGAAAGTTAAATCTTATTTAAACGTTAAAAAGAAAATGGAAGTAAAACATTTAATGTAAACAAGATTGAATGTGCATGCAATATGAATTTAGTTCAAAAGTGTAAATGAACTCATTTCTAAAACCATTGTAAACATTAATTGGTAATTGTCTAAAAACTTTAGGCAATACCGAAAGCTATTACCGGGAGCTATTATGAATTGATGTTTCTTTAGCATTTATATATCTTCAATTCTAAATAGTATGTATGTGTTGTCTTCATTAAAAGACATCCATAAAGTTGACTTTCAAATAAAATGCATAGATGTTTTTCAAATCAATTTATAGAATAAAACTTCATTCAATTCACTAAAATTACAATTTCAACACTTTCATTTTTGTAATTTTTTATGATTGGTTGAAATAGTAGTGAATTGGTTTATTTGAGATTTTGTTTTGTAGAGGTGTCTTCAGCTTTTCTTGAATCCAATGAGATGATAGTTTCATAGGTTGAAATGTTGCACATTATGTAATTTTTTTTCCAATGTTGTACATTAAGTTATTTTGGTCAATCATTCCAACATTCATGAGATAGAGAGAATTTTTTTTCATACAATGTAAATAATAATATTATATATTTAACTTCATGCATAAATAAAAGTTGGACGTTCCTAATTTTAAATTTTATCCATATGGTATCTATAATTGCAATCACCTAAGTTTGAAAAAAATTTGAATCTAAATTTTTTTAACCATAACTAGATGAATGATTGCAATTCACCAATGCTTTGCATAAAAGAAAATCCATCAAGATGGTTTGGCATGAGAACAATAGTGTTCAAAGTGCATGTAAATCAATTTTGAATGGATACAAATTTTCATTATTACAATGTTGTGTTTAGGTACATGGTCATTTTGACATGGAACTTAAAAGTAAATGTCAACTTGCATGAAACCGTGATTCAACATGCCTAATAATTACCAATGGTGCTAGCACTCCAAATGCATGTGAAATATAAGATGTGTAATCAATAAACAACAATTATCACTTAGCTCACATGAATGTTGTTGGACATTGTCAATGCTTGCATTGGATTGTGGTGGAATAAAATAATCTCCAATATTACAACTCAAGGACATTGCAATGACAAATGCAGAGTAAAAGTAGCTTGGGCCTCTTCAATATACATATTTTAACTTCATTTCCTAATAATTAATGCTAGGAATCATGCTAATGTCAATACTGATGGAGACCATAATCATCGTTCTTCATACATGTCCTTATATAAGCTAGGTTGGGCATTTGGGCAAGTCAGGCAACCCACATTGGTACAACACCCTTTTTTAAAATTGAGATGAGTGTTATTTTGCTCACACCCAATGAAACATAGTTGGAAGTATGTCCTCTAACAAAAGTCAAAGTGCCAATGCTGTCCAAGCAAGTCTTAAAGGACCTTTTGCTAATTCCAAAATGTTTTAGTAAAGGCAAATTGTAGTTTCAAGTACCTTCTGCTTTTACTCCTCTCGCATTTTGATATTCAAAGCCCTTTAAGGTAGGTGCAACCAAAATTGCCACTAATAATAATTAATGATATTTAATACTATTAAATATACATTATTTTCATTGAATCTTATCAATAAGTGAGAGAAGATTGCAATGTTGTTTAGCATGCATTATTTGAACAAATTATAAATTTTAAAGTATTGTATTGTAAGTTTACAAAAAATTGACACAAGGCTCTTGCAGGCTTGTACAATTTGATCTTGTACATCTTGTGTCATCAAAATCTAAGTTTTATTGTTCCTTTTTGGTTGAAATGTAAGTGTGTGTATTGAGTTGTGATTTGTGGGTGCACATGCCTTACAATCCGCATTGAGCACTTAGCCCCCTAAACTACTTTAAAAATCACTTGTATTGGCCTTACCTTGATGAATTGAGTGTGCTATCTTTTAAGTGGATAGTGAGGGTGAGGTGCATTTCAATTAATGCACTACCCTCTATCCACTCATAAGACCTCCATTAACATTTAAAATAAAAAAATTACTATCCCCCCTCCCCCATTTTTGTGATTAAATTTTTTTTAAATATTTTTTACCTCCCCCCTTCTCCCATTTTGTGATTAATTTTATTTATTTATTATCTTCCCAACCCCCTCCTCCTACTTGAATTTGAGGGAGCACTTCATAGTTCCAAACAATATGAGATATGTCCATTTGACCATATCCCGTATCCCGTATCTATATTGTATCTATATCATGGAACATATCCGTATCCATATTTGTTATTTTCCTAAATCAACAGTAGATCAAAAAGGGGGGGAGGAGGAATTTTCTCAACGAGGGGATCAGCAACTCTTATTTTTTTCAAAAAGGGGGGATAGTTAATAGGAGGATTTTGTAATCACAAGAAATAGTCAATGACATGATTGTGCAATAATATCATCTAATTTTAAAAAATAAAAATTACATCAAAAAAATTTACTCGATTAATTAAGTGGAATTCATTTTTATCCACGCTAAGATCGCTAGGTGGTGATTGGGGCACTCATTACCTTTTAGACCAAAAGCAAACTTTTCCTTGCTAATCGTACTATGTTTAGGTTAGCGAAATTGGTATTTTAGAGATTGGAAAAAATATTGGTTTGACTTTAGAATTCTAAATCTAACACATTTCAGTGAAAGCAAGCTAATTAAGAGCCTGACACTCCCTTAGCCTAGGGAATCTAGACGTGACATTTTACACATACAATCCAATGAAAAGACGTTGTCACCCCTGGTTTGTATTAGTTGTCCTCCCCTCCTTTCTCAAAAAATTTAAAGGCTGTTGATTGTTTGTTTTAAAAAAATGCTTACCTTCGAAATCGCCATTGATTTCTCAGAAAATCACAAGCCGTTGATTTTGTGAGATTTAACTTGAGCCGTCTAAATATCAATATAGATACGGATACCAAAATGAATACTGGATATGGATATAGTATTGTATATGAATACACAGTAAATACTAAGTGTGGATACAGATACATATATGGTACAATATTGGATATGAATACGAGTACAAGTATAAGATACGGGATGTTGTTTATCCCATATTGTTTGTCAATTGCATTCCTTTCTGAAAATTACAAGAGGGCAAGGGGAAGGGGGAGGGTATGAAAATTTAAAAACTTAAAAATTAATTTCAAGAAATTATGAGGGGTTATCGGAGAATTAATAAAAAAATTGGATTTTGGGTGCATTGTGACACTTTTGTCACACAATGCACAATGCACCCAAAAGAGGCAATCACTGCATACTATGCCTAATGAAGGGCCTTAGGTTTTGACATGCTTAGGAGAGGGCAAATTGATTCAATCTCAACAAGAAATTTGAAGCAATAAAATGTGTCTAATCTTTGTCCTGACAAGAGATGAGGATTGTGGTTGCACAAGTTTTTCCTTATTTTTGGAAAACAATTCTTTTGAATTGATGATTAGTAGCTAATTGATAGCTGATTTTTTATTGTGAGAGTTGGAGGGAGCACTACATATGTCAACAATGCCATGTGGGGAAGAATGTTTGTTGTACCTAGTAATAATATTCTCGGTATTGTATCTACATTGGTCTTTGTTTGGGTAAATTTGTATGGCTTTCACTATATTTGTAGCAATATTACTACAAATATTGCTCCAACTCAAATTCACCATTCTATCTTAAAATGGAAAATAATGTAGATAACAATCCTAAAATAGCATTGAAGTAGAACTTGCAAGTTTGGTATAAGCTATTTCATTTTTATTTCAATATATATTTGGGCTTGGTAAAGCTTTGGTGTGTGTGTGAGAATATGTACCAATAATGAGATTTTTGGCATATTGAAGAGGGGGTTTAGAACACCTTTTATTGCTCTTGTATTAAGGAGCTTGCAATAAGGCCATCTTAAGAGGTCATCTTTACATGGCATTTTGCAATTTTTGTATCCAATGATGAGTAAGGTTGATGATGTTCTTATAGTAGTTCTACTGTAGCCTACAAATTTTCCTCGTAGGAGAAAAATTTGGAGTTCCAAATTGACCTATTAGAAAATGCAGGAACAAATGATTTACTACAAATTGTGAATTCATATATAGAATCAAGAAAATTGGATTAGATCACAAAATACAAATTTAGCTACTCTAAAATGAGGGAGAGGTTTTTACGTACATTTCTATGCTTATGATCTCCCCTTGAAAGCTAGTAGAATTATTATAATGGAATTTGTAGAAGTGGTATTAAACTAGATCAACAATGTTGCTTGAGTTACTTTTGGAGGTTTATGCACTTGGTCTTGTCAAATATTAAATTATTTAGAAATCAAAATTTGTTGCCTAAGAAAAAGAGAAATAGCTTTTATCCTTTATAAGATCGGCATAACTTAAAAGTCTCTTTATTTTGGGTCCCAATTGAGGGACCAAAGATTTATCAAGAATGACACCAAAATTACATATATATACCTTTGTTGAGAAGAACTAAGAGACTACATAAGTAATTTGTATCAAATTGTAGAAGATATGAATGGATGATTTATATGTGGATTGAGGTGAGAGCTTGAGTTTGGTGAGGATTGCAAGTAGTTGAAGTGATTGTTAAGTTGGGTGAGAATTGTAGAAGTACAAGCATTTGCATTGTATTTATTACAATAGATCATTTAGTATCAACTGAAGGGGGGATGATTCTTTTTGTAATCGTCTTCTATCAAAGAAAAATGATGTGCTTGTAATATTATATGGAAATATTCTTGATTTAATTTAATGCTTATTTGATGTCATGTAGAGGAATCTATAATTTGTCATGAAATGTATATGTGGATGGAGTATATGTATTGTTTCTAGCTAGTGCAATATTAATTTCAAGGGATTGTCCATTCCATCCTAGGGTAATAAATGATTGTATTAGAATTTGGTACCATATTTGTTGATTTTTAGGTTAATAGAATCTTAGAATAAGTGGACATAGTAGTTGCCTAACATTGTTCATTGCCCTTATTTTATAATAAACCCTCACATACTTAAGAAGTCTTTGTTTATAAAGGAAGGACCACCTCCCATTGGATGCAAAATTGCAAAAGATTATTTCTTCTGAAATAAATAAATTGTTTTAAAAATTTTAAGATTTTTCTTGAGCTTTGTATTATCAGTTATAGTATAAAAAATTATTTATTTATTTATCATAAATTTGAAATAAATCATTATACAATTAATGAATTTTTCAAATAATATTATTGTTTAAAAAAAAATGTCTAGCTATTAATATGTCACAAATCCATACTTGAAATTTTTGCTAGTTCAAAAAAGAACGGTTCCAATTTGTGACAAAGGTGAATGGAATCATTTTCTATACCCTACTTAAAATGGTCAATATAATTTTTTTCTCTAGATTATGGGGATAAACGTCTTTTACAAGTAGCAAAATCACTCAAGATATAGTTCACAATGTACAAAACCTTCCTAAACTGGTTCAAACTCAACATCTTTTCAATTATAAATACAACCAATTCTACTAATGAATTTACCTATTATAATGAAGATGAAATAATTTTTCATGAAATTGTCCTAGTGATTAATATAATGATTTTATAAACAACCACATAAATACATTAATACCCAAATAGTTGCAATTTTGCTTGTAATAGATTTTGTTGTTGCTTGAGATGATATGATCTTGAAAATGAATTAAATTCATCTATTCGTTATTCGTTATTCGTAGTAAGCTCATGCTTCCCCTATTTATAAGTAATTAATGTGGATTTGGTTGCCTTAAGCAATACATTAAAGGATTCTCTATTTATTTTTTTATTTTTTTTGTCTTTGAACAAATTAAACATATAATCTACACAAGTGAAAGGCTCTTTCATTCAATCAAGCCTTGGGATATCTTCTAATTCACAACCTATCAAAAACTCTCTCATTCATTTATAAGGGCAAGTCCTTTTGTCTACTAGTTTAAGCTTATGATGTATTCCATAACTAATTTTTTTTTAAACCATCATATTTATAAATGAAACAACTAAAACAAATATCAATCCTTAATAATATTGGTGCACATAAATTGCATTGTCCAATTATGTGTAAATTTATCCAAAATAAAATGATGGTGGTAATAAGGATAATCCATTGCATGAAGTTATTGAGGTTCCATACAAGTCAACGTGTATATAACAACCCTTTTCTTTTTACTTTTTAGAAAGTGCCAAGATGGTAATCACATAAAATTTGGTGAAGCATTGTATTTCTACATTCATCCATCTTTTGGACCAAAAAATACTTTTCAATCATATTCATCCATTTTTTCATCCAAATTTGGAGACTTCATCTATATTTTAAATAGAAATTAAAAATTTCTGACAAAAAGAGATTACTTTTTTCTGAAGGAAAGTAAAATTTATTTTGAAATTGTGAAATCTGGGCCCCACAAAAAAAAACACCCTGGTATATAAGGATCTTGACGAACCGAAGTGATAATAAGGTTGCTTGCTAACTGGGTAGAACCAAGACGGGTGCACCCACGTTCGTAATAAATGTTCAGTCCGGGTACATGTCCAGGCATTGCCTAGGTATCTCGAGGTGAGCCTTGCACATCAAGTGGCAGTTGAAACCGCGTCTGCTGCTGGTTTGTGAAGGGTTTGGGACAGCACATGCAAGCCTTCCTTTGCAGAGTTCGTTGGAGCTCGCTTCCTGAAGCCGGGGAGCAGCCGACGATCATCGCCACAATTGACTGATTGCACAAAAACAGACAGCTCAGGCGCAAGCGACGGGAGAAGGAAGGGTGACACCATGGGGAAGAAGAAGAAGAAAGTCCCCAAGGTGTGGTGCTTCTACTGCGAGCGCGAGTTCGAGGACGAGAAGATCTTGATCCAGCACCAGAAAGCCAAGCACTTCAAGTGCCATGTGTGCCACAAGAAGCTCTCGTCCGCCAGCGGCATGCTCATCCACGTGCTGCAAGTGCACAAAGAGTCCGTCTCCAAGTGCGTTCGACACCCTCTCAGCCACTCGGAATTGCGTTTCAGTAGTAGTTTTGGTCGGGGATGTTTGGCCCGCTGCCTTGTCGTCCCTCCTCTGATTGGTGTTCGATGGAAATCATTTTATCTCAGGAACTCGCGGGGGCGAGTTCTTGGAATTAGATTGCATAACAATGTCGTGTGGCACTCAACCCTAATTAGGAGAAAACGTCGTGAACTTGTCTTGGGTGGAGAATTCGGCCTTTCTGAGCGTGATTAGTATCCAGCGATACTGAGGTTACGGAACGACAGATTGCAGAATTTCGAGAGTTTCCAACGTGCTGAACTTGGAACTTGACGAAGTGTCTCCCATCTTGCAGTGTCAGTTGTTCGTTTTAGCTATCTGTTGTTAGGGAGACTCCTTACAAGCAGCTCATCTCTTTTGTATGCCGTGATCAAGCGCAGCGGGGAAGGGGCTATGATGATTTAGGGCTAAAATGTATCCTCAGCCGCAGCGCGCTCTTGCTGTTGGACGACTTCTTTTTGCCTTTCGGGCCCTACTCGATTTTCATTACATTTCTGGCTTGAACGCAATTGTGAGCACTACAGGTGTGGTGTTGACGTGGTGTTTTCTTGTCGAACCTGACCTGTCCTTGGTGATGTGTAGGATACCCAATGCGAAGCCGGAAAGGGAATCCATGACTGATTTGGAGATATATGGGATGGAGGGTATACCAGCTGACATCCTTGCAGCTCATGATGGGGATAACGATGGTGCGTCCTTCAAGCGATCCACACTTGTTGGCATTTGGATTTTGTTGGCATGGTGTTGGGTTGAGTAGTTGCTTTTGGAATGTTGATATTTGCAGCATGCTAATATCATGACCGGCAAGTGTTGAAACGATTGTCTGGATCGATACCCGAGATCGTGCCACCTTGTGTTTATTTTAGTAAGACACCCTACCTTTCGTTGTGTGTACTTGTCATTAGGTCGTGTGCAATCCTCCAATGCAGCGCTTTAGTATTTGGATCAGTTTCCTGTTTCTACGCTTGCAACTCGGTGTTGTTGTTTCATGTGTTACGGGAGTGGTCTGTGAGGACTAGAAGCATCCTTTACTGGTTTCCGGACCATTTGGCGTTTCAACTGTTTCCTCGTTTAGCGTATTGCTATCCATTCGTGGTGACCGGCGAGTTGGGAAGTTGTGCTTGCCCCGTATCAGGAATGTTCACATTACATTGCAAGCTCTTGGTTTGGGACGGTCTTTTGACATCGTCGATTCCGAGTTTCCGTGAGGTTTGAGTGATGAATGGCGACTTGTTGGTTGCAACTGGATGGCAGTGGTTGGCAATGTGGTACGTTTGGCCGGTGCATTGGAGAGTACGTCTTAGTGCAAGTGGATGGTAGTACTTCGTTTTGGTCTAGTACTTTTTTTGCAAGAGAGTGTCGTTGTTAATGTCGATTGGGAGATTCGGCTCACGCAGAGGATGAGAACCCATCAAAGGTTGCGAAGGTGGAGGTCCCTCCGTCCTTACCCTATGTGGGAGGGGGTATGATGGCCCCGAATGCTCTTGGTATGGCCCCACAACCAATGTATACTGCAATGCAGCCTATGTAAGTTATTCTTCGAACCCTTACAATGCGGTGCTTGTCTGTTTTTCCAGGTGTTAATGGATGCATGCTTACACGCAAGGTGCGTAGGTCATTCTTTGTCGAGTCTAGGTCTAGATAGTTTGACGTTACATCTCCACCCATTGCCGATTCTAGGTGTGAACAGTTTGGTGTTGGGTAAAGTTTTCAGGCACTGTTTTCTCATGGATCAGACAATCTTTTGGATTCCCTTGATTTGTCTTAGTGCAAACAGGCTTATTTTGTCTCATTTTCGTGATCATGGTACAAGGATGTCTTCCAGCTGTGTGAGGGTCTGAGAGCCCTCGAATGAGGGACGTGGGAGTTAACTGACTGGTTTTTTGTTTGCAGGTATCGGGCATCGCCAGGATCGGGTCCACGACCACCTCCGAACTGGCAGCCACAACCTCCCCCTCCGCAAATGTGGAGAGGTCCTGTGCCTGGACAAGCAGGTCCACCTCGCATGGGCCAGCCTCCGCCGCCTCTTTTTCCTATACAGAGCCAACGACCTCCCCCTCCGCTGGGTCCTTCTCAACCTCCTTCCCAGCCTCTATTTCCTATTCGTCCTCCTCTGCCTCCAGGTTCAGCAGCCCCTCCGCCTCGACCGTTGTTTCCTGTAGGTCAGCCCGTAAACGGGCCTCCTCCTCCTCCTCCACCATACAGCTCGTCTGGGCCACTTGTGAAGCCACCTCCGCCTAGTGGCGGCGGCAATCAATCAAGTTTGAGTGGCAGTCCTGGCATGTCACCTCCATTTCCACCAGGTGGAGGTTCCCCTGCGGTGAGCAATAGTGTGGGTGTGAACGTACGGATGTCTCCTTCTGTACCGAACGGAGGTGAGTTTTTTTTATCGGTTTTCTGTTTGGATGTTTGGTTCCGTTAGTGTGGAGAAATTTCGTCGTATCCTGTTTGGGATACTTGGACTACTTTACAGCGTTCGTTCTCCGGATCGAGCAAGTTTTCCGGTAGACGTATGAAAGTCGTTGTATCGCTGTAGCTTAGTCTGTACTATTGGATAGCATATTGGGTACTGATTTTTTTGGCAACGATGTGCAGGTATGAGTGGGCCACCTCCCCCACCGCTGAGTAGCCACATGTACTCGTCGGGGCCCAACACCGGTGGGCCATCGATAGGACCCCCACCTGTTATTTCAAACAGGCCACCAGGGCCAGCTGGGGTTACGAACGAGGTTTATCTAGTTTGGGACGATGAGTTTTTGTCTATGGTAAGTTTGGTTCGTCGCCTGGTGCCTGTTTGGGGCGTTCCAGCATCGTTGATGTCCCAATTTTGCAGAGTTGGCTTGTCGGTCTACTGTCCTTAGTAATTGTGAGTTGCTCATAGCATCGCACCGTTTGAATCTATTGCAGGAGGAGCGGAGGGCATCTTTGCAGAAGTATCAGGCTTTCGATGAGGCTATGCAGGTAATCGAAAGGCCTTGACGTAGTATTATCCACGCACTGGATCTGGGAGTTCTTGATATTCTGCATGAAAAGATGGACGTAGGACGGATTTTATACATCGGGTGCTGTAATCTTAACATGGGTTTTTTCTTGCGTGCAGATGAGTTCTGTTGATGATGCAATTGATAAGAGAATTTTAGAAGGCAGGTTGGCGGGGCGCATGAGTTTTCATGTTTAAAAATTTGCTTGCACACGATCTTTCATACCTTGGAGGCTGGAGAAGATTTATTTTGGTGGTGACGTACAGCGGCAAAGTAATGTCTTCATCTGATGATGCCAGCCGTTCTCCGTGGGCTGTTGGAAGGAACAACTTGGATTTGCCACTGGAGCGTTAGCTGCTTGATTCATTCACCTGTGATTTCTTCACCTATTGAATTCACGGTGTATTTTATTTTCGGAGTAGAACTTGTTTAAGGCGACGAATCTTGTTGGAATAGTGCGAAACAACGACTCTTTTTATCAGGAAAATGTGTAACTTCACAAGCAAGATGCTTAATGTGTTGCAAGGATGCCACCAAATAATTCGGCTTCGGCAAATGCCTTCTACTTTTCTTGCACCGGAAAATCAAGAATGTGATCAAGGAGGGAGCCACAAAACATTTTTAAGTAAATGCTTGTGATCTAGTTTTTATGATTATCAAAATGAAAAAGTAGAAAAATGAATTAATATTGAGGAAATAGGTTTTAACAATACTCCAGTTAGTCAATTGAATGATACTCTTTATAACAAATGTATCTATTCTTATTACTACACATATTTTTAGTAATTTTTGATATTCAAGATACAATGATAGGATTGAGGGTACAAAAGGACTTAAATTCTGAAAATATTGAAGAAATTTATTTTTTGAAGTCAATGAAATTAGTCAATGAAATTAAACCAGACCATTTTGAAGTTCGTTTAAAGAGTACTAAACTACAAGCTCTAATGTATTCGGCTGAAAACAATTTTAGGTACTAAAGTTTATTTTAATTTTATAAATATCACTTTATATTTTGAGCTCATGAATTTCAAATGTTGGGATTGTGATACAAAATCCAATCTTATAAGCATAGCATACAACTAATACATAAAATGACAAGATTACATGTACTTATGAAATATTGGTCCAAGTATTCCCTTGGTGATTGTAATTAAAAGCAACCAAACAAAAATGAGCCAATAATCATATAAAGTAATTTCAATGATTTATGAAGTAATGTCTTGCAAGGGACAAGATAGTTTACAATATATTTTAAAACATCTAGCAAGGATCAACTGAAGGTAGTCGGTCAATACTAGACTTTAACTTCTCAACATCTAGAGTCTTCTCCATAATTAATAATTTGAAAAATAATTATTAAGTACTATTTGGAAGAATATTTTGGAATTGATGTACAAATCAAAGTTTTAGATTCCATTTGTACATTAGATTCATCAATGCTATCACTAATTTTTTTAATGAATTTTGCAAGGGAAGTTTTAAAATTCCTTTACAATTCAATTACAAACAAAATTTTAGGTTTGTGTCCTTGCTAATAAAATAAATTAGTGTAGCTTTAGTAAAGTGACTTTGTCTTCTACAAAAGTTAGAACCTTATTAGTGAAGTTTGTTCAATTAGTGCAATATGTACTAATTGTTTTATATTGTATTTAGCTACTAGAAATCATTTTATTTGTTTTTCTAGTGGCTAATATGACAAAAATGGAGTATCTTCTTTGTCCTAAAAGCATTATAAATTGTTGAAATAAATTTTGTTTTAGTTGAAAATGCAATATAAAACAAGAGTTGCACCAATTGAATTACTTGGAGTGGTGAAATGTGATTGGTTGCATTAATGAAAACGTCTCTTTAAGAATATTAGAAAAGATGTTCTATTCTACAACAATGAGATGCCACAAAAGGTCTCAGTGGAAGAAATCTCTATTAAGGTGAATCATCCAACCACTGAGGCTTGGACATTTGCTAGGGATTGCAAATATATTGTTAATTTTTAATGTTGCAACCTCACATAGCTATTTAGGGATCTTCAATTCCAAATATGAACTCAAAATTTCCATCCATGATAAATAAAAAATTTCAATATTTTTACCATGAGTTGAGCAGAAGGGTTGATTCTCAATAGTGTTTTTTTTGGCAAAATTTTGGAACATCCTATAGGAAGTGATTTCTATTGTGACATCCTTCCAAATGTTCTTGAATGAATTGAGGGCACCAAACGGATTCCTGTTCTCTATAAAATCAGTCCCTACAAGAGATCTCCAGGTTATAAAATATTCCAGAAAGAATTTACTTTATTGAAACCCTGTTGATGGATGAATGTGCTGGACACTTGATTTCATTGGGAAGAACGGATGAAATGTGTCTCTTTCGGGGCTGCGCTGTTTCCCTCCGCTGCCTGCTGGCCTACCTTTCTCAGTCTCTCTCTGTCTCGCTCTCTGGGGTTCCCGCAGTGCTTGCCTACCCTCTTCGCAGCTGCTGCTCCTTCTCTGTTTTCTGTTTTTTCTGCCAAACCTGCCGCTCCCCCTTCTCTCTCCCGCACCACCTGGCCAGATCGCTCGTTACTTGCCGCATCTCACATTGCAAGCTTTTCTGTGCCTTCTCCCGTTCCACATTGCCTCCATTCCACTTACAGCAGCTGCAGGAGCATTCCCTCGATCTTTCTTTTCCTCGGCGTCTTACCTTCGATCTCATTCGGCCTCCCGCCGAGATTTTCGCTGCCAATGTGCTGCTCCTCACGCTCCGTAAGTTCTGAAACTTCTTGTACTCTGTCTCTCTGTTTGTCTCTCTGTCCTTCTTGATCTCGGCATTCTTAACATGATCCACCACCTAGTGAACGACTTCTCGACGTCTCAATTGAAATCCATTCTGTCGTCCTAAAACACAACTCGCATGAACAATCATGGAGAGTTTTAATTGGCCGTGATCTCTTGAGCTTTTGGGGGCATTCATTCATTCTCTGTTGTTGAGTCTTGTACCGTTTGCTTTTCCGTGTGTTAGGTTCAAGAGCGAGTGATAGTAATGATTAGCTTATTCTCCAACTACAATTTCTCTTCGGGAGACAGCGAGGTGTTAGTGCAGGCAGTCATTACTGCCATTCTTAATATGATTTACCACCTAGTGACGGACATCTTTCTAACCGCAATTTAAGCCATTTTTCTTGTTTTGTACAAGGACAATCTCAGAGATTTTCAATTGGCGGTGATATCTCGAGAGGCCTCCATTTTACGGGTTTTTTTTGGCTGCTGTGGTATTTTTTCATTTGTTGCATCATGTACCTTTTCGTTTCCTTGTGTGAGTCTTTACAGCAAGTATCGATTAGCTAATTTTGTAATGTAACGATTTAGTAGGGTTTAGTAACGATTACTAGTTCTTCATCTAAACTCTTTCTTTTAGCATTGTTAGTTGACTCGACGTATTATTGCGGCCAGCCATTTTTTATTTGATTTACTTGTGTTCCTGCAATAAAAAGCATCGAATTTTTCTCGATCGAGGTGAATGTTTTGGAGGATAATTTCGTTGTGAGCAATTTTAATTTTATTTAAAATAAAATAAAATTCTCTGTATAATTGAAGCATGCTAGTCTGTTTTGATTACAGAAAGTCTCAATTGAGCGGTGATTACTTGAGAGGTCTCCATTGCTCTATTATTGGCTATCATTGTAGACGTTTATGCTTCCTTGTTGTCGCAACTTGTACCTTGATTTTGATTCCGTATGTGATGTTTTAGACGAAGTGATTAGTAAAGATTAACCAATTTCTCCATCTAAACTCTCTCTTAGGGAGGCGGCAATATATTGTTTCAAAGCCATCCATTATAGAGTTGATTGACTTGTGTTTCTGCAAGTTGCGACATCGAGTTCAATTTTTTTTCATGATCGAGGTGAAACTGTTGAAAGTCGTTTCAATGCGAGAGATTCGTTTTGTCTGTTTAAGTGAAGTACTGGTTCATAGCTTGCTAAGCTGTTTTGATCCTGTTACGCTTCCAGGGCAGCACTTGATTGAGCGACAATGAGTGATTCTTCAAGATTGTCGGAGAAAGCGCAAGGATTACACCTACTAGGTCATTCTACTGCACACAGTAGTGACAAATCCTCCATAAGATCTGCTGCAACTGCTGCTGCAGCTGCGTATGCTTGGAGGAAGGCCTCGAAATCTAAAGGTGGCAATGGAAGCAGGGCCGGTCTTACTGTGGTGCCCTCCCGGCCAGCCGTGGAAAATTTCGTTGCTACAACTAACGGAATCCCGTCTCCCCCTGTACTAGGGAGGAGAGTTTCTAACTCCGCGGCTAGCTTAACGCATCAACTATCTTTTGGCTCAAGGGATGTGGAGTCCAGTCCTGAAATAGCAGTAGATTCTAGAAGCGTTTTGAACGAGGCTAGGGCCAAGCTTGCGACCGTGGAGAAAAAAACAGTTGACCAGTGGAGGAGAGCTGCAGCCGAAGCTAAAGCTCTGTCGAAAGTAGAGAAAGGAGAAGAGAGAATTCTGCAACTAGAACAGCAGTTGGCAAGAATGGAAGAGGAATTGCGGGACGCTGCATTGATCGAGGTTGCACTGTATTCGGTCGCGGCTGAGCATGGGAGCTCGGCGCATAAGGTTCACACTCCTGCACGGCGCCTTACAAGGTTTTACAAGTATGCGTTCAAGAACTGGAGTCCCGAGAGGAGAGCAGCGATTGCTAAAAATATTGTGTCCGGGCTTGTGCTGGTTTCTCGGGCGTGCGGGAGCGATGTTCCAAGGTCTTGCACTGCTACTTCCCTCTCTCATCTGTTCCGCACCCGATACTTGCAGACGATACAGTCGAGTTTTCTTTCTCACTGTAGGCCTTTGTTTTTCTGCGCAGATTGACATACTGGTGGTCGAATGTGGTTGTTCTGCGAGAGTCCATAAGCCATTCTTGTGAGGATAGTGATGTAGGGTCTTCTGGCGTAGAGGTAGATGCTGATTCTTCCCTCGGTAATGACTTTCAAGCTAGGGCCTTTCGGTCCCAGCAACTACGGAAGTCAAAGAGTGACCTCAATTACCTGTTAAGTCCACCTGTTGCAAACAAAGACTGGCGAACGACTGGGATGTTTGTGACAACACTCTTCAGAATAGAGTCGTGGCTTCATGCACGCGTGCTGGAATCCGTGTGGTGGCAGGTATGCAATAAACACCTTTTGTCGAAAAATCCCGCCTCTATGTTTCCAAAATCAATTTGGGTGCTAAATGGAGAAGGCAGCCTTTAACTACAAATTTTCTGTGGACATTTTCCTCCTTTCAGATTCATTTGTGCTTGGTTATGTACACAGGCAATGACTCCACGAATGCAACTTGGGGGATCGGCAACCACGAATGCAAAGGGCAGCTCTGCAGATCTGAACGGTGACTTGAGCAAATTTTCTGGTGATTCAAGAGATTTTGCAAAGGATAAAGTGAATTACAATACCCGCAAGTTAGGTGATACCCGGCAAGGTAACATCTCCGTGGAAATCTGGAAGAGGGCATTTACAGATGCAGTGAAGAGGCTTTGTCCTCTTCAAGGGGAGGGGTTAGAATGTGGCTGTTTGCCAGCATTAAACAGAATGGTAAGTTTGGGGGGTGCTCTGTGGCGAGTATCGGAAATTTTGGATTTGCCTAGCTGGACTGGAGTTTCAGTGCATTTCTTCTGTGACCCTTATTGGGGGTTACCTTGCTTATTTTCAACCCGGAAATTCGACATCCTAGTGCTTTCGATTTCTGTGTTCTGGTATTAATTTCACCATTCTGGAAACTTTCAGCTGAATTCAGGAAGTACTCTTCTGCAGGTTATTGAAGAATGTGTTGTTCGACTCGATGTAGCCATGTTCAATGGAATACTGCGCGATCCAGAAGATGATGCTCCGACTGATCCTTTATCTGATCCAATAACTGATCTTTCAGTTCTTCCAATTCCTATTGGGAGCCTTACTTTTGGAGCTGGATCCCATTTGAAGAATGTGGTATGTGTTCCGCGTTACAGTACTTTTCAAGAAGATTTTAGGATTCGTGGAGGCCTCGAAAATGGGCCCTGTTTAGTAAACTGGTCGATATGGCTATCTAACAAAGCTTTTAAACGACTTCCTTGAACAGGTAGTAAACTGGTCAACGTGGTTGTCTGCTCTTGTCAGCTGCAAAGACCGCGTGCCAGCTGAATTCAAATCGTCTCTGCCGGATGATGCTGACGATGAAGAACCTGTGCAATTCAATCTGCTTAAAGCTACAGGAGACTTGCTCATGCTTCCCAAGGATATCCTCCTTGATGCTGAGATCCGGAAAGAGGTACACCTCGTGTTATTTCTATACTGAATGTCTCGGCCGTCCATGCATTCCCAATGTCACTCTCCATTGACTACATGATATCTCTTTTTGTTTTCGTTGTAGGGTTTGAAAACTCTAATATATTGATGAAAGGGACTTAGTTCATGACGCCCAATGTAGACTTTTCCAAACACAAAAGTCTTACAAAGTTTAGATGGACGACAATGACCATTGCATGATCGATTCTGGATGTATCATCAACCATTTAGATGGACGAAAATAACCATTACATTATCGCTACCGTTTGAACTTGCTAGTGCAACAGAATTTATACAACGTTATTCAGAATTTGTACAATTTTATGACAGGTTTGTCCAGGACTCAATTTACCATTAATACGACGAGTGTTGGCCAACTTTGGTCCGGATGTTTTCTCCCCGGATCCCATTTCGCCAGGCCTTCTGAACGCCCTGGCTACTGAGGTATGTAGAGTCTCGTGTTTATGGAGCAGTAGTTAGTGTAATTGGTGTCACATTTGACATTCACGTTCTGTAAGCATGAATCTGACTAGGATTACCTTAAAACAGTAGGTTGGTAGAAATGGAAGCATGAATCAGATTAAGTTCAGTTAAATATTCTTGCGTCCAGTTTTGCTCCCTGTAGTTTCTGATTTGCATTTGGTTTGGCAGGTAGCAAACGAGCGAAGGAAGTTTGGAGAGGATGATATTAGCCCAGATGACATCGCCATGGCTTGTGTACCTTCGGTGGTGTATTCGCCACCACCCACGAGTTTTGTGAAGCTATGGATCGGAGAACCTGCAAACTCTACTCAGTGGGGAAGAAGTCCTTCTTCAGCCTTGCGAAAAGGTTACACAAGTGATGATGAGTTGGAGGAATACGAGAACCCTCTATCTTTGTTGCAGGACAAACCCAGATATGGTGCAGAAAATGGCAGTGGGAAGAAGAAAAAGAATGAAGGTTTAGGAGCCTCGCGATTTCAATTGCTAAAAGAAGCGTGGGCAAGCCCATGATCAGTGGGCAATTGGTCATGACGCTCAGATGAACTGAAAACTGAACGCATACATCTAAGAGCCCAACCGCCTATATGTTATGCAGTTAAAAAAGTGTACAGTTTATTATAGGGATGTTAAGATTCCCATGTGTGGAGTTTTGTGTTAATCTACTATTTACCTTGCTACTTTGTTTTCTCCTAGTCGAGAACAACATTGATGTCTTTCATCTTGACCCTACTATCGACAGTTTTTATGGAAATTAGTACAACAGGTTTGGAACAGATGGTGTGGTTTGGAGCGTTAAAACAACTATTATTGGCAGCGATGAGTTATCCAATTGGGTAACAAATGAGCATTAAAAAATACTGCCCTCAGGCCACGGGTGCTCGCTGGACTCCAACGTAAGGTTTTCTGTCATGCATTAACTACGTGAGTTGAAAGTTTTTCCCCTTGAATGCACTAATCAGATTATAGTAAAACCACCCATAACTGACTGAATAAGCAAGTAGGGACATGATGTGCAGTACAGGAAGGCTAAGGAATTATTTTCACAGGTGCAGAGATAGAAATGAGGGGGGTTGCTAAAATTTGGTAATTTTATTGCTTGAACTGAAATCATTATGAATTTTGGAAGGCAAAAGTGGGTTTGGACCCATGTTCAATGTCTAGACTATTACAAAACCACTCATTTAAGAGACTTCTTCTTGTTTACTTTGGCACTCCAAACTAAGCAAATGTGTCATGAAAAGAAAAGAATGGAGGAAACAACATCCATGTATTATTGTGAACCTTTTTGGTCTGATCATTTTGTGTGCTTTTTAGCAAAGTGCCTGAAGTATAGAGCTCAATTTGTGCTTTTTATTAAGTCTTTTAATGTATCTCACTTATATGTTTGTATTCCCTCCATACCAAAATAAATCTAGGATTTTCAAATATATTTGTCCCAAATTAGAAATTGGCACTCCACAACTTGATGAACAACAATTGAAGCTAGATCGAACACCTTGAAGCAAAAGAGTCCATAGATCCCATGCTCCAAAGACTATATAGCAATTTGTTCCTTGTAATGGAAATTGAAATGCAACCTCTAATCAATCAAAACCACTAATTCAACCTACAATTGTCTAGCAATTACTACTAACAAATCTCTTGTTGAGAATTTCCTGGAGTTGAATCACAAGACATCTTTGGAATTGAATATAGAGGACACCACCAGACTTCATTGCACCAACATTGTTTGGAGAATGATCCAAATTAAAAGCATTGGAGCAATTCCAACAAGGGAGAAAATTTGTCAATTTTGTTGCCTTTTTTCACATGTGTCACTTTGCAATTGACTTCCACTCTTTCACGCCTAATGGGATTGACTAGAAGTTATAGTAACTATGCAATCTTCTAAAAATAGGAGAAGCTCTTACATTAATCTATCCATTTCCAAGAAAATCCAAATTTATTTTAGGACAGAGGGAGTAAGACCTAAAGAATTGAATTAAATTCTTCCAAATGGCATATACACATTTGTATTATTGGTTGCATACTATATTGTTTAATCCCTAAAAGATCAAGTAGCATTTTTTGGCAACATAGCATTTTGGTCATCCATTCACAAAAAGAATCATTTTTTTTCATGTGGGACCACTAGCTTTAAAGCACAACAATTTTCATAACTTTCATAAGTTTTGATTGCATGGTTGAAAAGTTATTCTATGATATGTAGTTTCTTTTAGAGCCCTAGGATTTTTTTAGAGTAAAAATTTGAAATTGGTTTCTAAGATTTATTTACACGTGGAAAGCTTTTAACCGTTTTGTTTTGACTAATGAGACAAAAGTCATAAGGAGTTTTAGTTTGCAGTGGAGTTATGGAATCTCTGTTCTAAAATAAACTTTGAAGTCTTTTATTTAGTTCAATTTTTAATATTATTGGGAAAAAAAAATCTTAGGACGTAGATTGGTTATTACAAAATTACAATCATTGGCATTTTTCAATTTCATAACTAAATTCTTAACAATTTAGTATTTAAACCATCCTCTACTTCTTTCTACTTACTATTTCTTTCAAGCATGAAGATGATATTTTTTTTGTTGAAATATTTATATGTATTCCCAACTTATTTCTTCAACATATTATGGAGATTTGGAAGTTATAGAATCTACACATTTTTGGATAAAAAGATTGAAAGATGAAATCTAACCATTTGGAAAGAGTTGAATCCACTTGTTGTCTTCCCTCAATACGGCTAAGGATAAATTGCTAAAGATCAAAGTAAAGTTGGATACCAGCATTCATCACCTACTTTTGCAGCCTTCCTTTGTCTCTAGCAAGCAAGACAAAAATTTGAAGAGACATACGGGCTTCCTAGAATACAAGCTACGTAATGATGGGAACAAGAAAAAGACAACATAGTGACTTCACTACTATGCTAAATGTCTAAGTTGCTCGTATCTTAGGGTGAGCAATTCACTACTTGTAGCAAGTTTTGATACTAGAATTGTGAAGTTTTATTTGTGTAATGCTTGTTTGCAAGAAATTGGTTTTACATAAGAGATCCCAAGCAGTGCCTCAAACAACTATCTATTGCCATACAAATTTTAATATAAATAAATTAACCTCTAATTGCCTACTTCTTTGTAAATTGATGTAAATAATAAGCCTGCAAGTGGAAATAATAATTGCATGGTGACTTTGGACTTGCCTTGGTGGTGTAGAGCATCTAGATTTGACATTGGTCAATACACCTTTGAATGAGTCCGTAATGTCCATCTTTCTACTCAGTTAGCTTCATCTAGAACATCTCAATTTGTCTATTTTAGATGCGGTATTGAAGTTGACAAGATGTCTTTATAATGATTTATAGTGGCAGAGCTTAGTACTGAATATGACACAAATGTTGATGGGGTTAATAACCTAGGAATCCATTCGTGATGTAGGGAAAATTTGGATTGCAACAATATGACATCAACGCTATTGTTGATCGATTACTTCAGTACATTGAAATGGAGGACTTGATTGATCATTCAATTGTTCATTATTGTTCCATTATTACCCCATTATCGTATCTTTGATGTCTTCAGCAATAGTGTCTTACGACTGCTTTCGATTGTGACAGCAGCCACAAGGTCTCGAAAATTTGCTGTCATGGGGCTAGCTTGTTTTCTGCCACTTGCAAATGATTCAATTCCTTGTAAAAACAAGCAATAGCTAATTGTGTGACTGGGTTCGACTAGGTACTAGTGAAAGACCTCCTTCCTAAATATCCCCATTGGAGTCATGATTGTATTGCAGTCGTCGGTAGCATGAGGAGCAAACTGTGGCAGAGCCAAAAGCAAAGTCTGCGTTAGTTTGGATGTAAGTCCAAGGTCGCCACGCAAATAAAAAGCCCGGAAGCGGAAAAGAAAAAAGAAAAAAACCAAACACACAACTTGGCTACTGGGAGAATGAGCTGTGAGGGAAGCGACGACGCATCCGGGTGGAGTAGCAACATGTCAAGGAGCAACGCGTTCAGCAGGGGCAGGGAGGATTGAGCCGTTGTTTAGGTTCCTCAGTGTACTGAATTTTCTTTTTGATATTGCCCCACCATCTCGAGGATTTCCATTGTTACAAGTCTGTATTTGCAACTGCACAGGTTTAGAGGTTCAGCCTGGGGGGCATCGAGGGATTAAGATAAGGCTGAATTTGACAAAAAAACTGCGTTTGAGGAGCCCTAAGTGACTTACCAAAACAGGAGACCACTTCAAGGACGCAAACACAAACGGCGACAAGCGCTTCAATGTACAAGGCATTTTTAGCAATAATCAAACAGAGTGTACCAGCAAAATTGCAGTAGGTCACAACTCCCAACACTGCCAAAAATACAGAATGTCTTAAATAAATAGTCATACATTTGCCTGATAAACAGCGCCCTTGCTCAGCAACCATACAACCAGATTCATCCCCTCGCAACTAAGTCTATCCCCAAAATAAATTACACCGTCGATTCAATACACTGGTGCAGAAATCACCAGCAGTTGAGCAGGGCAGCGCAAGCTCCAGTGGCATATCGTTGCCTTCGTCAGACCAAGAATAAGGGCTGGCCTCATCACATCAAAACACTACTTGGCCGTCTCTCAACCAACCAAATAACTCTTCTCCAGCCTCCAAGTGTGGAATGATCGTTTACAAGCAAAAACTTACACATGAAAACTCATTCGCCCTGCCAACCTGCCTTCTAAGATTCTCCTATCAATTGCATCATCAACAGAACTCATCTGTGCACAGAAAACAAACATGTTAGAAGTACAGCTCCATCTCCACCTTAAATTCATACGAGACGATACTGCACGCGATCAAGCAATCCCCGATCCTGAGCACATCATCACATTATGACCTTTCGCTTACTTGCATCGTCTCGTCGTGAGCCTGATACTTCCGCAAAGATACCCTCCGCTCCTCCTGCAACAGGTTCACAGTGCGATCATACTATGAGGACCTCAAGATTTAGATCGAGAATGCACAAATCAAATCAAAAACGAAAAACCCTCAACGAAACCATGTCAGAGCGCAGAACATTTATGCAGAAAAAAAAGACAACTTAACAACAGTGCGTCATCAACAATACTCCACCGTTCCAACTGGCATCAGGAATCGAACCAAACTTACCATAGACAAAAACTCGTCGTCCCAAACTAGATAAACCTCGTTCGTAACCCCAGCTGGCCCTGGTGGCCTGTTTGAAATAACAGGTGGGGGTCCTATCGATGGCCCACCGGTGTTGGGCCCCGACGAGTACATGTGGCTACTCAGCGGTGGCGGAGGTGGCCCGCTCATACCTACACGTCATTGCCAAAATGTGTCAGCACATAAAATACCGCACAATGATACAGAGTAAGAAATGCCAGGACTGAGACAATCATTCACCTAAACTTTACGCAACACTGGCTCCATCCACAAGAAGTATACTCTACAATAAGCAACGTAACATTTCCTCCATAATCATGGTACAATCCACAGATGTTCTCATCACATTAAGTCTTCAACACACTCAGACTTCAGTCGCGGGTAATTAAAAAAACGAGAAGCACGCAGCAAGAAATCTCACCTCCATTGGATAACGGAGGAGGCAACCGTGAGTTCACACCCACGCTATTGCTCATCGCAGGGGAACCTCCACCTGGTGGAAATGGAGGTGACATGCCAGGACTGCCACTCAAACTTGATTGATTGCCGCCACCACTAGGCGGAGGTGGCTTCACAAGTGGCCCAGACGAGCTGTATGGTGGAGGAGGAGGAGGAGGCCCGTTTGTGGGCTGACCTACAGGAAACAACGGACGAGGCGGAGGGGCTGCTGAACCTGGAGGCAGAGGAGGACGAATAGGAAATAGAGGCTGGGAAGGAGGTTGAGAAGGACCCAGCGGAGGGGGAGGTCGTTGGCCCTGTATAGGAAAAAGAGGCGGCGGAGGCTGGCCCATACGAGGTGGACCTGCTTGTCCAGGCGCAGGACCACTCCAACCTTGAGGCGGTGGAGGTTGCGGCTGCCAGTTCGGAGGTGGTCGTGGACCCGATCCTGGCGATGCCCGGTACCTGCAAACAAAAAACCAGTCAGAAGACACCCGAGCGACACAAAGCGCTGCACCACTTAAATCACAGCGTTCAACCAACTAATCTAGCTACAAGACCCTCACCAAGTTGTACGCCACAACAAAAATCCTTTCAGCACGTCGCACACAAGGTTGAACAAACATAATTTCTTGCACCACCACAAATAATGAAAAACAACCAATGTTCATATCCTTGACAACAACATACCCATTTACTTTCAAACAACAAGCTGCTAACTCACATCAAACTTCTGCACTCGGTGAACGCAAGAAATGTCGCCTATCTAGACCTAGACTCGACAAAGAATGACCTACGCACCTTGCGTGTAAGCATGCATCCATTAACACCTGGAAAAACAGACAAGCACCGCATTGTAAGGGTTCGAAGAATAACTTACATAGGCTGCATTGCAGTATACATTGGTTGTGGGGCCATACCAAGAGCATTCGGGGCCATCATACCCCCTCCCACATAGGGTAAGGACGGAGGGACCTCCACCTTCGCAACCTTTGATGGGTTCTCATCCTCTGCGTGAGCCGAATCTCCCAATCGACATTAACAACGACACTCTCTTGCAAAAAAAGTACTAGACCAAAACGAAGTACTACCATCCACTTGCACTAAGACGTACTCTCCAATGCACCGGCCAAACGTACCACATTGCCAACCACTGCCATCCAGTTGCAACCAACAAGTCGCCATTCATCACTCAAACCTCACGGAAACTCGGAATCGACGATGTCAAAAGACCGTCCCAAACCAAGAGCTTGCAATGTAATGTGAACATTCCTGATACGGGGCAAGCACAACTTCCCAACTCGCCGGTCACCACGAATGGATAGCAATACGCTAAACGAGGAAACAGTTGAAACGCCAAATGGTCCGGAAACCAGTAAAGGATGCTTCTAGTCCTCACAGACCACTCCCGTAACACATGAAACAACAACACCGAGTTGCAAGCGTAGAAACAGGAAACTGATCCAAATACTAAAGCGCTGCATTGGAGGATTGCACACGACCTAACGACAAGTACACACAACGAAAGGTAGGGTGTCTTACTAAAATAAACACAAGGTGGCACGATCTCGGGTATCGATCCAGACAATCGTTTCAACACTTGCCGGTCATGATATTAGCATGCTGCAAATATCAACATTCCAAAAGCAACTACTCAACCCAACACCATGCCAACAAAATCCAAATGCCAACAAGTGTGGATCGCTTGAAGGACGCACCATCGTTATCCCCATCATGAGCTGCAAGGATGTCAGCTGGTATACCCTCCATCCCATATATCTCCAAATCAGTCATGGATTCCCTTTCCGGCTTCGCATTGGGTATCCTACACATCACCAAGGATAGGTCAGGTTCGACAAGAAAACACCACGTCAACACCACACCTGTAGTGCTCACAATTGCGTTCAAGCCAGAAATGTAATGAAAATCGAGTAGGGCCCGAAAGGCAAAAAGAAGTCGTCCAACAGCAAGAGCGCGCTGCGGCTGAGGATACATTTTAGCCCTAAAATCATCATAGCCCCTTCCCCGCTGCGCTTGATCACGGCATACAAAAGAGATGAGCTGCTTGTAAGGAGTCTCCCTAACAACAGATAGCTAAAACGAACAACTGACACTGCAAGATGGGAGACACTTCGTCAAGTTCCAAGTTCAGCACGTTGGAAACTCTCGAAATTCTGCAATCTGTCGTTCCGTAACCTCAGTATCGCTGGATACTAATCACGCTCAGAAAGACCGAATTCTCCACCCAAGACAAGTTCACGACGTTTTCTCCTAATTAGGGTTGAGTGCCACACGACATTGTTATGCAATCTAATTCCAAGAACTCGCCCCCGCGAGTTCCTGAGATAAAATGATTTCCATCGAACGTCAATCAGAGGAGGGACGACAAGGCAGCGGGCCAAACATCCCCGACCAAATCAACTACTGAAACGCAATTCCGAGTGGCTGAGAGGGTGTCGAACGCACTTGGAGACGGACTCTTTGTGCACTTGCAGTACGTGGATGAGCATGCCGCTGGCGGACGAGAGCTTCTTGTGGCACACATAGCACTTGAAGTGCTTGGCTTTCTGGTGCTGGATCAAGATCTTTTCGTCCTCGAACTCGCGCTCGCAGTAGAAGCACCACACCTTGGGCGCTTTCTTCTTCTTCTTCCCCATGGCGTCACCCTTCCTTTTCCCGTCGCTCGCACCTGAGCTGTCTGTTTTCGTGCAATCAGTCAATTGTGGCGATGATCGTCGGCTGCTCCCCGGCTTCAGGAAGCGAGCTCCACGGAACTCTGCAAAGTTACAAGGCCTGGCGTCTGCCAAACCCCAAACCAAACCCTTCAGCACCAGCAGCGTCGGATTCCACTGCCAGCCCAAACCCTAGATACTACGGTTGTGCACTCCGGATCTCCATATTTGGTCCGCCAGTGTGAACAGGGTTTCCGTTACGGCAAGCAATTTTGTTCAGTCCTTTCACTCCTTTGACCACGTGAAGTGAAGAGAAATTTCCGGAGTTTTCATCCTAGCTGTGACCATGGCGTCGGTACATTACTTTTTGTATATTATCAAGGTCGGCAGAAAATCTTTTAAAAAATTCAGCTTTCAAACGCTGCAGAGGCCCCAAATTGTCCAATGGATGACTTTCCAAGATTACTATCCATCTATATCTTAAATGAAATGAGGTTGTTCGTTTGTTTCGTTTGTTTTGTTACCGTGCACCGCAACAAACAAACAAACAAAACAAGTATGCAACCAAGACTTTGTTTTGTGGCTTTTGAATTTACACGATTGATGTTTGGGATTTTTGAGGGGTTTTGGGATCTTACATTATCCTAAATGATGGGCTCTGGATTTTTGAATTATTTTTGGATGTTAAATTATCTATGTTATAAGTACCTTTTATGGTTATAGGATATTTATATTATAGTTGTTTATGTTATACACATACCTATGTTATAAGCACCTTCCATGGTTATAGGGCATTTATGTTTTAACCCCTAAAGTCCCATTGTCCCCTCGAGGGACAAAATGGATTTTAGGTAGGCTCTTATGGTCTCAATTTTTTTTTGTAAAGATAGAAACAACACATTAGCTTTTCAAAAATATAATTTTATTTAAATTGAAGCCCAGGAACAAAAGTTATGGCACAAAAAATCCTTTTTCTAGTTTGGCAAGCAGGAAAAAAACTTCAAAAAAATTTAAAGTAAAATATTAAATTTTTTTGTTTTATATAGATTATATTTTTATGTACATGAAAAGCTTTGATTTATTCCACCTAGATTTGTTATGTGAAAGTTATGGACAATCTTGTTTTTTGGGCAATCAAAACATCTTCTTGAAAAAATAACTTGTAAGATTCATTTCTTACTTCACTTTTCACAATTTTTTGAAAAAAAAATTTCACAAAGTTAATTTCTCTTGCTAGAACAATCTCACCATTGAGATTAGTGTATTTCAATTCCATCTTACAGCTATTAACAATTTAGATTTTTCTTCAATCCTAAACCTACTTCTACTTAATAATTTTTTAATGAGTGAAAATTAAGTGTATTTTTATTTTTATTTTCCTAGACACTCAATTCAATATTTTATCATATAAAATTATAAATCCAAATTTATTAGAGAAAAGTTTATAAGTTATGAAGGTTCAAAGCCAAAAAATGTAGTTCAACAAGGTGCAAAAAAACTTGTTTCCTTCACTTCAAATACAAATATCGTAAAACCTACACTCTCAAAGTTTGTAAATTTCTTCCACAAATTTTTTTACTAGTCTAGCACAAGATTCTATGGTTAGATATACTGGAAAAAAACTTTAAATTTTTGTTTTTGCTCTTTGCTATAGAAATGACAGTTTTGAATGGTTTTTAATGGAAAAGAGGCCTTGGGACTTTAGAGGTTAAATATGTATATTATAGGCACCTTCAATATTTATAGAATGCCTATTTACATCTAGGCTCGCATTTATAGGCTCACATGCTAAAGTCATTGGTTACAGGTGTATATACTATACAAATTGTCTATGATTATACAATATATATATTTTACAAATACCTATATTATAGGTGTTTATGATACATACACCTTCTATAGTGTGTAGTATCTACATTATAGGTACCTATGTTGTAGGCTTAATGCTCACAAGCTCACATTCTTGGGCTCACACACTAGCACCGTTGCCATTGAGAAGCTTCAAGCATGTGACAAACAATTCTATATTATGAAGTGTTTGTGACGTGTAGTGAGTGCAATTTCTAAGACACATTTATGTCTCTATCTTGTAAGAGTCTCTCAAAGCTTGTTTTAACCCTTTATTCTATTAAATTGTTCTAGATACTAATTGATTTGTTAAAAAAACTTATAAAACTTTTACACACCATGATGAACGTTGGTGAGAACGATCATTTAGTATATAATAACCATAGTTACATTAGTGCATCAGTACAAAATCTATGAAGTTAAGTAGGGTGTCAAATTCAATTGATTAGAATAAGAAGTCATTGTACTATTAAGTTAAGTATAATAAGAGTGCATTGTTAAATTCAGAGTAGTATAAACATTCTCTAAGCCAATGGATATGTCCACCTAAAATTTGTCATTATTATGAAGGTGAATAGAGGTAGGAATTAAGTTTCACCATTTTTTTGAGAATTACATTATATAATGAGTTTGGGGGGGGATTCTTTAGAAGGCTTCTTGAAGGTTCAATCAATTTTTCTAATGCCACCATAATACAAGGAAGAAGCACATAAAAATGTCACTTTTGCGTTAGAATGTCCATGGTCATAGGTTTGACTATCCACAATCATAGGTCTTCACTCCAAAAAATTATATGCTCACATGCTCACAAGCTCACGCTCACAAAATAGCAACCTGGCTTGCACCTATAACATAGGTGTAGTATTCTAGGCTCATGGACTCACACTCCTATGCTCACATAATAGCAATCCTCAAGATATTCATGTATTTAATTTTCAATGATAGTTGTTGAAACAAAGATAAATAGAAATCAACTTCTAACTAATAAATCAAGAGATTGCATGATTAGAAATAGACACCAATATGAAAGTATATGACATTTTGAAAAGGCGTAGAGCAATCAAAGATCAATAAAATCAGGAGATGAGAAGATAAAAAATATAATTCGACATGAGAAGACATCAATTTACTTGAGAACCAATGTAAATATTAAACAAATTATTTTTTTTGTATTATATATATATTTCACTTCAAAAGAAATGAAATCTGAAATATTCTTATAGATGTATTATTATAAAAATATACTAACTTAGTGCGCATGAAACACTCTTTTTTAATGAAATTTTTTTCATTATGTGAATGAATATTTTATTAATAGTAATGAAAGGTTTACAATGTTGATTGCTTTATAAACATGAATCACTTAGCTAATCATCATTTTTAGTTAAAGAATTGACCTTTGTTGCCTTCGGCGCATTTAGCTTGGCCATCCCTTTAAAGATATTGCATTGAGAAGGCTTGTGCGGTTCACTTCCATTATTAAACTCATTGCACATCTCCATCTTGAGTGATCCACTTTCTTTGCCCTCTCGCTCGCGTGCACTTCAAAGAATCTTAGAGTTGAAAAGAGATCTAGAAATTTGAGGAGGCAACCTTAGTTACAATCAACATTTTTTTAAACTTTTTAACAAAGTGCCAAAATGGCGATCACTTAAAATTTGGTGAAGCATTGTATTTGTACATTCATCCATCTTTGGAATAAAAAAACACTTTTCAATCATATCCATACACCTTTTCATCCAAATTTGGCAATTTCATCTATATTTATAATAGAAATGGAAAATTTTTAAAAAAAAAAGATTACTTTTATTTAACAAAAAGTACGCATAATTTTAAAATGGTGCAATTTGGCCCCATAGTACCCAAAAAAGGGTTGATTGCAATCCATTGACAATATTATATACAAGTTTAAAGTTCCAGTTGATCATGAGTCAATTAATCATTGATAGTCTCAAAAATTTCTACGATGAAAAATAGAGGCATCCGAAGACAAAGATCCACGTCTCATAGATTTTGAGGGGAGATACCCATTATCGAGGAGGCCAACCTCGTTCTAACCTACATTGGATGAATCCAATTGGGCCTTTCTTTTATGATCCTTGCAAGTAGGATTTGCTTTGAAGTCACTCCCATGAAGAGGGCGATGTACAAGTGCAATTGGTGATAAAACTCCATCAGTAATATGATGCTCTTCACCATCTTCTTTGATATTTGCATAGAATTTCTTGGATGGGGTACTCTGGATACACAGAGCTGGCGAATGCAAGCACAATTGACTTGTTGCAGAGGATGTCTGCTTCAACGGAGACACTGAGCCAGTATGAATCTTAATCGGTCTTAGACTTGGTAGGCTGTCTACAACGTCTTCATCTACACTTTTCTTTGAGAAGTCAATGACTGCTGAAGCAACGTCTGAGGCAGTGCGCAACAAGTAAGGTGTTGAATAACCACTTCCCCTTGAAAGTGAAGTCTCTAATCCAGACATCAAGCTCCTAGTCAATTGTTGCTCCCGAGGGTAGAGTGTAGAATAAATCCTCCAACCTGAACCAAATTCACAATGAATACCATTGTAGGTTTTTTGGCAATCTAATGTCCAATTCCCTCAAAAAAAAATAGGCAACTTCAAACTTATAGAAATAAAAAAATAAATGTGTTAAAAATTGCTAGATTGTAATCTTGGCCTTGCACACCAATGCCAGAATGTTTCCAAAACCTCATTCCATCCATCATGTAAAGTCAATACATACAAAATTGCATATTCCAAATTTGCCTTCTTCAATTCACCCCCCCCCCCCCCCCCAAGGAAGAAGCTAGTGAACTAAGAACCTTCTTAAAAAAAAGGCCACATAACCATTGGTCCACCCCCCCCAAAAAAATTGATGGAAATTTTCAAATAAAAAATCATTTTCTTTATAGTTTCCAAATATAAAATTTACAAACTCCAATAGTGATTTCTTCTATTGTTGTGTGTGAATTTAATTTATTGCACTATTTTGAATTAGTGACATCTAAAATATCCTTGACTCAAGGATAAAACCAAAGTTGTCTTTTAAATCTTTAGTAAATATGGTGATCTTTTTGAATTGAATCATTAGATTTTTCATTTCAATATAATTTTTGTTTTCTTACGATAGAACTAGTCATTCCTAGATTCTAATGATATATTTTGATTGGTATACAAAAATTATGTTTATTTATCTATATGTATCCTCGAGTCGAGGATAAATATGTAATATTGAAGACTTTATTTGCCTTGAAAATCTGGTGATCTTTTTAATTCAATGAATTTTTCTTGATTTATTTATTAAATTATTTTCTGCGTAAGAATAATTAATATAAATGCCTATGCAATAATACTTTAAAGATTGTTTACATTAATACTCCCACTATACTTATTAAAATTTGTTGTCTTTAAACTATATTTAATTTATCTTCGAATCAAGGATAACATCAATTATAAAACGAATTAGGTCTCTATCTTCAACATTATCTTTTAGCTTGTCATAAACTCTTTTACTCCAAATTCCAAGATCATTTTTGTTATTAGTTGATTTGAATAATTATCCTTACACAACCTTAGTCTATAAAGATATTAAAACAAGTCTTATAAATATATTAAATCTTGAAAAGATATCCTCAAAGATCTATTGATGTTATTAAGTTGATTAAATCTAAAATTGCACATGAGAATTATCTATAGATGAGTTAATAAATGTTCTTACTTCTAGTATGATTTTAATCCAATTCTAGGGGATTATTTTCAGTGTAGAAATATTATCTTCTACTGATGGATAATTTTACGTAATTCTGTTTCCCATCGAAGCCATAAAGGACTGTAATTTAATTTTTTTTTTTTTTTGAAATTATAATTTTTTCAGCTGAAAATCTAAAGTCAAGGATACATACAAACTAGTTTTGTTGAACCAATTCACTCATCTTCAAGCCAATGTAAATATCGTTGTGTCTTGGATCCATGTAAAATTATCATCCACTGAATTGAACTTATCCTCCACTCGAGGATAATTTTTTTGAAGTCAAGGTTACGAATTGAACTTATCCTCGACTCGAGGATAATTTTTTTGAAGTCAAGGTTATGTACATACTGGATTTGTTGAACGGATCTAAATCATCTTCAAGCCAATAGAAATATTGTTATATATTGGATGGTTAACTTTAGGTCGATGAGAATTATCATCCATTGGGTTGAGTATCTTCGACTCGAAGATAAGTTTCTTCGATGTCACTAAAACTCAATTTCGGCCGTGTCTGCTACAGTGAACTAATTAGGGTTGCAGGAACGAACGTCCAGGTAAACGTTTTCATTTGGCAAAGGCTTACTAGCGGTTGAAAGGGACACAATTAGAATCATACTGCCATTCACACTTCGCAATTGTGCTTGCATCCAACCAAAGAATTTGATTTAGAACGTACCAGTATGTACAAATGAGATTCGAGGTGCAGTGCTAAGCATTGAAGTCTAAACTTTTGAAACACACATTCAAGAGCAGATTCAAGCAGAGCCAAAACCTTGAAACCCTTATTGATCCGGACAATTGAATCACAAATTAAACTAGAAGCAAAACCCTTATTGATCCGGACAATTGAATCACAAATTAACTAGAAGCAAAACCCTTATTGATCCAGCCGATTGAATCACAAATCTAACTAGAAGCTAAAATCCCGAAACCTTAATTGATCCAGCTGATTGAAGCACAGATCGAACCACAACATAACGGCAAATATTTTGAGATTTAGGTCGAGATAGATTCAGACAATTCAAGCAAACAAAAAAAACAACGTCCATACCACTAGCTAAACGTCAGTCGTTACAAATGCAAACTTCTCCACACTCAACAGAAGATGAAACCACAAAATCCCATTCAAACAATACCAAAAACTACTATAAATCAATAGGTATGCACTTGCCTGCGCTGTATTCATTCTGCTCTTCGTCGCTGTATTCTTTCTGTTCTTCGTCACTGGATTCTTTCTGTTCTTCATCGCTGGATTCTTTCTGTTCTTCGTCGCTGGATTCTTTCTGTTCTTCGTCGCTGGATTCTTTCTGTTCTTTGTCACTGGATTCTTTCTGTTCTTCATCGCTGTATTCCTTCTGTTCTTTATCGCTGGATTCTTTCTGTTCTTTGTCCATGAGTAGCAGTCCAAAATTCCAAAGCTGCAAGAAAACTTGATATCCTGCCAAGCACACAGAACTCAAGCCGCTGGTAATTATTTCCTATACTATTCTGACTGGAATTTGTTGCCTAATTGGATATGGAAGATCAACCTAAGCTTCGCAATCAAACCCTGAAAATCCTAAATAATTCAGAACCTATTTCTTGACTGTCTACAGCAAATCGAATTCACGAGGCTTCCAGTAAAGGATCTTGAGCCCCACTTAAATGAAGACTGATGTCAGACGCCACAAGAAGAACTCCACATGACAGCAAACAATGTGGAGAAAAATAGCGATTAGTTCCGTCATTGAGAACAATTTCTTAGAGAGAGTAGATAGATACTGCAATGTTCTAGAATAGTATGTAGCTCGCACATTTCTACAGTAGCACAAAATAATTTGGAGCACTAAAACATAATTGAAGAACTGGCTCAATTTTGAAACAATTAATTCCAAACAATCACTCCCATACAAGTACTGGATGAAAGGAAATAAATCATTCCAACACCACCCGACTTAGTAAACACAGCATGAGCTCCAGATTGTGCACAAATATAATCCATCCTCGCCCATTTCTTTCAGTCAGACACCTACACCCTAAAATTCAAATGGATCAGAGCAATATTTTCACAAAATGCGATAGAAAAGTTGACAGGAGCAAAATCATACCTGACGCAATCTACGCTTCAATTTCTAAAGATCCTACAATCGACTTTCAGATCGCAATTCAAAAGTACGACATTACATATCATAATATCCCCAACCAACAGTTCGAAGCCTACCTAGAACATTAAACCACCAATGAACCCAGACTCGAATGTGGCACTAACAAAACGAACTACAGCAGACGCCCTTCAAATGCGAAATCTTCGTGCATGAGAAGAGGAGCACGGCTCAGAAGATTTCATCAGTGATGAGCTTCTCAGTGATGGCGGGTTTAAACTGAGCTTTCCGCATATCACTCGACAACTTAGTCATCGACTCCTGTGTTTGCACAAAAAAGCTCCAGATCGGCCAGGGACATTGAATCTGAGCAATGGCCGATTTCGTGAGTAATATCCTCAAGCTCCTCCAGAAACGCCTAGGGCTTGACAAGGAGGTAGCACGGCTGGGGTACACAAAACTCAAACAGAGAAGAGGCGCACAGAACTCACCGAGCAAGGAGAAGCGCACAGAACTAACAAACCAAAGCGGGGCGCAGAAAATAAACGAGAAACTAGAAGTAGCGGGGGCGCAGTAAACCAACCCTAGATTGCACCTGGGAGTCTGGGACGCTCAAAAGGGGCTCGGTAGCTGCCTCGTTTCTTACTTAATACGGAGTACTCTATAGTCTATAATTTACTTCCTCAGATTAGTTATCGGCGGCCTCTCATAACTAATCAAAGGACATGGGTCCAGCTGTCTCACATGCTCTGACTTCCCTGTACAGAAAAACACTATATAAATTTGTGGTAAATGTAGAAAAATTGCTGTAAGGTAGGAGGCTCTAAAAGAGCGGTGCCCCTCTCCTTCAAATCGCCCCTGAATAATAAAACCACCCATAACCTATCAAATAAGCAACTGGGGACATACGTGCAATGTAGTAAGGCGAAAGAAATATTTCCATAAGTGCAAAGATAGAAATGAGGGGGATTTTTAATATTTGATCATTTTATTGCTTCAACTGAAATTACTATGAATTTGGGAAGGCAAAAGTTGATTTGGACCCATGTTCAAAGTATAGACTATCTCGTTTAATTCCTAAAGGACCAAACACCATTTTTTGACAACATAGCAATTTGGGGCAGTTCACTATGAATATTATTTTTAGTTATTTTCTTTGAAATTTTCACACAAGATGTGTCCGAGGAGTAGCTTTAAGTCCCAACAATTTTCATAACTTTTGACTATGTGGTTAAAAAGTTGTTGCATGATATGTCATTTTCAGTGGTCGACGAGCAGCCTGGGCAGCTGAAAAACCTTCTTTAAAAATTACTTTTAAAAAAAATTAAAATTTGAAATTGGTTCTTTAGATTTATACATACGTGGGAAACTTTTAATCATTCCACTTTGATTACTGAGATGAAAGTTATGAGGAGTCTTAGTTTGAGGGTAGTTATGGAATCTCTATTCTAAAATAAACTTTGGAGTCTTTTATTTAACTTAATTTCCAATATTTTTGAAAAGAAATAAAAACATTGGGTGTAGATTTTTTATTACAACATTACAACCTTTGGAATTGGCATTTTTCAATTCCATATTTAAATTCTTAACAATTTAGTGATTTGAGCATTCTCTACCTCTTTCTATTTACTATTTTTTTCCTATATGTTTCACAATTTCAAATGATTTGAAAACTTTCAAGAGTGTAGCCAACTTGCCTTGAAGAATGAATCCAAAGAGTAACCACCATTTTGGACATTTTTTCATACAAATGTGACCTTGTGAAGTGCAGCTGCCCGGATTTTCGCAGGGACAAAAAAAGGATTTTTGTCAATTCAAATGCTATTATCTTGCAATCTACACGGTAGAAATTTCTGAAATTTTTTCCACAACTTCTCAAACTAGTTTAAGACAAGATCCTAGGGTTACATTTTCCCCCAAAAAAACTTGTTCTAAAATTTGGTACTTGTATTAGAAATAGCATTTTTGGAGCATTTTTGGTGAAAACATAGTGTTTGACTTTTAGGGATTAACTCACTTTGATTTCATGGATTGAGGAGTCATTGATCTTGAATGTTCTACATATTGAGTTACAGAATCCACCAGCTATTGTGAATCTTCATTTTTTCTTGAATGCGTACACGCTCTTTTAAGTGCCCCACTGCAACAACATCAAAATCATCCAATGTTTGTTTGGTTGAGTTGCCCTTCTTCTTGTGGCTTGAAATATTGGAAACCGTCCCATCCATTCCATTGATCCCATGCATGACTTTGAGGATGTTTGAAACCGCCGTAACTTTCATGGCAAATGCTTTTTTTTTTTATTCCCGTGACAATCTTCCAAGTAATTGCAAGTTAAAACTTTGTATAAGAGTTTGAAAGTTACAAACCCATTTGCACACTTAGAATTTGCATAAAGTAAACTTCAACCCTAAAATATCGAGGTTGACGTTTGGTGTCCAATGGATGACTTAGAGAATCTTTTAGTGTAGGACAAAAGTGCAACTATTCATCTTCTGTTAGAATTTTGTGTGAAAAGGGGAGATCTTCAAGAGTACTTTGACTTTCAATGAGTGCTTTGGGATTTATTTTTAAACCGATGATTCCCACGGTATCAAAATGGATGATTTTCATGGTCACTAGTCCGTTGTTTAAAGGTTAACCCCTAAAGGATTGGATTTTTTTTCCAGGGAGACATTCCAAAAACTGTGATTTTTTGGTATGTTATTCAAAAAAGAAAATCTAAATTTCTTTTTGTAACTTCAACCATACAAAACTAAAGTAAAGTATTTTACCAAAGTGTGGAAAAAATTTCAGCCCTTTTCCACGCGCGGTTTGAAAGATTATAGCATTTGAAGTGAGAAATAAAAACTTTTTTCCAATCCTGCAAACCAAGGTCAGTAGACTTCAGGCTCATTTGGAGTAAATTTTTTGTTCTACACAAACATGAGATTTTTGACCATTTATAAGTATATAGTATTAGGTTCACTCACAAAAAAACTTAGAAGAAAAAATGGAGTCTAAATTATTCTAAATTATCTTGCAACACAAGGCGGTTAAGTGAATTGGCAATATACAATTTTTTTTTTTTGTGCAATGAAGAAATATTTTATTTGAAATTCAAATGGTAAAAAATTAGAGATAAACATTTGGAACATGTGAAAAAAATTTCAAGAATTTTGACTTCACTGATTGCATGATAATAGAACTTGAAGTTAGAAGAAAATGTTTTCTCTTGAAACTACCCCAACATAGTTACCAAAGTTTG
The DNA here is from genome assembly GCA_951230915.1 of Antitrichia curtipendula. Lineage (NCBI taxonomy): Eukaryota > Viridiplantae > Streptophyta > Bryopsida > Hypnales > Leucodontaceae > Antitrichia > Antitrichia curtipendula. Next base: position 24,312,701 of record OX579634.1, on the reverse strand, counting down.
ACTCCTCTTAGAATGTGATTTGACAATTGAATTTTTTTTTTTTACAATTGTATGTCATATTTTATTAGTTACATACATGCAAAATTTCAAAACTTTATGATATTTTTGAAAAAGATTCTCCAAAGATTTCTAAATTGCCCAAGCTATCTGAAAAGTTCAAGGCAACATAACTTTTGATCCAAGCACACAATCAGAAAAAAAATTATTTTTTCACAAAGGAGGTACATGAGTTTACACATTGTGTCACGAACATCCGACCAAAAATGACTTTGTAGGAACCTATCCAAGATTTTTTGCATATGTTGAACAAACACTTGGTCCTTTAGGAGTTAACCATACATACAGTTATATATATCTCGTGAGGAGCAAATTTTTCATCGTTGTTAATTAGGTTCTTTCATCATCTCAAGTTGCACCTTCAAAATACTCCCAAGAAAGGTATACAGAATCATATTAGCACCAATATACATATTTTATTACATGATGCCAGCAGTCCAACACCTTTTGATTGCAAGGAAAGGAAAGGGTTACATTAGATGTTTTTTTTGGGTCTAGAGGGCCGTTTTGGGCTTGTTCTCGGCGTTGTTCCCTCGGCAATAAAAGAACGGCTGCTGTTAGACTCTTTAAAAATAATAATAAAATAATAATAAAATCTTAAAATGAGAAAACAAGATGAACAATTTTTATTTTATTTTTGTATGACGTGGCAGTCCCTCTACTACGTCACGCAGTTGTTGCGGCGCAGTTCCAGAGTCTAGGAACCTTGGGGAACTTGTAGCCCTCCACAGGGGCTGGAAATCATGTAATAGGTAGGAGGCTCAGAATGGCACATCTAAGGGCTGGTTTGCCTTTTTCATGTATTTCACTGGATGGAAATAATTTTAGCTCATTTTCAAGGCGAAGAGAAATAGATGAGGAATCTAACCCAAGTGGTTTTGTATTTTTTCAAACATTTTTGAATTGCTTATAAATCTTCATATGAGTTGGGTAATAGGTCCCTATTTATGATCCTAGGTCTTCTATAAACGGTTCGCTTGCAATTCTAAAGAAAGATGAAAAAAGCAAAGCAAATGATTGGCTCTTGTAATTGATAATGTTTTTTTCCTTGATTCATTCAATGACTATACATGTCAATTTCAGAACCAATTCATGTCCATTTTACAGCCATTTATATGGTCTGTTCTTAATGCCCGTTCTATTTTAGAGCCTCCTACCTTAGCAATTACCTGTCGACTTCTTCCTCAAGCTCTGGCACATTGCTTCCAGTTTTTGGCTTATTAATTGCATATAAGGTAGGTGTCTCTAAAAGTGACCTGTCTCTAAAGGCGACCTCTAACACAAAGGTACATTTTACTTTCTTCAATGTACCAACATTCTACATTTAAAGAGGGGGTCGCTTTTAGAAACCACTGCGTTTCAACTTCAAAAATTTGTAACTAATTCCACAAAGGTCCGAAAAAATATGAAACGACTTGGATTAGATGCCAATTCCATTTTTTCTTCCTAGTGAAATTTACTGAAAATTGTTTCAAGGAGTTTAGCTTCCCTGAAAATGCAATCAGTTCTTAAAGGGTTGCTTTGACAGCCTTCTACTTTCCTAAGAATCTTCTGAGGCACCTTCGCAAAATCCAAATTTCACAGTTCAGATATATTCTTCATATGTTCGGCAGAAAGAAAATTGAGATTGCAATGAAGAGTTTCCCGGCACAATCAGCAACTGAATCAAGTTGGTTATAGAACTTATCTGAGGATCTTTGGTGATCAAACATGGTACCAAAATCAACTGCTCGAATGGATCTTTTCGGAGCACTTGCAGGTCCCTGATAAATCCATATGCCTGCAAGCTAGCTGCTCTGCGACGACTCTGCGAGTTTAAGATTTGTTTCGAAGATTGGCAGGCAGAGGTGGTTGTTAGACAGATTAATATGCTGGGACGGATCATATGTTTCCAAGGCCATATCCGTTATGGTTTGTTTGATCCTGAGTTCGATTTTTCTCACTTGAACTAACTCCAACGATTCTGAAGGTTTGACTCGAGGGCGTACTGAGAACTCAACTCTGGAGTCCGATGGTGGGAAAGACTGACAATCGTGGGAATCTGCTCGCTCGAATTAAAAGCTGTCATAACGATTTGGAGTCAAGTCACATGAAAAAAGCCGCATTTATCAATTGCGGATTGTGCAGGGACACGCTTGCATTTGTTATCAGATTCGGTTTACGGGAGAAGAAATTCGCAACACAATTCAGCGCAAAAACAATCGATTACACCGACACTGAAACACATTGCTGAATGCTACTAACCCAGAATTTCGTCTAAACTCTCTCACCAAGGGAAGCTCTCATGAGCAACAGCGTGCACAACATGGAGCCTCTAAATAATATACCATCAAGCTGGCAAAAATGCCAACCCTGCTAAGGTATTGCACAACATGATGCCAGGTGGAATCTAAATCTGTATGACATGACATCATTTGGAAAGATGGAAATCTTCACACCCCAAAATGCTCATAGATAAATTGTCCTCAAGGGCGTTGTGGTAAAGGCCTGAATCCACAAAAGCAAAGTTCAACTTCAGTCAAAAAAACGAGAATAGTCAAAACATGGTGATAGTCTGAAACTGAGCATGGTTCTAGCTTAATCAACTAATGGTCGATTTGAGACGTCAGGTTTGTCTTAGAATCTCTAAGTTATAAAAGGAACATAGGGTTACATAGGGTTACATAGGGTTTAGGGTTTAGGGAAAAGACGAAGCTCGGCAACAGAAGGGTGAAGCAAATACGTACTTGTATTTCTGCGTGAACGCACGCAGGTAGAATTTGGCAAAACCGAATCCACAGCAAGCAATGGCGATGCTCCCAGCGGCCCAATATGGCATACCCACTGACTTTTCAACAGCTTCCACTTCAGAGAGTCGATCCTCCCCTAGTTCACCATCCTGAGGAAAAGCTCTGTAAAAATCAATTAAGTAATAGTACACAGCCTCCTCGTCCCAGCCAAGGACATTATCCGAGCTGTCCCGGCATGCAGGACATTCCTTTTCCAGTGGCCACAGCTTCCTTGTTGAGTTCCCTGTCACTTTGTATTCCTCTTGAGCAACAACCTCCGTGACCTGAAATGTGGTAAAACATCCCATTTTAGAACTCCCATATCATTTTACTGGGTGCACCTGTGTCCCCAACTCTCTGACACTTACAGATAATGAGCCTTCTGGAGTAAAGAAGATTACTGGAATAGCTTGACTGCAATAGGAGATTGGACTCTTTTTAGTTGGACTAGTAAGTTTGAGCATGTAACGTCAATTTCGTTAAAAGTGGTACGATTCCGGCGCCAAAAATTGTGACTTATATGTACGAAAAGGTCTAACGTCTAGGACCGGTATGGATTTAAATTTCGGGACAGGTGTTCTGAAGGTGACAAAGTAATGGAATACCGCCATGAAGTTATCTTAGTAAGAGAAGCACGTTGCATTTGATAAGCAGAGAAGCGCACCTTGTTGTGGCTCCTCCATAACCATAAGACGACGTCCTTCTTTGTCGATGCCGCATCTACTGCATTTCTGGAAACAGTCATGCCACAGTTGAAAATTCTGAAGTTTACATATGAGATATAGATCAGAATATGCAGAATAAAGCCAATCAACGTAAGGAGTCACAAAACAAACCTGCTGGATACGTTCAGGAAATGATCGTGACATTGATCACATTGGTAGAAATCTTTAACAAATGCACTTATCGCTGATACAGCAAAGGAGCCCTCAAAGTCCTTCACTTGGACAGTCAATGAATGAAGCAACATCCACAATCCGCAGCTGCAAAATGGCAACCAGAACATTAGAAAAGACAACCAGCCATGCGAGACAGTACAGAGGGAAGATTTAATTAAAAGCAATATCATAGGAATTAGAGACAAGGATAGTACCACTAGAAAATCCACACCAAAATATTCTAGAAAAACTACCGGCACTGAACCCTGCCAATTGTAACGCCATCAAAGGCAGTTTCGAATGTTAACCCAGCCTATTGCAACACGGCTAGATTTTCTAGAATATCTCTTGGGGATGAGTTTTCCACTACAATACATTTAAACAATGTAAACCCTAAAACCCTAAACCCTAAACAGAATATGTAAAATTCCAGTAGAAATTTGCTCACTTGTAACCACGATCACCTCCATCGCAGGTCTCCTGAACAAGCCACGCATTTCATGAGAAAGTTTGATACGGAGGAGACGATGGAGATTTCAGACTTGGCTAGATGAATACAAATTGAAGTGCTTTCATTCTAGATTGGATACAGAAAAATAATGGTTAGACAAACCCAGAAGCCACGAGGTAAGCCTGGACCGCACAACTGGTGCTCTCTCAATGCGTTTGCAGGAGGCTGGCGAAGAGGCCACCATGCCTTTAAATTTCGCAGCACTATAACACTCCCTTCCCGACACCTGATTGATCATGAGCACCCAGATTATATAAATGCAGTCACGCACATTGCACACAAATTATCAATGAAGCGGAAAAAAAAAACCCTTCTAGAATATGTCCTAATGTGGCAATGTCATATGCAAGTTGTGGCTCACTGAGGGAGTCCAACATTTATTTTGTACTGATACAGGACTTTGATAGCACAAACAGTCATCAAGAGTGGACGATTCATGAGAAAGAGTAACACCTTCGTGAGGGATGGTGCCTTGACAAGAGGTGAATAAATTGAATAAAGGAGCCACGACTGGATGACCGCATCAACTGCATAGATCATCAATACCGAGCGTCAGGGGAGTCTGAAATAGGTGAGGGCTACCTCTTTCATGCTTTGATCATGCCAACTGTCAATTGGATCACCACCTAAAGCTCAAGTAGAAAAACTCCAGACGCATTCTAGAAAACTTAGTCACGGTAAACCCTGCCAACCATCACGCAATTTAAGACATGTTCCAAACCTAGACACAGCCGATTGTGACGCAGCTAGATTTTTTAGAACACCTATAGAGAGTGATTTTTTAGAACACCTTTTCTAGTGAGCCTTACAGTTTATTGTATTTAATGTAAGCCTCACAGTCACTTTAGGGTGCAGCATTAGTAAAAGACAAATGGCTTCGCAAACTAATACAGACAAAAGTTGGTTTCGAAACCAAATAGTCAACCATTACCCACAAGATTTCAACGTAGAACAGAGTGAAAAAGGATAAAAAGAAGTAGAGCGTCATTCCGTGAGAGCTTGGTGGCTTGCCTTCTCATCCATCATGTATGAAAAAGCATGAGCAGTTGCTTCTTCCACATCAAGCAGCGTTCCAGGCATCTTCTCTCACGAACAACAGGCATGTACAACAACTTCCCATCAGGCTCCAAACAAAATCAATAACTGTCACTCTGAACTCAATAAAAAACCTTCTGGACACAGAGTACACTTGCTAAAATAGTCACGACACATGCGACGTCAACGACAGGTCCAAAAAGTTTCACAATCCCGAACTTGAGACAGAAATCAAAATGAGAGCCAATTACTTCATTACTTATTGCAAATTTGTAGTGGAGATTCTAGACCTGCCAAAGCCCAGGGGCATCCGCGGAAGGGAGTTTTGTTGTGGCGATTTCTTCGTTACTTAGCGCATCCGGCCTTCTGTCTGTCAGTGAGTACTGTCTATTTTCAAACGGTGTATGATTAGAGAATGAAATTGACAAGACGTTAAACTATGAAAAACAGAACAGTAATCCCAAAGCATGAGACTAAGAGTCTAATGTCAGATTAAGTCTATCAAGAGCCTCAACAAAGCCATTGAGAAAAGAACCTCGACAGTGAAAGTACTAAGACAAATGCAACATTGTAAAAGACCAAAAGAAGAAGTGTCAAAATCCGCCATTATGTTGTGGAGGATGTTGCGTGCCATTTGGCCTACATGGTGCAATATCCAGTGGTCCATAATACTACGAGCATGATGTATCACCCACTTGAAAATGACACGAGTTTTAACTTTCTATTGTTTGGGGAGGACCCACTGGAATTCTTCCTTTTCCTATACCTTTGCAAGGACTCCGATTACTAGTCTACTAAAATTAAGATACTTACTTGTTTATGCGCTGATTAATCCAGTCGAGTAAATCTTCAGCAGTGCTTACATTCTTCCCATCAACAGAATCGAGTCCTAACTTCGCTTTAGAAGACGCACCGCCTGATGCCAGGATTTCTGGAGGTCCCCAGTACATAGTCGGGTATGCTTGAACATTAAACCGATCGCAGAGGCCCTTATTAGACTGCTCCATTTGCGCAACAAAATCACAAACAGATGTCAACCGAACTTACTGGCGCAAATGATACGACGATGTTTATGTCAAAGTGTAGACGATAGTCAATGCTGTCATGGAATGACAACACACTAACTAAAAATATTGAAAGGAATACCACAGCAAGGCTAAAATTGGACAAAAACCAGGAGACAAGCATCACAGTTTCATGGCATTTAGAAACTCAACGCAACCGTAGCAGAGTTGCAAGAAATATTAAAGATTGACGGACAGCAAACCCTTACCTCAATAGCGCAATCCACCTTGGTGACAAATACCTCACCCGCATGAACTGGACGTGGGGCATTAAACAGGCACGCTACTAGCTCAAAATGCGACTGCACGATCACACAGTAGACTTAGAAACTAGTCTCAGAAACTGTGCTCTACAACGACTTCCTTTATGATGATTAACCATTTCTTTCAGAAGAACCTTGCCATTTTATTGTCTGTCAATCCCAGTTATTTTTGAGTTGCACACATTGCATTCGAAGAAAAAGATCAAAAATCTCTTATAGAATGCAACCATACCATCATTGAATAATTTCATGAGGTGAGCTCACCTTGTATTCCTGGCAAGCAGGTAACCTGCACAAACATGATTCTAAACGTCATTCAAATGCTGATCATGAAGATTGCTCAAAATCCCCAAATCAGGGTCGTAAGCATATGCAAGGGTAACCCTAAAAACCACAAGGTCACAGGACCTGACAACAGTAGAACGGAAAGCTAGTGGCCTCTTCTAAAGACGATTAATCGTCGATCATAAAACGCACATCATACTCACACACAGAAAAAGAAGAAGAAGACAGGCATTGATCTTGAAGTTGCCAGTATACCGACACTTTTGATTCGATTCACAGAACGCATTCGGATCACACACGAAACGGTGATCAAAAGTTTCGAGGTTTTAAGTACTTTCTCAAAAAAAAAGGACCACCAGTTACAATCGCAGAATGTACCCAGATGAAACTCACATCCTGGAGATTAAAAATCCACTACTCCTGACGTTTCTAGGACCCAGAAATCAAGAAGAGACAACGCAACCAACCACCAAGATTTGGTGAATTTCAAGTACGGGGAAAGTGGAGCTACCGGAGTGGAAAAACAGACCCCGAATTTGCATTAAATGCAAAGTAAGGTGAATCTGCTGTTCAATGCTGTTTCAGTGGCAGCGTAGAGTGTTGCTCAAGGGATACCACTTATACCAGTGCATGTTCTACGGGAGAATGTGCCAGAAGAGTACGTTTCAGGGGGATCTCCACTCTCCCTCGCAGCATTTCTAGACTCAATGTAGCATCCCGAGAGTAAGCTGATTACCAAGAAGAGAAAAACTGCACCAGCGCATATGGAGTCTTCACTTGTCCTAAGCTGGCCTTGAAAATCCTGTCATAAAGCTCCACAGAGCAGTCCTCGTGGTAGCTCTGCGCCTTCCCAAGTCCGGCGCCCACCAGCAACAACAACACAAGCAAACCTATTCCAGCATAGCCCTCGCCCATCTTCATCTTCATCTTCATCTTGCACTTCCTTCCCCAGCCAAATCCTCACTGAACTACCTCTACCATAAAAATCTCCGGTGATTCCGAATCCAGAGCCAAAATGTAATCTCACTGCGTCTCCATTCGAATTCAAGCATGATCCGGAAGAAGCGCTCTGGAGGATTGGTGACCCCAAGTTCATCAAATCACTGCCTAGCACTTCAGCAGTTTTGCAGTTTGAATCCTCGGGGTCCGAGAATTCTGGACGACGCTCAAAGTGTTGGTGCTTGCTGCGGGTCCGGCGGGGAGCTTCAAACGAGGCCAGCCAGTCTCCGTTACTTTACTGGTTTGAACGCGGTGCTTGTACAGTACAGTACAGGAAGTGAGTGTCAAATTCATCAGACTGACTCCAGTGAGTCCCCTGGCGGTAGATAAGGTAAACCAGCCCATTACGGTCAAATGACCCATAGTGGACATCTTATGATCCCATGATGGTTTTTCAGACCACAATCAATATCTAACCTGATACTTATGAAGTGATTAGTGAACTCATTAGGAACACCCAATTTTTCAGTGTAAATCATTGTAGGAAGTGATTTTTCATGGCATTCCACATTAGAAATTATTGTGACCACTTTAGGTGATTATGATGAGCATATTGGATACACTTTTTGTTGGTTATGGGGCAGCCTGTAGACCCTATTGGGAAGATCACTTCAAAAATACATAACTAATTCACACTTTGTCTAAAAAATAAAATTTCAATTGCTCTCACTATTTCTCACACTTATCTTTGACTGAGAAAAAATTTGAAAATTTCCAGCAATGGCATGAGGGCAGACTCGAAATTCTGACCACAATGGGCTGGTTTACCTTAGTTACTGAACCATTTGGGAAGCCTGGCTTGCATTATTATTTGGGGATTTTAGCTGGGAATCTGGCTGCTTGGCTTGGAATTGATGCTGCTGTAACCAGTGGTTGTGTTGCAATAATTTGCATTAGAATAATTGAATGTGAAATGGGGGAGCCCCGGTTCTGGGAGGAGCTAGGGTCCACCCTGCTTTGAACTTGAGGCGGTGATAAGCCGCAGGAGCACCCAAAAGCGCCACTTTTTCTTGTTCGGCAATCTCCTAATATCAAATTCCACTTTTTTGTTTCTTAACCCTTAAACAACAGGCCGGTTACCGTGGAAATCATCCGTTTGGGCACTGTGTGAATTGTTCGCTTAAAAAAATGAAAAAAATGAAAAAACATTCATCGGAAGTCAAGCTACTATAGAAGTTCTTCCCTTTTCACACAAAATTTGGAGGATGAAGAATTGCACTTATATCCTACATGGAGAGATTCTTTGTCATTCATTAGCTGAAAAACATCCTCTGTGGCGTTTATGGGTTGAAGGACGGGCTGGTGACCGTGGAAATCATCCCTTTTGGTACCATATAAATCATTTGGCTTAAAAAATTTCAAAAGCACTAATTATGGAAGTCAAACTATTGTACATGACCTCTTCTTTTCACACAAATTTTCTATGGACAAATAGTTGCACTTTTGTTCTATGTAGAAGGATCCTTTATCATTCATCGGCCCAAAAACAACTGGAGTGTCTTTTTTAAGGATTCATGAGATTATTACTATAGCAACCTTAAGAGAAATTGGATGTTAATCGTTTTGTAATTTTTAACACTTTTGGTAATAAATTGTACAAAATGCTTCAACTTTGATATGTTGCTTTGAAGAGCTCTTCAAGTATCATTAGTTGCTCTTAACTTGAGATGTGGTCATTTTGGGGGAGATAGTAGCACTCAGTTCCAAATCCTTTTTTGTTCCTTCCAATTGCTAGAGTAAGTCGCAACAAATGGAAAGAGGTTCTCACTTGGTATTAAAGTGTTAATGAAGGTCTTAGAATGAAATTATATACACCTTTGGACTAGATTTTCATTGTGCAAAGAGCATTAATAATGTCACTTGTGAACATACTTGCTAATGTAAATGACTAGTCAAATGACTAGTAAATTTTTTCTTGTGATGAATTTTTGTTGTATTAACCGTTTGAGGGCAATGAAGCCCATATAAAACCTCATATTTTAAGTAATTTTGAAGAGTTTATTTGAGTTTGTGTCTGTTCAAATAATTTGAACCAACATGTTGAAGGATTCCTCACTAGGTATTTTCTATTTAGATTAAACTTTCCACAATATGATCAATCAAAATGACCATTCTAAAAACACATTTCCTTTAAGAATAAAGGAATAGTAACATGTTGCATAGTAAATTATATTAAATGTAAGAAAAATTTGACAACATTGGATCATTCTAATTTAAAATCCAATTTAGTTCATGTATTGTAGAATGGATTCAATCTCTTCATTCAATTAAATTCCTAAATATATGCCTTTAGAGTTAAAATTTTCAAACAATGACTTAGAAAAGAGGATAGATCTTCTATTTCATGTAATTTAATCAATAGATTAGGAAACTGATATAATAAACAATAGTTGCCAATATTTCAATTTGCTCTATTGACACACTTCCATATCTTAATGTAGGCAAAAATGTAAAGTCATGCAAATACACACAACACAAATGCATAATGAGAGTAAAAGTACCTATATTGAGGTGAAAATTGGCAATTTTTAAGAATAGTCCACATTCATTGACCTATATTTCAATCCAGTTTCTTACATTTACAATGACACATTTAGGTTATCATATAGAAAATATATAGAAGCTCAATTAAACCAAATTAGGATTACTAAGGGCAATAATAGTGACTTTCAATGGTACACAGAAGGTGCTACACTCCTGAGTCACAAACGTTTGATCACCCGTTCTGACCTGTCCTAGACTTCTAGGTCACAAACGCTTGCTTTGACCGTAATCTCAAAAAACATCCAAGACTCCGAGGTCACAAAGCGTGATCAGAGATGACCATCATTCTCACTTCAAAAAAAACATGACCAGCACATCGGCACACCCGAATACCGGATTTCTTGAAACCTGCTGCCATCAAAGATTGAATAATGAAACACTTTACTTACAATATACCGGCAGCTCCAAGACTCAGAATATGTTGTCAGCATACCAAAGTAGCATGGAAAGTCTTCAACAGAGGGTATTCTTGGCACTCCACCTCATGCTCTTCAATTAGACACTGGAATCTAAAGAGCAGTACAGAGCTACAGGCGGACACCACAGTTCACAGGGAACCGTATTCTCTGTTGGTTCTCAATAAAATGAGATTGGACATCTAGAAGGACTGAAATTGCTTGGAAGACCGCTTATAGAAAACAAATCATTCAACAGGCAGTTTTCACAAGGGCAAGCACTCAATATCTACTTTTCAACTATAACAATCGGATGCGATGGTCCATGGATACGGACTGCATCTTGCCGCCGCTGCTGCTTAAGTCTCAAAAATGATGTTCTACAGACTGATTTGTTTCTGCTGTTGCCTGTATACATCTTTTCTTCCTTCCACTAACACATGCCCAACCGTTGTCATAAGAGGTGGTTATACCTTCCAAATACTGTGAATAAGCTTCCTCTACTTGGGCGACCTGCATTCTCAGCCACCAAAAAATGGATTAAGATGCAGTAATTAAGCAAATATATGCAAATATTGTATTAATTGGTTAATCATCACCCACTTCAACTAAAACCAAAAGACGGTACTAATGTGTATCCTTCAAATGATAACATTCAGTTGAGGCTGGTATTGCATAATAGAACCAACCTGCTCCACAAGAATTCCAGAAATCCCTACGAGACCTCCTGGTTTGCAGTACCCTGTTATTCGTCCAGCAAGCTCCACTAGTGGATTCAATAATATATTAGCAGCCACTACGTCAAAGCCTGTAAAATCCTTAGGTACGGGATCTTTTCCATCAGCAGAGGCAACATACACTTGTAATGTATCAGGTTTAAGATTGTTCAAGGAAGCGTTATACTCCGCTGATGAGATGGCCGCTGGGTCAATGTCTACCCCAATTGCATATGCCGCTCCCATCTGTTTGTAAAATCGTTTTGTTAGCATAGCTGTATTTAACAACAAAAATGAATTCATCCATATTACGAAGTTAAAAACTCCTGATATAGGAGAGATAGCACAAGGATGTATGACCAAAATACGTAGATGATGACTGACATGGAGGCACTAGCTTCAGAGGAAATCGGGTAAAACGATAATAGAAAAAGTAAAGGATCCACATCACGGGCACTCAGCTTTAGAGCTGCAATGGAAAGGATGCCTGAGCCCGTCCCATAGTCAAGGATCCTATCCCCAGGGCTCACTACACGATGCAGCCATTGTAAACAAAGACGTGTAGTTGGATGCTCTCCAGTACCGAAGGCAAGCCCTGGATCTATGATTACATTCAGAGCCTTTTCATCCTGTAGATATGTCAAGTAAAGGAGGTTGAAGTTTAGAAAATCAATAGTTCCAACAATAAGGCTTAATCTGGAATATATACTGGCAGCACAACACAGCTGTGAGTTTCGAAGAAGAAATAGTCCTAGAAAACATTCACTCATCCAGTCACATTAAGAAAAGTCATAAGCTGTTGCAACAAAGTGGGAGATCTGTTGCAGGGTTTAGGATTTCATAAGCTAAACAGTCACAACAACCATACAGATTACTAGGAAAAGTGGTGAGACATACAGGTCGGTATACATACAGGGGGTTGGCTCCATTTTGGGACAATCCAAAGGCCTTCTGAAACCTCAATCGGCTTAAATTGGCTCTGAACCAAAAAACACAGCGAGAGAACAAGATTGTAAGACAGATTATTCATTTCATCTCCATGTGACACTTTCAATACGGAAAATAGAGTCCAGACTGATTACATCTACAGGGTGTCCACTTCCGGGCACTTTTAAAACACTGTTAAAACAGTGAAAGTCTTCGTCAATATATTCACCAGGTTCCTAACCACAGAGTAGAACAAATAGAATTTCCATTCATATAATGAGTTCAACAACTTGGTAACACTAAAAGCATAAATTAAGGGACGCATTAAGTAACAGAAACAAAGACATACAGTACCTCCACTTCCAGAACCCAATCGCAGTCTTCCAGCTCTTTCACCTCATAAAGGGGCATTTTCTTGAGTCCAACGGAGTTTGCTGCCATGGCAATGGCTTCGCCTACATCATCACCTGCTGCGAATAGAGCAGTGATCGAACACTGCAACTCAAAAACGTATGATTTTAAGTGTATTCAATACACATGTAAACACAAATGAGCTGGAAAACAAGTGGACACGATTGCCTTCGGCATTGAGCCATAATAATAACTGAGATCAAATTCCATACGAATGGAAAATTAACCAAACTAGTAAAGTTGAAAGCTCACATAGCTTTGTTCAATACAGACATACTTACGATCTTCAGAGTGCAAGTGTCACAACTACAGCAAATTAGAGAATGAGCATAACCTTGCAAGGGGCGCCCCAAAAGCACGACAGCATCACTTCCATCATGGAGTGCAAAGACAGTAAGTCACCACGTCCCACTGGATTCACCAGCTCCCAGTGATGAGTGTGAACGGAAATTGACAAAGATGGTCAAGAGCTGGAGACCAATCATACAGGAATCCTTGCTCGTTGGAACTTGGGGTGAGAGAAACACGCATCCACAGAAGGATTGTTTACCTCTTTCCAAAGCTGGCGCTTGCCTGATTGCCAAGGAACTGGCCCGTCCGAATATATCTGCAGCAAACACACCGTCAACAAACAAGGGTAAGGTAGAGTATCATAAACCGTTAGGGACCTGATCTTGTCTCCTACATTGACCCTGCTACCAACAGCAACTCATCTAATCATACACTTGGTTGGCTTTCAATAAGCAAGTGATGTAGGCATGACTTGGCTAAATGTCTATGGCCACTCATCTCTCAATGGAAATAGGGTTGTCTACTGCACTTATAGTGGTCGACAACCTCCCACTTTAAAATTGCATAAAAAATTCATACATACTGATAAAAAATTGATCTCAACAACTTTGTACCCAAATGATACTTCCACAGCTCTACACTGATCTCCCGAGCATCAAACTCCTACAAATTGTTTTAAATGCTTAAAGTAACGCATATAGTATCGTCTACCTAACATGTTACCTGAAATACAATCTAGCTGCTGAAAGTGCATAAATAGAGAGTTTTTTCGCAGGCATGAGGGCATAGCAAGGTAATTCAATGAGAAGGTGGGGAGGACCTCTTGTTCTTGAGGTGCACCCAAATTGGAATCTTCTATACTACAAGTCGCTGCACCGAAGCAAAGCAGAGCTTCCACCAAAGCATCCTGCAATCAAAATGCAAACTCGATCATCCCTGTAACGACGAGGACATGAACATGACGAGGAGGTAAGCAGAGGGATGAATATGAGGGTACTTACAGCAATGTCACCATTGGAAGAAATGCGCACGGATTGCATGGCAGCAGAGGGAGTGTAGCTATAGGTAGGAGAGGATGAAGACGCGATGCACCGAGAAAGAAGAGGAGGAGGGCGAGGAAGAGGGGCAGCAAAGCTCCAAGTGCTGGAGGCTCCCAGTGTTGCCAAGGATCCTCGACAACGAGGAAAAGAGAGACGTAATGGCAATGGTGGTGAAGAACGCCTCAGGAAAGTCAATGGCAATTGCGAAGGCGATGGCAATAGCAAACGCCTGAATAATTAGGCCATTGTCAGTTCGCCGAACCAAAAAGGAGCCAAAACAAGACCGTGATTCCTGTTCTCCGTTACTACCTGGCAATAAGCACTCTACTCTCTCTATTTGCTGGAACTCGAGAGTAAGCAAATTCTAGCTTCTAACTTCTATAGTGAAACAACATTCAAACATCACTTAATTAGAGAACGTTGTTAAGCCACGACAACATTTATGCATTTGCTGAATAATTCTCAAGCTGGAGAAACTTGAGGATAAGAATTTATGCTCCTTCTCTAGTTGCGTATGAGCTGGATGACATTTGCACACATAAATAATACATTAGGTCAAATTTCTAGAAATTCCCTTGCCTTGCCTTCCCTTCCCTTCTCAAGAGATCACTTATTAGTAATTCACCTTGCTTTGCTCTATGAGAAACTTAGGTCAGGACTGCAGGGAAGAATTCCAGACACCAAATACCATTTGCAAGCGAAATTCAAAGCCGAGGTACCTGAGAGGGTAAGCTTCAATGCAGAGTATCCACCAGTGCGGCATCCCGTCAAAAAAAAGAGACACTCCCACACAGCTCCTGATTAAAAGAAACTCCGGTGTCCGAGAGTTCACCCACAACCACTACTCCACTAGAAGGGCTAGAAACAACTTCGCATCGTTTCTTAAATGAAACACAACAATCACGGAATGAACTGAGATGCTAAAGCCCTGGAATCCTACAATTAGCGATGCGAAACTGAGCAAGGCACCGACTGATGCACGAGTGCGCGCTCGAGCGGGTAGGAAAAATGGGAAGGCCGCCACAAGAACAAACAAGGTTGCGAACAGAGTGACTCCGTGCGGACAAAACGAGAAACAGAACCTCGGAGTGGATTGTGTCGGCGCTCGTGCGGGGGCGGGTGGCAAGCCGGGAGAAACGACCTAAATTGATTCTTTTTCAAACATTTAAATTTGACGCCAGATGCTGTGAGTGGTCAATAGTTTTTTCAATCAAATCTGACTTTGGTAAGTCCGTCAATTTCGTTGACCCTTAGTCCTTGTGAGTTGTGAAGGCCGGGGTGAACTGACCAGCCCTTTTTTTAAGCTTTTTAGTGAAAAGCCAGACTGGCTACATGAATCTGTGATTCTGTTGCCCACATGGCGAAGGATGAAATTTTCATTGTGAAACTTGCTGGCAACAGCTGCATTTCGGGCTACACCATCTGGCAGAAATTGCTTGGCCTTGGTAGAAAGTTCTGGCACTTGACATAAATATTCTAAAGCAGAAAAGGCAAAAATGCAAGGAAGTACAGACAATTTCTGGCACTTGGGAAACTACTTGTGGTGACAATTGTGGCAAATTCAAAGAATGCAGCTGCTGAATTTAGGCACCATCCGACAATGCATGCAATGTAAAATTAGGAACATACTTAATAACTCATACATAATCTTGATGGACACAAGAGGCCAAGCTGAGGGCCCATCCATTCAAGAGAAAGTCATAAACCATGCATGGATTTAAGATTTCAATAAGTCCAATAATCTAAAACTAGCTCAAACTCCATATCTACGATCTGCTGCAACTGCCCACTGATTATAGGCATCGTCATATGGATAGGTCTCTAGGGTGAAAATCTTCTGTGAGTACATCCCCACTACACACTCCAAATGCATGTCTAAAGAATTTCGCAATTTGTTTTTTAGAAATGCAAGTGAACTGAAGCATCTCTCATCCTCTACTGAACTTAGAACCTGCACTATAGCAACTTCAACGAGCTTGTAATATTCTGGAAATGCCTTGACTCTAAGAACAGTGCAAGAATCTAAATAGCGCCAGAGACGTGTGAGGGGGTTCAGGTCAAAAGGAGCTTCCATATGCTTCTTAGCATTACTGAGCATGGCTAATTTGAACAAGCCTTGTTGAGTTTCCAATTTGTACCTGTCCAAAACAGGGGGAACCAAATGCTTTACCTTATCCAGTTCTATCAACTTTGGCTCGCTGTAGTACTCCATGAGCACTACCAAATGTTTTGGAAAACACTCTTCCGCATCGCTTTGAAGCCAGTACTGCGGGTACACTATGCCAAGGGCATCCATTACATTGTGGGAGGGAAACCGAGCTTCAAGCTCTCTCAACAACTGCCTGGCTGCCACTACAGCAATGCACACAATTTGGTAATCAATAATCTAACTCTACAACTACTTGAGTGGTAAAGCAGAATGGTAAAGCCAACACATATTTAATATAATAGACCCAGCCAAGACATAATATCGTCCATGCAGTCAATAGTGCTAATAATTTTGAAGCACTAACATCAGTTCTCTATTAAAACTACTGCTTGCTACAAAGGACTGTTTCAGTAAAATAACCTTTTAATTTCTCAATAAGAAAATATTAAATATATAGAAGAGAAATAATCAACTTTATAATGAAAAGTTCAATATCACAGATTCAATTAAAAGAAAAAACTCAATATGATCCAAGTCAATATGAGAAGAATTTCTATACTTTTCAATTGAAAGTGTAGTTAAAAGCACTGGAATCTATACTTCCAATTTGAAAAATGCACCAAAAGCAACATTTAAAAAGCAGTAAAGCAGTAGCTGGAATGCCAATAGAAGCAACAACTCTTACCTGTGCACTGTGTCTTGATAGTAGCCACCACAGAAGCGAACACATCTCGATCAACGGGTGCAGCCTGGTGCACTGCCCAAATCGACTGACCATTAGAAACGAGCACCAATTGGGAAGACTCGTTGTTGAGGTCAGAGATCCACTTGGTGTGGATCTGGCTGTGCGAGCAATCCAAAACATTTTTGAACGCCCAAAACTCGTCTCCACCATAAGCACTTGCCTTGTCTACATATAGAGTGTATAACTGACCTTCGGCGATCTTCAAGGCTGCAACAAAGTCACACACGTAGACATCGCGCTTCTGAGCAAATGTCACTAGCAAATCGATTGTTTCTAGGAGCGGCATCAAAGCCGTCATTCCCATAAGTGTATAGGGGTCGAGCATCAGATCTAGACATTTCTTCACAAAACAAACACAGCTGCAAGTTAGATACTATCTGTCTCAGCAGAGCAATAGAATTCTGAATCTCACTCTAGGGTTTGGAATCAAAGTAACAAACAAAACACATACTGGTAAGCTTGTTGTCATTACTTATTTAACTTATCGTTCAAGTAAAAGATTCATAAATCACTTCCAAGAGGGCAGGGCATCTGGCTCCCTCTTCCCTGGATGGAGCTCCGTCGATGATTCCAATTCTATTTGTGCCAACGAAGAACTGAAGAGACAGATCATTGTATATGGTATAATTTTCTTTCTAGTGAGTCCCAACTTACGAACCAACTGGACCTCATGTGGCTCCCACTCACAAAACAAATGGCGGGGATTGGACCTCCTGTGGCGCAGACTGGACCTTATCTCAGGATCATAAGGACGAACACTTCTTAATATTCTGAACACTTTTGGGATTCTGCTTTCTTAATTTTCTGAACACTTTTGGAACTCTGCTTTAATATTCTGAACCTCAACATACTCGCGGTGTGCAAGAACCTCAAGGTAGATTGGAGAAACTACTAGTAGCTAGCTGGAGAAAGGAAATACGGTCAGAACGAAGGAGATATTCATAATAAACAGTGGTGTAAGTATTCCATCAATACCTCACTGGTGATCGATCAGCCAACAGACTTCAAATGGGGCCGTTTGTTACAGTACAGAATACTGCAGACGTCACTAGGGACGTAGGGACGGAGGGACGGACGGATGGACGGACTCTAGCTAGCTAGCTATAGCTTTGTAGCTTTGTATATATGAAATGAATTGTATCGATATCAATGTACTGTACGTACTGCTATACATCGACATTTGAGATAGACAGCTAGAGCTCGATCGACGCGATCAAAGCTAGCCTTCCTTCGACTGAGAACCTCAAGGCAGACTAGAGAAACTACGATCTGTTCACTTTTGGGATTCTGCTTTCTTAATTTTCTGAACACTGTTGGAACTCCGCTTTAATATTCTGAACCTCAACATACTCGCTGTGGGCAAGAACCTCAAGGTAGACTGGAGAAACTACGATCTATTCAAAATTTTTACTATCGAGTCAGTTCCTAATCAGTGGGTGCCCACACACGCACCTAGAAAACCACCGGGGACTGTGGAAATCGTCAAACATATATACATATACCAAAGATAAAGCAAATTTAGAAACATACCTCTGCAGCATCATTTTTGCCGATGTCCTCCTTCATCTTCGCTAGAAGAGTGCAATAATCGGCAAGCAACCTCCTCAGCGGCTCCAGCAATGACACCCATCTGGTCGTCACTTGAAGAAGCGGCTTTAGGCCTTTTGTCTCCATCACCTCCGCTAATTTTTGGTATTCGCATAGTCTCTTGGGACTCTTACTGAAATAAGAGTGTGTTTTCTGCACCACTTGTTCAATAACTGAAAACACAGGCAGCGAAGACAAAGATTTCGTAGCCAGATTACACCTATGGGCCATGCAATGAACACCCATACAAAAAGGAGCATATTTTGAGTGGATTTGCGTGGTCACCCCACTGCGAATGCCTTGGAAGGTGCTGACTCCATCTGCACCGAAACACAACAAACGTCTTGATATTTGCTCCATTGCCAGATCACCAGTGCACTCTAAAGACTTTACAATGAGCAAAGTCAAGGTATTTGCTCCAGATCCGTTGACCAGACGTTCCAAGCATATTAAGTGAGGAACTCTAACATAGTTTTCCACTGTGTATGCATGTACACAGATCCAGCTGCCATTGTCGACTGTGGTCACTTCATCACAAGTGATGGCAACGAATTGTGCAGCGTTCAGTTTCTTCTTGATGGCCTCTTTCACTTGCTCATACAAAAATTCAGCCATCTTCCACCCAGATGAATCCGACCAGTGCATTCTTGGTAAGTTGGGGACGTTCAAAAATGCATACAAGGATTGCCGCTCTTTGTATTCAATCATCGGGCGCCCAGATGATAATATCTGGTAGATTGTGGCAAACTGGACAATCTTCTTGGACTTCACCATTGAAGTGGTCATGTTCACCTGCTGCAATACTGAAGCAGGTTGGCGGGCAGCAAAGTGCCTGAGATTAATTTGATGCCTGCTTGTTCGAGAGATGTACTAGTCGCCTTGTTTGATTTTGTCCTTGGGTATATCAAACGCTGCCTTCCTCCTCCCCTCGTGCTTGGTAAGGGTGTCCCAATTGGGCCCCAAGATCTTTGGGTTTTTTTCGAAGGTTGAGCAAACAATACACTTTACAAGATGCACTTGCCCATCGGTTCCTCGAATTGGTTCCGCCCACACTAGTTTCGCGGCCCACTCGTTTTGAAAACGACGCGTTCGATCGTAATTGACTTTGGGTTTCTTGGGTGCAGGGAGGACTTGGAAATCATCGTCAGACTCGATGTCTTCTTCACCATCGGAGATTTGCACGAGATCATCTCGTAACTGGCGATGGCTCTCATGTGCAGCCTCTGGAAACTCAGATCGACTACTGCTGCTGTCCTTGAACGTTTGGAGAAGTACTCCAGGCTGACACTGTACTGTGTCTATAGACACAAATTTTTGTCCTCCTTCAACTGTAGCAGAGCTCGAATCAGTTGGCTGTGAGTCAGATTCAAGACAAATAGGCTGCCTGTTGATTGCATTTCGAGAGCTCGTGAAGAAGCTGGCCATTGAAGTTGCTTGCCGCGCGCTTTGGCAAGCTTTGGAATCTTTGATGCAAATTGCTTTCCCCTTCAGTTCACGACGACGGACAGTGGCCTCTTTCTCTACCCTCCGTTGTGCAGCGCGATGTACCTTTACTGTAGCCGCTTCACAAAGGTGAAACTCAACAGGAACTTCACGCATGGCTGTCTCCTCGGCCATTTCCATCGCAATATGCATGTCTGTACGATCTGGAGACCCAAGACCCTCGGCCATCGTGGTGCCAAGCTCCTGGAGGCAAAAAACAAAGGTAGACAGTATAGAACAGAAAAATTAGCACCCTAAACACCTTACAATCACAAATGCCTTTGGTGATCTTGTGTCAAACCATAGCGTCTCTAACAAAACACTACTGCAACATTAACAACCACCTTTGGCGACCTCTGTTCAAACCATGGTGTTGTAGTTAGTACCCAAAACCAGAAACACAACTCACAAATCAGACATAACACAATGCAGAAGTATTGTGATCGAGAACTCATTGCAGCGGAAGGTGAAGAGATACCTAAACTGCTGTCCACCCCCCCTCTTGTCCTGCAGCGATTCTTGCAGCCACGCCTCCACCATCGATGATAATCATAGGAGAGAAACAAGTTTAAAGACAAGGAGAAGTGGAAACAAATGCGCATAACTGCCATTGCAACAAGGCGGCACTAAAATGCAAGAACAGATGAGCATGGAAGCAAATGCAGTAACTTCTGGAAATCAATCGTGATTAACGCATAGGAGTGGAGACAAGAGTACTTAGGAGCACAACAAATGTGGCTATAAACTCAACGAGAGTGGAGGATTGGAGGCAACGGAGTAGAATAGGTTGTACACAAATGTGGCTCTGGCTTTATGAGGAGGAGAGAGTTTAGGGCGACGAACTCAAAGACATGACGGCGATGCAAGCGAGGTAGGAGGCGGGAGCAATGCAAAGTGGCGAGGCAGGGAAAAATTTGAACGCTGCATCAGGCCAAGTCTTGGCGACTGCACCTCCCCCATCTGACGCCATTTGTCTGCCTCCTCGAAACCCGAGGCAAGTTTTAGGCTCTCATTTTTTATTTTTTATTTTTTTTCCTTAAGGCTTTTTCGCAGTATTTTTTTGGATGGTGCTTTCTGGCCCAAAATCGCTAGAAAAAAAAGGGCTGGAACTGACCCCCTTGCTCGTCCCCCTTGGAAAACCCTGAAATTTTTTAATTTTTCATGCATTAATTTTTTTGCAAATTTTGAATTCATATTTACAATCGGAGGCCCCAAATTATAGAAGTGTGTGTGTAGAAAATAGATTTTACATGGCACAAAAATAGGGGTCTTTTTTTTATATGCACCCTTGGATGGACTTTGGTAGGACAAGTGAGGGGGTCAATTCACTCCATCTATTGTGAAGGGCCAAAGGGTTACAAAAGTACAAATAACTTATTTGATGATTTGCAATTTCCATTCTAATTGCAATCCAATAATCCACCCTTGATGTTTGTTAACACTTGGGAGTTTGTTAACACTTGAGAGCAAGGAAACTTGTACTCCCTCCATCCCAAATGATCTTCCTATTTGACAAAATGTTATGGATTAAGGTCAAAAATCAATATTTTTAATTCTATTTTAAGGTATAAATGAAATACAATTCTCTCATGTTGTCCTCCAAATTTGAGCTTTGGATTCATTATCAAATTGAAGTTTGTGGAACTTTGAATGTGGGCTTTTTTAGCCTTTTGGGAGGAGCACTCCTAGCCAATTGTTTCTTCAATTCCTGCACAATGGGTTGCGTCATTTTGTCTTCTTGCCTTCTTTCATTGTCATTATCACATTCACTCTCTAAACACCTCATTGCGTTAGCCTCCAAAAGTCAAGATGAAGGGAATGATTCCCAATTCATTTGATTAAATAAAAAATAAAAAAATTGGCCCAACTAGCGTGACTGGTGCGCCTTCTCCGAAATAAGGGAGCAATAACTAATCCGGAACGAAACAACAACTTTGAAGTAGTAGAACAACACCTTCTTCGAAATTTTTTAATTTTATTATTCTCTTATCATTCAAAAAAGTTTCATTATGTGGGTCCTTCCTCCATGTTACAAACTCACAATAGGATGATCATTTTGGGACGGAGGGAGTAATACTTACGTGGTATTAAGACTTTAACATTTATTGGTGGTAGCAAATTTGTAACACTTACATAAATAACACTTATGTGACTTTGAAATTAACAACAATAACACTTGTATAAATAAAGGATGAAAATACATAAGATATGAATGTCATTACATATTTCATCGTAATGGAAGGACAAATCTAAAGTAGTTTCTTGATTTTCTTGTGCATGCCAAGATCTTATTTTCTTTTGAAGTGTTCAAATACTTTGAATGAGAGGTGTAACATCAGTGGGTCTTTGTTCCAAAAATTGTTTCAAGGTCATTAATGCACTTTTAGCATCCTTGAATCCTACTCTGTTTATCATTATTCACTAATTTACACATGGTCAACTTTTTCAATGGATTCATTATTAGGCTATATCATCTTTTTCATTAAAAATACCTACAATTTCTTCCTCATTAGATATGTAGGGATTGCTTAGATCAAATTCTAGTTCATAATTGATGAACTCATGTACATTCAATGTAGGCCCAAATTCACTCTTTGTAGATACTAATGCCAATTGTTCTAATAAGGAAGTAACTTCTTCCACGTCTTTTTTCTATATTGCTTCATGAGTTTTTTTCACTAGAAGAAACCTGTGTTTTTTTTGACGTTCAAAATTTGGACGTCCACTTTTTTGGACATCAAACATAACATTAGGTTGCTAGTTTTGATGTCGAAAAAATGCACAAGATCTAGTAATGAGAACACCAACACTTCCCAAATAGCAAGTTTTTCAATACTAGGCCAATTCTAAACACTTTGTGTTGTTTCTCTTATAAGTTTTGTTTGACCATAGTGACCTTAGTTTTGAATATGAATCCTGAAAGATAATCCAATCTTTAAAAGAAAAAGAAAAAAAATTGAAAAAAGTTTTTTTCTACCTAAAAATTCTGCCCAAAGCCAGACAACGACCAAAAAATGGTTGCTTGAGTGTTGAAGGGTTAAACATCTCACAATAAGTCCCTTTAATTCTTTGGTTCCTTTAATCCTCCTATTCAATGTTGAAGATATTTAGTTTCTCGTGCATTTTTTATTTGAACTTTGCATTTCCCAGCCTTGTCGACTGCATCGTCTTCTGCAATTGTAGCAATCTCTTCATGTGATGTTCTAACTTGTGTTTTGGTATACGTAGGTGTGTTCTAAATTGCTTCTAAAGTGTTCACCAGTTGAGTGATGTTAACAAAGAAGCCAAATTAATTATTCTTGCTCCTTTGTGGTTGGTGGTAACTTCCCTACTATGCTTCTTGGGTGTGGTGCAAACGTTACATGTTGAAATAGATATTTCGTTAAAATGGTGGATTCCATACACCATTTTTCCATTTATTATCTAGTATTTGTATAGATTGTAGACTATATGGTTTGAAGTCTAGGATTGGTGCACATTTCAGACCGCATGGTCTAAACTTAAAAGTGCCAAGTTTGTGGAATACCACCATTTTAACGAAATATCTATTTTGACCAAACACTTTCAATGTCTCGTTCACGTACTATTTGTGAACTAGTGGTTTGGGGCACTATATATAAGCCCTCCTATCACGTAGAGTTTTGTTGCCTTGTAGAATATAGAATGATAGATAATTCTTTTCTCCAATGATTGACTCGATTGCTTCCTCCTTATGCTTTGCTGATGTAGTATGTAAATGCATTAGTATTGGAGAGGGGTGATAGAGGGGATATTACTTGAGAGAGATGAGTTGTTTTCTGCAATGATTTGCTCAAGATCTATTTTATTGTGGCTATGTGCAATATGAGGTATTGATAGCATTGCCAACCGAATAGTAAAGATGTTGGAGTTACAAATTAATAGCAATATTATCGTATTTAAAAAAATAAATAGTTAAGTATTGAGTTGCACAAATGATTAAAAAATAATTGTATTAATTCCACGTGAATCAACAATCTTAAGTGATTCATTGTTGTGACAATTGTGGCACAATAATATTAGTAGCCAAAGATTATAGAATGACTAAGAGTGATTGCAAGTCACGAAACCAAACTCAAAATGTAACTGAAGTTCTTTGCATCAATGACTATATTGTTTTGTGAGCTACTCAATTTCAATACATCATCAACTTCATGAATCTTTGAACAACAAATATAAACAACTAAAGAACAATTGCAACAATGTGTGTTAGGAAATCATCATAAATTCACTCTTAACAACAAATTAGATAAACCGTAGGTTGGAAAGACAAATGTCAACTATGTGTTTTTCAAAGTCAAGTCCATAGTTTGCCACATCTTGAAAGTTTGCAACACCACTAGTTGTATTACACTAACGATGAATCAATATAGTTAGAATTACCAATACTAGGTTAGATTGCACTTTGATCTTCACTTTTTGTTGCACTTAGACATGTTGAAGTGACATGGGAAAACGTGCCATGCAAATATCCATGTGTGGAAACTCAATTGATGAATTTTCATCTTAGCCAATAGATGAGAAAGAAACCCTTTGTCCTAAATGATTATATTTTCAAACACAATTATTTATAATAACTAAATGGCCTTGAATTTCTATCAGTTGTATATGTCTTAGAACGACAGAAAAACCATATATAAATGCACTTTTAGAATCCTTTATTTTTTCTAGTGATTAGAGAAATTGATATTCCATAATGACCAACTTATTGCCTTGCAAAAGAAGTTTTGAAAATCACATTTTCAAACTCTATAACTAACTAATATCCTATTTTAGAAAAAGAAGAATCACATTCTACATAATTTGGTAGCAAATCTACAATCACAAACCAAAGATCATCTTGAATTCCACCCCTAGTGAAAGGTTAAGGTAGAATCATCCAAATGTGTTAGGTGCCTAAAAGCACCACTAGATGAGATGATCACAATGTGTACATCTCCTAATTCAATATGTGCCTATTCTTGAAGAAGCAATCTTAAAACACCCCTAAAAAAAAATTATAAATGTTACATACAACATCCAAACGATGCATTGAATTGTCCTATCATTTACCAATGAGAAAATATAAAAATTTCATCAACCTAAAAAGAAAAAATGGTGGTTTTAGTTGTCAATCTACCCACTGACGACTCCCTTTCTTTCTAAAGCGGACAAGTCACGTCTCCGCGGACTTCAAGCCTTTTGCTTGTGGGAAGAGTTTTCGAATTAGCTTCTCCCTATTGGCCATTATTCTTGTAACGCTCCAACATTTCAAGGAAAACATATGATAGGGTTGGGCTCACGTGCTGTCGCAGGATTTAATTACAAGTTGGCAGGCCGCGGATGCAAGCATTCATTCGCTTGCAGACATAACATCAACATCTTGATCAACACGAATTCTTCCCACATCCAAGCTGGTAACGTTAAGTGATTTGTCAAATCAACAATAAAAAAATAACATTTGATAAAAATAGACTTCTCATCTTTCAACACAGTAGCCGGCCAAATTCCTGGGTCCAATTTCTTTTTTACACTTCAACGAGGAGCTGAAGTGAACTTGCCTAACTACGCAACTATTCATTCTACAATACAGAGTCGAGATAACTCTCCT
This sequence comes from Antitrichia curtipendula, assembly GCA_951230915.1. Lineage (NCBI taxonomy): Eukaryota > Viridiplantae > Streptophyta > Bryopsida > Hypnales > Leucodontaceae > Antitrichia > Antitrichia curtipendula. The sequence continues at coordinate 24,286,946 of OX579634.1, read as the reverse complement.
TATCAGCTTGCAGAGTGGGCATCGATTGGATGCCCTCAGCCAATTTAAGAGGTACAGCGATCGCTGGACAAATAAAGACATGATCAAAGATCTGTTATGCTACAAACCATGCAGTTGGGAATTCGATTGGGGCCATGACAACTAGAGAATATTCACAACAGCAGTATCTCGTGACAGACTCAATCGATTTACGGACAAACTTGAGAAAACGGGTGATGAAAAGATTTCAAGTTTCAACCATATTTAAGCGAATCTGCTCATCGTTGTCAACTTCATAGTGCCAGAACCAGGTGCCATTCGTTGCCGCCTCGCCAACTAGGGGAGTCAATGTACAAGAGAGTCCTGCATCACAACCAGATTATTGTTAACAAGTAGAAGAGCAAGCAAGAACGGAATGTGTCACAACTTCACACGCTACAACTAAGGCACTATCGTATAAGATCTACAAATTGTGAGTCAAACCTGTTACGCCAGATGTAACCCGCATGCGGTGACCATTCGGCACCACAAATCTGTGAGAACCCTGCAATGCAGAAAGAGAAAAGGTTCGTTGATGAGACACTATATCAGAAGCGCAACTACTGATAAAGTAGAACAGAGGAATGCAAGCTTCACTGCCTTATTTGGAAAACAATAGAAGTTGCAATCCCAACTCACCTCCAGCACAACGTCGAAAGCTTCAAATTCTGCATTTCCATGCAAAACAATCTCTAAAGCTTCTAGCCTGCGAACTTGATGTTGCCAATAGACGTTGCTTTTACAGTCCCAATCAATACCCTTGTTTCGTATTTGCACTTCATGCAACCGACAGCGCCCACATCTGCAGCACAATTCCAAAGGTCATACCTCAACATACACTCCGGCGAGAAAAATTTGCCTGGTCCTATTCAGGTACACATAGATTCAGTTTATAAGTGATCTTCAAAGGGTCAACAATCTTACCCAATGCCATACTGCAGAATTCCCTCTGCACCATTAGCTTGGGCTTTAACTGTGCCCATGGTGTTACTGGCCTTGACGAGGAGACTACCGTCCATCTGTCAATACACGAACACCAATTCAAATTCTGCGGCGAACAAGAATGAATACGAAACGAATTGATCAGATATTAGAGGGAATTTCCAGTTCGTTACTTGCAATGTATTTGCAGAGCAATAGCCATAGTACATGGTTCAGAAAGGGACCTAGGAGGCGCTGCAAGAGAGCATGAAGTATGGGAACTACCTTAACATCACGCCAACTGAATTCAGCAATCTCAAGTTGCAGCTCCGAGCCCTCGGCAATTGAACCGCCTCTAATCTGTGAACAATAGTAAGCATTGAGTTAATATCTAGCACGCAACGAATTACTCATCCTGAACTACTGGTTCATGATAGCATTTCAACAAGTAAAATAAATCTGAACTTGAGCAGAAGACATGTAGCTAGTGACGGGATCGTTGAACCTTTCACACTCAAATTTTTCATTGGACAATCTATTGCATGTAGCTGCTAGAAGCGAGTGGATAAAATGCTAGACTGCTTGTAAAAACCATTTGATTGACACATTTTCACAATAGATGGATCTTTCAAGATTTGCATCAGTAAGAAATAGCTGCATGAAGACATATAGAGCTGTACCTTCTGGCGGATGACATCCCACAAAGGTCCTAAAGCAGGATGCTGCAAGACGATGAAGGGAGGCCCATTGTCCACATAGCAGTGATTGCCTAGCATCTGTTTGACCAACAAATATGCTCAGACGTTTCTCAAGTAACCTAAAATGAGATTCAAAACAAGGAAGGTTTGGTTTAACAACCCTTCTATCAGTAACTGAAGAAACAAGAACTTCAAACAAGTATCATTGAAATGAATATTACTAACCTCAGGCATGATAACCCCACATGACCTCAACAAATCATATGCATTCCTCGTCACGTCCAAAAACGATCCATCTGGAGTCTGAAGCACAAAAAAAGAGAATAATAAGTGCAGGTAGAACTATACTGATTACACTAGAGACTGGGGACCACAATTAACGATGAGGGTCTGAGATTTCCAAATTCAAAAGCCCACTTGAAATATCCCAGAGGACAGGACATACCGACAGCAATTTTGATTTTCACGAGAATTTCAGACTTCAACCAATTATTGAAATGGACTCTCCGACAGAGATGTATGATTTACAACGAACCTGGTGCAAAGAAGCATCATTCGGTTTTCTTCGTCGTTTTGCAGATGAGGTCACCTTTCGCCTCTCATTGTAGATTACGTAGGTATCCAACTCATCTGTCCAATTTCAAAGCATCGAAACAGAATTCATGTGCTGCACCAACGGCGAATAAATGACTTCTTGCATTGGTGGCAAACCAACGCCGATCATAGCATACTTTCAGCGATAACGAGCGTAAAACCACATGCCAAAAGCCAGAAACAAATCCTTCAGGAACAAAATAAAACACTGGGAGATGGTGATGAGTCGGACCATGTTCTTCGGACGAAATAGTTGATGACCGCCGATTTACCAGCAGGTCTGCAACGTTCTGCATGGTACACTCAATTCTTCCACCCTGCACACTGCTCAGCATAAAGACTAAATTGATTAGTTAGCGTCTTACAATGAGAAGCATCAGTTTACACATATCACTGCTAGTTGCAAACAATAATTTGTAATGCTACATGTGAAAGTGAGTTGTACGCAGAATTAGACCTATGTTTGAAGCCATGATGGTCATGAAAGACAGTGGGTTTCTTCAAGTTCATGATCATTCCAGGCAGAGAAGCTGAAGTCTGACTCGATGCAATGCGCTCCACCGCTGCCAGATCCACGTACAGCACATTGGTGTTGGCAGGATATTGTGCCTCCAGACTGTACTTCATCCAAGCAGACCATGTCAATAAACAACTACGAATGAGCTTTACTGCCTTAGATAAGAACAAATATTAAGGCTACATACCATCCCCTCCCCCCCAATCTCATCTTCATTCCCTATCAAGAAAAACATTAGGATGTGAAACTGGACCCACAAAATTCATAACTACATATCTTCTATGGCGAGGTGTCAGCGGCGCACAACCTGCCAGAGGAAACTGGAACATCAGCGATCCCAAGCTTGCTGAATTCAGTGTATTCAATACATGTGATGGCGTATTCCAACGAACCGTCGCCTTTCCTCTTCTCTGTAAGGACATTAACACCCTCTGCCGCCCCAACATTCCGACGGCATGAAGCAAATCCAAATTTCTGCTTCACAACAACAGAGCTTTGTTAGCATTGAAAGTAGTTCCTCACATTTGACACCATAATATTCTAGAATGTGCTAGGCAGAGAAAAGCATACGATTAGCCTTCAGCATATGGTCGCAGGAAGATGAAAATCATCACCTTGTCATGTTTAAGCCCTATACCCGATAAGGCCAATAAAGTTGTATCCACGCCTGCCATAGGGTTACTGCCACAATAAAGAAGAATCCTTTCAGAACAAACTGAAGCAAAATGCTTAAACTTCTGGATCAAGTCACTAAAGCAGAACCTTTCATGTCAAATGAGAGATATGCAGCAAAGTTCTTCAATACAGAATAGCAACAACAAAATACTCAAATCATTGTAATGAGGCCAGAATCACTACTTAACCCTACTCGAAGCTCAGAGAATGGACACGAAAAATCTCTAAGAAGCAGAGAACTTCTAACAATACAAGTGCCGATGCCTAACCAGATATTGTTTAAGACTACCATATGTCTCAATGAGTTTTGTCAACGTCAAGGTTCAGACCTGATCTGCCGAACAATTGCTGCTTTCCGACCATGTCGAGCAAACCACTCGAAAACACCCTCATCGCTGGCCAGTTTCCAGATAACACCATGCCCTCCTGGTTTGAGTACTGGCGTTAGAGGTTCGCCGACCATCCAGCGCGCATCAGCAGCTCCCACCGCCGGTACCAAAGGCTGAAAAAGAAAGTGCTAATTGATCGATTAGTAAATGGAAAAGTTAAGGTCATTGATATTGTGATTAAAGCAAAACGATAGACAAAGACAACGGCAATTATATCATCAACAAACCGATTATATACACCTCCACCATCCTAAACAGGTTTGAGTTATGGAGTTTGTGAAAGTTGGCACACTAAACCTGTTCAAAAAGCAGAAAATTGCGTTTGCCACGCCCAAACCACCCAAGGCTCTCACATAATGCATGAACACGTTCATTATTCTTCTTTGCAGAACTGGTCATAATGGCCACTGGTGTAATATGCTGAACACCATGAACCTTGTAATGAAGATATTCTCTGGCCTGATCACAATGCCCAACAATTCCAATACATAGATCTGTTAATAGCGCACTTACTGCTACAGAAACGCATCAATCCTTTGTTTAGTATGGTATTCAAATGACGATAAAAATTTCACTACAGGATGTGCACACAATGATAACGATTCCTCATAGTTGATGACTAAATCGCAAAAGCAAGATGACACTGCTCAAGAGTTACCTGAAGATCACGAATCAAGCCTTCCAACAGCGTGCGTCCACAATACGGTAGCATAGCGACTGGCAAGCACTCCCCCGTTTCTGCATCGACCAACCCAAGACGATCGCCTGCTCCGCCAAGAGGGTAGATTTCGGCCATAGCGGAAAGTCCCTGCGTGGAAAAATAAATTAACAATCTCACAACATAATAACAGGTTGATGGCGCATAGATAACAGATGTCCTGGACTAGTAAAACAATCACAGTCCAAAATGCCTTTTCACATACGAGAGAAGAAAGATTTCATGCACTGTATAGTTCGAATTGTACCTCAAGGCCCCAGCTTGCAGCTTGATTTGCATACTTGTGGTCTTTCGCAAGGTCAGGTCCATAAGGAACAGAGAAGCGCTTCTTCATCTGCCCTGCGTCCGCTGCTCCATGTCTTGTCCATTGAGAACTCGGCTTATCCTGCTCTAGTTCTGAGGCTTTTATAAGCTCCAAAGCCGCCACTTGGTATCTGCGTCCATTTTTTTTTAAAATGAATCATTTTCAAAAGAAATTAATAGTTGTGTAATAACGTACAATCCAAATGTACTTGGATAATCCTACTGCAACAAGATATAACAACAGAAAATTCAAGGCTTTGTAAGCGAGTCTAATCCACCAGGGGAAGACTGATACCCAATAATACCCCCAACGCTGTCATAGAATTTCTCCATTCGCTCCAGCATGCGAACAAGATTATTCAACGCTTCTGTATACCGTGCAACAACTGCATTACTTCCAGCAGGTACTGCCTTCACATATTCCGTGGTAGGCTTTGATTCTGTCATCAAGGGCATCCACTGTCCAGGCGCAATGCAGGCTGGAACATCTGAAGACGTATCCCAGCTTTTAATTATACTCGCCAACATGGAAAAAGCGTCCTTGACAGGGTTCCCCGATGGCTGCTCCTGCAAATTGTGGGACTGATCCAGCTTCTGGCTATCAAACAATGAGGCCAACGAATCTGAGGGAATATCCAGAACGTGATCTTGCCCAGACGCTACCATACACTTCAGAAGGATAAGATCTTTTACACTTAACACCTGCATTGCTAACTCAACCACAGGATTCACGTAAATTCCGGATCGTCCATAACCCCCAAACAAGGCCCGAACTCGCCTATTACTATCGAGAATGCTGGTCTTCTCTCCAAAGCTGGATGCCGACTGCAAGCGCCTCATCAGATTCTTGAGGTCACTAAGTTCGCCATCCAGCCTCCACAGGTCGAAACTCCCAGTCTCCTCCGTGGGCCTCGCTACTGGGGCAGTAGAGAGAGCATGACGCATGTGACGACTGCCAGTCGGTGGAGCACTCTGGGACTCCTTCGGCACCCTGGATTGAAGCCCCCAACCGTTTTTACTTGAGGTTTCATCCCACGCAGTGTGCTCTCCACTAATCACTAGCAATTTCAAATGACTCCTGTGTTGGGCGTTTGTACGCACTCTCGATGTGACGCTATCCCCCCATAGCACACTCCTACACGGTGACATTGATTCCTGGGCAAGGATTCCCATCGACGAGACCTCCATGGTGGACAATCAGTCTGTACTAAATCGCTGATCGGCTTCAGATCTCTTCACAATACATTGTGAATCAAAGCGTTACGGCTAGTCAATCATGCGGTCCGGCCGCGTCCCATTGAGCAACTCACCCAGGCACCTTCAAGTTCGCTGCATTCAAATTGAAAAAATAATGTCACAAATGCTATCATTTCTGGATACATTCAACTTGATTGTTGAAAAAAAAAAGACAACCACTGACTTTACCAGGCGTTATTATTTCTTCACTTTTGAAACTTTGAACGAAAGAAACCAAAAACTGTCTCTGTATGTAGCTTGGACAAGGAGCACCTTGACAGGGCCTAATAAGACTCAAATATTAGACTGTGAATTCAACTACTTTACTCGCTCAAGAAGTTCCTCAAAGACCTAGGAATTCAGCGACAAGAGTGCTGATACTTCAGAATTCCATTAGAAATAAAAGGAAAGAGTGCACGATGAAACGCAACCAAAATTGCTTGTGTAAAGGACAGGTGCACCGAGGCCCCCCAACAGCCACGTACCGAATTTCTGAAAATCTGGCAAAAAGCAATACAAATCTCTCACGAACCTAACCACTCATAATTCGATCGCGGTGCATAAATCCCACGTTTTGCATGTTCAATTCCGATTGCAATATTCGGACAACACCAACTGTGTAGGCCAGCTAGTTCGCGAGTAGGTGAACAACCCTAAAACTGCGAACCGTAAATCATTACCTCTCTAGCTCCCAGAATTCCAATTCTACCAGCTGGTCACAAAGCCCAACATTACGAGCAAGAGCTCTACGTCAATTCCACACCCACACAAATCTAGATTCCCCACACGCGCTCCTCACGCAAATATATTTGAAAAACACGAAAAAAGACAAATCCGGCCCAGTTGCATCGACAAAATTCCGTCCCACAGCCCTCAAATCAATATAAACGGAATTGCCTTGCACCACTTCCAACGAGACTCCATTGTCACCGCCCCTGTTTAAAATCCGAGCCCCCAAACGTGACACTACACGGTGATCAAAATTGCGACCCAAAGTAAAGTCTCTACCCAAAAATCCTGCCCCAAAAATTCGTCCTCTCCGTGTCCCCTGCAACATCCCCCAATCCCCAACAAACCCAATGACAGAAAAGCGGTGTCCAGGAAAACGCACGCACCTGCAGCTCAGAAAGCTCGTGACCATCGCCAACGTCCTCCGCGTCTCCCCCGCCTTGGCTTGGGGGTGGAAACAAGCCCTCTACTACTACTCCTCCTCCACCATTCCTCCTCCACCACTTCTCCAGGTGTGAACGACTTCCGTGGTCCGTAGTCCGTTGCTGCTGCAAGGGAGCAAGTCCGCCCAGTTGGAGGGAATGTCTGGAAAGGATATGTCCTCTGTGGAGGATGATGCTGCGAGAATCTAAACAGCACCTTCAGTGAGTCAGTCGCCCTTCAGGCAGCCGCTCCAAGTGAGTTTCGGGTGGTGCGTGACTCGCAGGCCAATGGCTGTCTCCGTTGTGGTCCTCTTGGCTTCAGTTGGGTTTCACCCCAGGCACAGCACGTTTCGACTCTGGGCACTTGACACATAAGCTTAGGTTACTTACTGGCTGGGCACTGGGTGACACTTCCTTCTTCGGTAGGGGATGAGGAGTGTGGAACAGAAGGAAACTAAGTTATCATAAGTTAAGTTAAGTCTTATGTTAAGATTTCAGCTTAAACTGAGCTGAGCTGAGCTGAATTAATGAAATTGAATGGAATTAGCAAGTAAATAACTTGCAGTAAACTGAAGGCTTGGACGCCTGCGAAGTCATGGCTCCCTCGGTGTTTTAACTTCCAGTAAGCTTTGCTTGTGGGGGTGGACTTTTGGATGCCAGAATGGGAGAGCCAGGGGAGTGTGGCGTTGGGGGTTGTGAAGCTGTGACAAGTGCTTTGCTGCATGTCCCACTCGCTTTGGGGACTTCGACCAATACGAGGGAGCTACCTCACCAGATTTCTCTGCTTTCTTATTGGCTACAGGCAGAACTGAACCCATCCTGCACTTTATCACAGTATTATTATACAGTATAGAGGAAGGTAAGAATGCCACATGACTATTTCTGCCATTTTGAAATGGACTCTTTCACCCATAAACGACGCTGAGGACGTTTTCCAACCAATGAATGACAAAGAATTTCTCCATGCAAGGACAAAAAAGCAACTATTCATCTTCCAAATTTTGTGTGAAAAGGGAAGGTCTTCTACAATAGTTTGACTTCTAGTGAGTGCTTTTGCATTTTTTTTTAAGACAATGATTCCCATGGTACCAAAACAAATGATTTTCCACAGCAACCAACTCATCCTTTGAGTTGGTCCTTTAATCCTTGAGCGCCTAGCCCATGTTCACATAAATTCAAACCCTTCTATATTCATTTCAATTAAACTATCACCTAAGAAAGATCCACATTAATTGACCGTACTGATTGGTAGTAGAGACATGTCCAGAGATACAAGGAAAGGGACGCATCCTTTGACTATACCATTGAAAAGATTATAAGACTCAAACAAGGATATCTTTCAAAAATGGAGAGGCCATATTTTGGCCCTTGGGACGCTCAAGGGTTAAGGGTTAATCATAAGGTTGTCTCCAATTGTAACGGTGGTGTCAGAGGAAGGTATAATTAAAAATAATACAAATGAAACATAGCACCAAAATCCATCAAATTCTAAATTTTGGTGCTCCAAGGAGTTTCGTTCTATATTTTACTCAATTTGGATGTTTTAGGATTGACAAGGTCTTTCTTGGCATATTATAAAAATTTTGTTTTAGGTATTGTTTGAGATTGTCACTGGTAATTTTATTTAATTATTATTTTTGTATTTTTAATTTATCTCGTATTGAATAGGAAAATGTTAGAGTAATCAATGTAGAACTGAGCATAGGTATGTGTTAGTTAGTTATGACATGTAAATTGAT
>OX579634.1:23640089-23677787 GCA_951230915.1 Antitrichia curtipendula | reverse complement strand
CCAACACTTTTGAAAGGTAGACAATGTCCCAAATACAAAAGAATGAAAGCATATACAACATAAGATTTTATAAGAATTCAAAATATCAAAAAAATTAAAATTTCTATAAATATTAAAAACTACATGTATATGTCATAGACATGTAAGAGGTACAAGATATTTTTATAAAAGTTAAATTAAAGTTTCTATAAATACTAAAAACTACATATATATGTCATAGATATGTAAAAAATACAAAATATTTTTATAAAAGTTAAATTAAAGTTTCCTATAAATATGAATAACTAAATGTATATGTCATAGACATGTAAAAGGTACAAGATATTTTTGTAAAAGTTAAATTGAAGTTCCTATGAATATTAATAAGTACATGTACGTGTCATAGACATGTATAAGGTACAAGATATTTTGTAAAAGTTAAGTAAAAGATCCTATAAAAATTGATAACTACATGTACATGTCATAGACATGTATAATGTACAAGATAAAGATTTTCTTTTAAACCCCTTTGTAATGTGTTCATGTGGGCCCTTAATTAATTCAAAAATCCATCTTCAAAGCAAGTACTTTGTACTTGAATAATTATTTATTTTAAATTCAAGAAATCCTCTAAGTACCCTTCATTGTAAGACCATTTGGAAAAAAGTTTCTTCCAAAAGTAAGTGTGTTTTGAAATAAAAATTACATTTTCAATATAATATGCGAACATTTCATTTATTCGAGATACAATTTTTTTGTAAAAGTTTGAAAGCAACATGTTTTGGAAGCAATCTCATGAAATTAAAAAAGGAACATTATTCCAATTGGGCACAATTTGGTAGACCATTATATTTTAGAAGGGAATAACATCCTCATACATTTTAATCAAAATTGTAGCATTCTATCTTCTATCATGTACCTTTTGCTTCCTTTGTTCTACAATTTCTTTTATCCCACGTACTCTAACATTTACATCTTTTCCTGCTCTTTGACTTTTTAGTAGTGATTGTACTCTTTGTACCAAAATTCTTGGTATTTGGACAAATGTTCCGACACGAGTGAATCCTCTTGCCGTTGTGGATTGTAAAGTGGCATGAAAATCAGTGTTTGCTCTCCAAATAATTTCTACAATACCATCACATCGTCCGAAGTCAATATACAACTTGGAACTTGGAACTATGAAGTGACCCCTTTCACAATGGAACCCATCACTTATTGTTGCCAATCTCCCATTTTGTTTTATTGTGGGAGCCCAAATCCCATATGCATAAGATCCATACTTCTTGTACCATCCTTATCTTGAAATTGCCCATGCCAAGCTACTGGGCAATTTTTCCAGACCCAATGCATACAATCTAAAGAACCAAACATGCCTGGCCATCCCCTAACTTCATTAATACGAACTTGATTGATAATGTCTGACCGAGTGGGCTTCCTTAGATACACAGATTGAAAACAAGCTCTCACTGACCTACAAAATCTCTTCATCAATCCCATCGTTGTGCTCTCCCCAATACAATAGTACTCATCAATTGCATCAGCAGCAACCCCATATGCAAGCATACGCATCGTTGTTGTGCATTTTTGCAATGGAGATAAGCCCAAAGTACCTGCACAATTCTTCCTTTGAATAAAATATGGATCATGAGTACAAACGGCATCTATAATTCTCACAAACAATTCTCTTCGCATACGGAAGCGGCGTCTAAACAACTGTGCACTAAAAACACGTTTGTCAAAGAAGTAATCGTCATAAATGCATTGGTGACCTTGTGAGTGTTTTAATCTCCGCCCTTCAGAGGTAAAACGTGCACACGGATTCTAGCGGCATGAAAAGTAATTTCTAGGGGATGAAATTAAACGTAGTGTTCTTTGGCCTTCCAAGCAATGGACACTTTGTTATGTTGATTTTACCTAATTTAAATGCTTCAAAACACACTAATAGTTAAGAAATAAAGGTTGTTAAAGGTTGATTAAATGCGATTAAACTTCTAGCTAACTAAAATTCTACCTAATGTAAATCAAAGAATACAATTTGCCCTTTCCGAAATGGTAAAGCAAGTTGGATTCTGATATTCCTAGCAAACGTTATGCGTGGATGAAATCCGGCCCTAATTCTATCTTAAAAACTTCATCCGTCAACTAAAAATAGCAAAATAATGTGAAATAAATCTAAATTTCAGAGTTAAAAGGTTGATTAAGTTAACTAATGGAATTTTGAGAAAAACCTAATTTTAACCTATTTTCGGAATTTTCATCCGTCAACTAAAAATAGCAAAATAATGTGAAATAAATCTAAATTTCAGAGTTAAAAGGTTGATTAAGTTAACTAATGGAATTTTGAGAAAAACCTAATTTTAACCTATTTTCGGAATTTTCATCCAAATTTAGGTCAAATCTTCATCTACACTTTTATCTTTTCAAATTAAAGTAATTTTAAAAGTAAAAGGTGGATTTGGAATCTTCAAAAGATTCTCTAAAAGATTATGGTTTCCAAAGATCCCCTAGTTGTTCCTTGAGAATATTCCTAATTGTTCTTTAATTAAGCCTAATTCTAAATTATTATTCTAAATTTAGTGATTTTCTATAGTTTTATGTTTTTTTATGGGTAAAGTGATAAATTACTTCTTATAATGGTAAAAGTAAGAATTTTGGACTTCTAGGTAAAAACTTATGAATGAATGAAAATTCCCCTTAGTTGGATGGAATTCGGTTTCAAATAAGTTTTATGTAGAATTTAAGGGATAAATTAGGATTTAATCTCCCCAATTATTCTAATATTCCCTAGATTCCTAATTTACGTTAGATTCCCTTTAAATTCCTTTGGATGAAATTACTATTTCGGTTTCCAAATTAACTCAAAGTTAATCTAAGTATTACTTCCACGGTTATAGTTAAGTTTTTTAAGGTTTTCCAATGATTTTAAATTCTAACTAGCTATCGGATTCCTAATTTTGTTAATTTTAGTTTTCTAATCTAATTTTTAAAAGCATGAAAGCAAAAGAGAAAAACAAAAGACAAGTTTTGAAATTCATACCTCAGTATCGAGAATGTCGATCGTCCCATCATCGCAAAACACCATCATAATCGTCTCCTCGAAATTCTCCATTGTCTTTCATGTATTGGGAAGAAATCTTAGTATTATTGTTTCTAAACCTATCTAAAAAGTCCAAGTTTGTTAGTTTTAGCAATTTAAAACTAATCCTTTGATTTTAGGAAATTAGATTAAATGATAATTTTAATTCAATTTCCCAAGTTTAAATGAATAGTAGTTTTATTCGATTGCCAATTGTTTAATAGTTATTTTGTTAAATATTCCAAGATATTAGTTGGTGTTTGTTTGTATCTATTTGGCTTATTAGGCCTAATAAAACAAAACTCAAACAACAAAACAACAACTAATTTGTCTTTGGAATCCTAATTAATAACTAAAATCAACCGAATGAATAGTAATCTAATAAAATAAGCTAAAATAATCAAAACAAATCTATCGATGAATAGTAAAAGAAATTTTGCAATCCAAACAATCTAACGTCAATAGTAAGATGCTAATCGAAAAGAATAGAATAATCAAAACAATCCAAAATTCAATAGTAAGATACTAACGAAAAGAATAGAAGAATCAAAACAATCCAAATTTCAATAGTAAGATACTAACCTTAACCCCTTTTATTCTTCGTCCTCCCTTGTTAACCTTCTTATGATCTCGCTTTCTTCCACTTATTATGATGTTGTTGTTGTGTTGAATTCTTGGCGATGGTGTTTTGAGAGATTTAAGAACCGAGGCGAATGTTAGCTCAAAATCCTTAGTGTTCAAATTTTCCAAAAATTTGCAAAAAAGTTGGTAGCGTGGCAACAACCGCCTATGCTTTTAGAATTAAGTTTTTGTCTATGATGATCTTACCACGATTGTGAGTTTTGAAATTTCCAAGGTTTGGGCTTCCCCTGAGTTCTCAAACTCCAACACAACCCTGGACCGTCCTGGACAGACCCGAGAGTTCCCTTGAATGGACAGAATTTTCTCCAGGCCACCTCCCCCCAAGTTTTCGACTGCCAAGCCTTCCTTGCTATCGCTGTTCTGGTCAGCTCGTCTGGTTTCCCAGTCAGCTCGTCTAGTCCCAGTTAGCTCGTCTGGTCCCCGGTCAGCTTGTCTGGTCCCGTCGATTTGCTCTGCCGGTCCAGCTCCTCTGGTTCCCAGTCAGCTCGTCTTGGTCCCGTTGATTTGCTCTGCCGGTCCAACTCCTTGTTGAGCGTTTTCAGGAAGTTCCCGGAGTTCCCGGTCTTGGTTACTGGTCGTTCCTTACGGTCGGGTTATCAGCTCTTGCCGACCTGTGTACTGTCCAACTGAACTGAATTTTTCCGAAATCAAAAGAAAGACTGGTATTGATTAAATCTTAATTTGAATAATTTCTGAGATACTTTCTTTTAATCAAACACACCTTAAAATCAATGGAAAGTTAGTATTCTAGTTTCGATGCAAAGAAAGAATTGACAATTGTGAAATCTAATAACTTATCAAAATCAAAGCAATAAATGGTAAGTGTGGAAGCCAAATACCTCCAATCACGTGCGCCAAACAAAAGAGAAATTAATCAACGAGTTTTGGACTTTAAATAAGGTTCAAAAGAATCTTATTTTGTGATTCCAAGTCAACGGTTCGCCGTATGAGGTAAATCTAAGTTTCAAATGGCAAATTTTAACTTTTAAGGGCCAAAGCTTCGCCGTACGGGGGCAACCCCAGGACAAACAGAGCGATTCAAGTAAATCTTAAGTTTCAAGTACCCGTTTCTAGGTGTCAAAAGTCAAAGCTTCGCCGTGCGGGAGCAACCCCAGGACAAACGGAGCTTCTTAAGCCAATTTAAGTATTTCGAAAGTTAGATTCTAAAAGAGGTACACATGAAAGTGTTTAACCGAACATTAGAAACGAATCTTCCGAAATTTCAAGTCAGAGTCAATCAATTAACTGCTAAAGGAGGTACACATGAAAGTGTTTAACCGAACATTAGCAATTAAACCTCAAATTCTGTTATACAACGAACTTTGAGTAGGAAATTGGTCTAAAATACTTTTGGCAAGGTCAAGCCTCGCCGCTTTAAGTATTTAGTACCAAATGCATTCACGTGCTACAATGGATTAGTATTCAAGTAATCTTAAGCAAAGAATCAAAGTTTTGGGGCTTTCAACCTCCAAATTCAAAAGGAAAGCAATATGTTTTGAAGGGACCCTCTAGTCCTTCAAAACACAAGAGAATTAGTGAAGAGTACAAAGAATTTAGAAGGAATTCGCCAATTTTTGGCTTTAAAAGTGCTCCAACAACGTGTTGGTAGCACAGCGGAGCAACAATAGAGAAATGGAAATAAGGTTTGGTCTGACAACGTGTCAGTACCAAGAAAATGAGAGTGAGGGTATAAGAATGAGGGTACCGACAACCTCGGGGGGAGGCCTTTTATACTCGAGCCAAGCCTTCCCCGGTAAGTTGTCGGTTAAAAAACGTTTAACTAACTACCTAACTAAATTCTAAACTACTATGAGATATTTTGCATTTAATCTTTGTTTAATAGGAAGGAAGGTCCTCAAGCAAGTTCCTTGAAGGCTTTAATTAGCCTTGAAATCTTGCCTAAATCAAATCCTTGATTGTCCCCAAAGATTTTATGAAAATAATCCTAACTAACCTAGATATTTTGCAATTTAATCCTAGGTCAAATCCAAATATTCTTAGTTTAATCTAAATTGGCTTTTAAAGGAAAGATTTGACATCTTAACTAAATCCAATCTTTGATTTTTACCAAGATATTTTGTTAATTAACCTCGAATTACTACAAATTACTCTAAAAAAGTCAAACTAAGAGCTGACCCTATCTATCTTTTAGGGAAAAACTCCAATTTGAAAACCGATTGCGCCATCGCGTTCAGAAGACTCCAATTAGTCTAGGGGACCCCCTACCTCCTTCTTCCAGGCTGTAAATATTTGTAAAAACCACTAACGATAATTCTAGAGAAAAGTCAAAATCCCAACTAATGGAATTTGAGTTTCCCGAGAAAACTAATTGGCTAGGGTTGCTTGGAACAGCCATTTTTCTATGATTTCTTAAGTGTCGACAGTGTGGCAATGATTGAATCTCAGCGGTAGGTCATGTGGCGAAAATTTTGGTGCTTACAATTTTATAAATGTCGAAATTAGCACCCAGCTTTGTAGCTATCTGGCACTTGGCCAAATGAGAGTGGTTGCTGCTGGTGGCGAATAGGATGGGCAACTTTTTAAAGTTTTGGCTAAGAATGCATCACTTTTTTTCTAAATATGGCACCTACACTTATAAAATGTTCTGAAAATGGCACCTAACAATCCGAATTAGGGATTCGGAAGAATTCCTTGGCGACACAATTTGCAATTGATCTAAATTCTCTCAGTTGGCTGTCCTTGTTCACGGATTTTCGCGACTCCTATTCAAAAAACTACCACAACTTTCTAAGACAATCAAACCAACAAACGCAAGCCATAAGTTTTAAAATTGAAATGCAATAGGAATCATGACGAACCAGGCAGGCAGCTAACACATCATATAAGTTCTAAATTGAAAAGCAACATGAGTCCTCACGAATCAGGCAGGCAACAAACACAAGGCAGAAGTCACGAACTAGGCAGGCAACAAACTCAAGGCAGAAGTCACGAACCAAGCAATCAGCAAACAATACAAGAAACACAAACTAACACCTAGACATTGAACTTGCGAATCCGTGAACTCGGCCAATGAAGTTCATCATCGAGAATTGCAAGTTCCCGTACTCAAGCCTCGTGCTTGCGCTTTTTATCCTTCCTCCAGGCGTCGTAGGCGTTCTCAAAGGGAAAATCCCTTACTGTGTAGTATCGTTGAAAATATACACCAACGGCACATTCGAGGTGGTCGTCAAGGCGATTCCGGAGTTTGCCTTTGGAGAAGGCTACAGAGGAGAAAATCCGCTCGTCTTCGACGGATCCAAGAACTTGCACAGCTGCAATCTCCGCCAACTTGATCCATTTGGAGATGGCAGCCCGCAACCACGCAGATGTTCCTATATTCCGCCACAACCGTGTCAAAGGGTTGAGGACGACCGGTTTCTCCATGGCGTCAGCTGCATTTGCCTTCATAGTGGCCTTCCTGGTGCTGCACTGGTGGTTTAACTTATCTTCACTCAGCAGTCCCGGACTAACTGTATCACCTGCACTTCTCTCACGACAGAACTGCTCCTTCAAAACTGTAAAGTGACGCTCGAAGAGCGTGTCTGCGTTCAACTGCAGCCAGTACTGAGGGTACATAACACCCAACGAATCCATGACGTTGGAAGCAGGGAATCTGCTACTCAACTCAGTTATCAACTTCTCTGCTGCCTCTACAAACAAAGTTTAGGATTTGTGTTAGTTGAGCACAAAGGGAACTCATATCGATTGCTACGAGAGGTGGTTCGGTGGTTCAGTGGTTCGGATACCATACATGAGCAGACAGTACAGATTCAAAGCTTACATCAGATTTGAATCTTACATCAAAAGACTACGGGTTGGAATCACATTTACCTGTACATAGTGACTTCACGCATGTGATCACCTCCGCAAAGTTGTCTTTCGTCACAGGCTCTGCTACACCGAACTCGTTACCGGTGACAGCATCGAACTTCAGAGGACCGCATGTCCAGTGAATATGCTCCATTTCGTTGGAGTTCAAGTCCAAGGTCGACGGTGTCCAGTTCCAGGACATGCTTGGATGACGTCCACATGAAAATTCCTTGAACTCACGGAAGGCATCAGAAACGAAGCATGTGCTCAGGTTACTATAAAGTTCATACAACTGTGCTTGACAAACCTTAACTGCAGCAACATAATCACAAACAAAAACATCCCTTTGTTGAGAGAACTTAATGAGGTCATGCACTGTTTCTAAGAGAGGTAGAAAACACGATAATGCACAAGGAATAGATATGTCAGTGAGAAGGTTGAAATTCTTCCTGGCGGCTTCTCTTGCAGAAGCCTTGGAGTCTTTATCAAACCGATCTTCCGCCATCTTCGCCATGAGTGTCTTATATTCTCCCATCACCCTCTTTAGTGGAGACAACATGCTAAGCCATCGTGTCTTAACCTGCAAGAATTAGACGGAGGTGAGAATTCGAGATGGAAGGCAAAGTCAGTTCATATAAGCTACGTTCACTGAACTTGCAAAAACGACACGCAAGTCAGTGGCAGCATACAACGCAAGGCCAGCTTCATACAAGCTGCAGTCACTAAACCAACCCGACACAGCACCTGCAGACACAAATGGCACCAAGAAAATGCTGACCTGCAGAATGATCTTCAATCCTTTTGTATGCATGAGTTCAGCCAGTTTTGTGAATTCGAGATGCCTTTTTGGACTCGCTGCAAAGTACCCATGCAAAGTCTGAAGCAAAGTCTCTATTTTTGCAATTACCGGTAGGTGAGACAGGGTCTTCACCGCCAAATTCGTCCGGTGGCTAAAGCAGTGCACTCCCTCCATATGGGAAGCAACTCGTTCCTGTAAGATCTTGGTAACGCCCGCTCTTGATCCTTGTGCAACAACATGCATACACCATGAATCCAAAATCATCAGCAACATGCATAAATGAGCAAGCATAAATCATGAACTAGACAGATAGAAAGGGTTAGCTCGATACAGCACCTGGAAGACGGCTGCACCATCTGCTTCGAAAGAAACCCACTTGGACCGCATGTCCTGCCGTGTGATGCCCGCTTTACCTTCAATGGCGTCAACTATGCAAATCGCCAATCTTGAAGCAGTTCCCCCCTCCGTCACTTTCTCCAAAGCTAGTAGCATGGGGACTCTTGCAAAGTCCTGCACAACGTATGCATGGATCGATATCCATTGCACGTTGTCTATCGTAGTGACTTCATCGCATGTTATGGAGAAAAATCTGCAAGCCGCCATGTTTTCTTTAGTCTTGCTGGTGATCTCTTTGTGGATGTACTCTGCCATTGTCCAGCCAACAGAATCACTCCAATGTTTCCGGCTCATGTGCGGCATCTGCAAATACGTGAACAACTCTTGCAAGCTTTCGTACTCCACCATAGGGCGACCACTGTGAAGGACGTGAAAAATAGTGGCAAATTGTTGAATCTTCCGTGCCTTCTCACCCTTCATCGCAATGTTCACTTGCTGCGCTATGGTTGGACGGTTGATCATCTGCGTATTGTAAACACTGACGGCCTTGAAGTGACGACAAGTCTTGTTGATGTACACTTCTCCTTTCTTCACATCCAATTGCGACAGGTCCTTCTTGGCAACGCGCTTTCCCGCATGCTTCTCGAGGATGTCTGTCTTCGGGCCCATGGTCACTGCCCTGCCGTGAACTTGGGTGCAAATCTTGCATTGAACTCTGTGCACGGTCGTGTCTCGATCTCCACGCACCATCTCCGCCTAAGGGTGCTGAATTGCCCAAGTATCTTGGCACTTCCTACAGACCTCGTAGCTCTTCTGTTTAGCTTTCCGATCATCGGTCCCGGAGCTGTCGATGTTGACAACCTCCACGACGTCATCATCTTCTTCTCTGCCGACCACCTCAGGCAGATCGGGAAGCCCTGCAGGACAGATCAAGCGCACCGCGGGATTGGAGCGTCCAGGGGTGCGTGATGATCCTGAAGCAGAGGTCTCTCCCAATGGCAACGACGTCGACGCCGATCTCACGCGCTTCAACGGACGTTCAAGAAACACAATCTCAGTGAGACCGTCTGAGTTCCGGCTACTAAGGAAATATGATTCCAGCACCGTTGTTCGTCGCAGCCTCTGAAGCACCACCGGCTTCGACATGTTTTCGAACCCCATCGGCTTCGACATGGTTTCGGACCCCTCTCAATGCTCACTCAAAGAATCAGTGAGAGCGAATTAGAAGCTTCAATTGTTGAATACACAACGAATGGAAAGCAGCAAGAAAGGCTCCATTCTACGAGGCAATTAGAATTTGGCGAGACTACCGAGCTCTCAGGAATCAATCAGAGAATGAATGACAGCGAATTAGAAGCTTCAAATATCGTAGATACAACAGATCAAAAAACAATAAGAAAGGCTCCGTTTTGCAGAGCAATTTGAATTTGACGAGACTACTGAGACAAACCTTGCTTGTCGACGCACTGCATTGCCGACGAGAGCGACCGCCATGCTGCCTCAAAACTGCTGCCATCATGGCTTGAACGCCCACCCTAAACCCTAATCCACGGCCCACTCCGCGCAACAAACATTATTTAGCGATTGCTGTACAAGCAAATCATGATACTTACTTCCAAAGATCCACCACTACTCTAACGACTCTCAAGATCTGGCGACAAAGGACAAGGTACGTACCTCCAATGAAAACCAGATGGCAATACACCCTCAACACCCCGCGCGCAAGCAGGCGAGCAGCTCAAAATTCGAACGCGCACTCCTAGCGCCAAAATGAAACAAATCGCTGTGATTTGGCTCAAGGCACAGATATCATGGCGCGGTATGGCAACACCCGCCCGACCTCCATCATCGTGTCCGGCGACAGGACAGGAGGGAGCCGCCTTTCTGCATCGCACTGCAGCGACAGGACCGGCCAATGTCATGGCAACGTGGCGAACCCGTAAAGAAATGACTTTGTCTTTTCTTTAAGTAATTTCTGGAGGAGAAAGACAGTTTCGCGATTTGGCTATTTTTAGCCAGCCAAAAAAAGGCTGGCTTGGAAGGTTCGTGGTAGTAAGAAAACATTCCTTGTTTGTGACATTCAGACACCGCTAGCTCCTGGCTCGCCGGTCAACTCGTCGTCGTGTTGTAAATTCTTGTTAAATTTGATGTCGATGCCGATTCGGGTACTTCTGACTATCAGAAAGTCTTCAAACTTGACAGGTCGTTCATTTAATACATAAAACTCTAATCTAATTTTTAGTGAGATTTTACCGCACTCTGGATAATTTCTAAGAAATTACCATCAGTTTCAAAGGCGGTTGATTTCCCATGGAGTCATCGTGGAGTTTTGTAAAATCCCGAAACTTTTGGGCAATCTTTTGGGAAGTGTCCAAAGGCCAAGGGCAAAACCAAACCTCCAATAAGGATGCTAATTTTAGCAATTCCTTAATAATTTCCGCCCGGGGGGGAAATTATTCTGGTACCGGGGTTGTTGTGGATGATTAGCTCCGCTGTTGATCTCTTGGCATGCTTTTACCCTAAAAGCACCTTTCTGTAAGCTCCAATCACCTCGCCTTTCTTCTACTTTGCATTCTGCTTCATATTCCTCAACATTTATAGGTCTTCATGTAACTAATCCATATTCTACATGAATTGGATCGAGATACTTCTAAACCTTGATATGGACTCTTGTACTTTAGCCAGGATGTCACATGTATTCACATGTCAAGTGTTACATGGACAAGACACTAGAACTGGCTAACTCTCACTTCATCACATCTCTCTAATACGTTAATATGGACTCTAAGACACTAAACTTAAGACATAAACATAGAAAAGCATAGTATTTTGTGCTTTCCATGAATTTAGGAAGGTTCCTCACTAATCTGGTAGGGACTTCTACCAAACTCCTCTCAACTACTAATTCATGCTATTTTGCATGAATTAACACTAAAAACTAACAATAAATCGCGAAAAATAAATCCAGAGCTTCAAGTGCTAACTTGAGGGCTCACAGACCTCTCTCAAATTTCCTATCAATATTTGGAGCTTTCCTTGGCCTACTACCACCGGCCTTCACACTTTCTTCCTCATCAAAAACCTCTCCAAATTGAGATACAAGTATGGCCCAAAGTTGCTCCTCCTCCTCATCATCCTCAAGCTCTACTTGTAAATTGTGCAACAACTCTTGCCTCCATTGATCCATCTCATTGACCAACAAAAAACAAAACCCTAAACCTTCTAGCTTCAAGAACAAGCCGCATTGTCCCTGTGAAAGAACTCTTTGTGTCTCGAAGAAGAGCCTTCACAGTTGTTGACTTCTCCGCCATCCACCTTCTTGGGCAAGAAAATAGGAGTACCACGGTGGCATTCCTTGTGACTTGGCGCCTTCGTGGCAATGGAATAGTAATGGTCAGTCCAATTTTAGCGCGTTGTTGATGGGGAGAAGTGCATGGCCACGGCACAACCACATGTAATGGGGTAGTAAACACCATGCCACTTGTTGGTGCCGTGGTCATTTGGAGAGCAACTGGTGGCGATGCTCTTAGGTGGGATGAACGAGGGGTCAGTTCACCCCGACCCTTTCTTGGTAGGCCATCACTGATGTCAGGGTCTAAAACAAACAAATATAGGCCATCAATATATTTGTAATTGAATTATTTGAAATGTTTGATTTGGACAAAGGAAACTTGTGTCTATAGTTGAGAGAACTAAAGTTACTTTCCCAACTATATTCATAGTATAGTTAGTTTTAGTTCAAGTACAAATTGCTAAACTAAGGTATTCAAATTTTTGTGTACAATGTGTAGTATAATTGGTACATTCTTGTAAGTATAATTATTGTTGCATCTTTACACAAATCCCAATCAAGCATACCAAATTTCAACTTCAAAAAAGCAAAATTCTATTTTTGGTGAATTTTTGAAGTCAATTTTTCATGGTTTTACAAAATATTTTATTGAAAAAAATTGGTGAATTTTTTTATTAATTAAATTGCATAGATATGTGTGGAACATCTATATGCACATCTTTTGTATTTAAAAACATCCTCTAAAGTAACAAAAAGATGACCAATGAAGAGTTTCAATGAAAAATGTTGTATGACCAAACTTTGAAGAAATGGATATCTCTAAATTTTAGCTTGATTTTGGTAAAGTAATTGTACCATCACACTCAAATGTACAAAATTAGTTACAATGTAAGGTGCAAATAGAAAAATTTAATTACAGTAAAGAGATATCTATTTCACAAAATTTGGATATGATCACCCCAATATTAAAATATCTATAGATGGAATTCTAAAGTTTTTTTGGAGATGCTTGTTACAAAGAAAGATGTGCATATAAATGTTTCCTATATATCTATGCAATCAAAATTTAAAAATTCATCTCCAATGATTTTCAATCACTGATAATGTAAAATTACAAATTTTAAATAAAACAGTTCATCAAAAATGGAGTTTGGATTTTATGAAATTGAAATTTGAATATGCTTGACTAGGATTGCATAAGAATTGAATGGGTGTTAATTATGCAAGACAAAAATTCCAAATTTTTCTATATTACGCAATAAAACTCGGAATGGCTCAAATTGGCAGTTTGTAAATGAACTGGACCTGATTGTACAGTCGGGTACTGAAAGCTTACGAACTGCGTTTTGGAGCGATTCAAAAATTTGTACATGATATAGAATAGAATTGAATTTTATCGGCTTTCATAATTATCACTCAATTCTTACCCAATCCCAATCAAGCATATCAAATATCAGTTTCAAAAAAGAAAAATTCCATTTTTAGTGAATTTTTAAAGTCAATTTTTGTGATTTTACATGATATTTTACTGAATACAATTGGTGGTGAATTTTTTTAATTCAATTGCATGGATATGTAAGGAACATCTTTTATATTAAAAAACACCCCCTTGAGTAACAAAAAGATGACCAATGAAGAGTTCAATGAAAAATGTTGTATGACCAAACTTTGAAGAAATGGATATCTCTATATTTTAACTTGATTTTGGGAAAGTAATTGTACCATCATGCTTAAATGTACAAAATTAGTTACAATGTGAAGTGCAAATAGAAAAATTTAATTACAGTAAAGAGATATCTATTTCACAAAATTTAGATATGGTCACCCCAATATTGAAATATCCATAGATGGAATTCTAAAGCTTTTTTGGAGATGCTTGTTATAAGGAAAGATGTGCATATAGATGTTTCTTACAAATCTATGCATTAAAACTTAAAAATTCATCACCAATGATTTTCAATCAATGATAATGTGAAATCACGAATTTTAAATGAAACAATTCACCCAAAATGGAGTTTTGTTTTTTTGAAACTAAAATTTGGGTATGGTTGGTCGGGATTGCATAAGGATGCAACAATAATTATGCTTACAAAAAAAATATATCAATTATAATGCACATTGTAAAAAAATTGAATGGCTCCAAAACGGAGTTTATAAACTTTCAGTACTTGACTGTACATTGATTTCACATATTGAATACACTAATTTTTCAAAGACACACAATTTGTGTAATAACAAAATAAAAAATGCTAGAATTTTATTATATTTTATCAATTTTGACAATTATAAATCTCTGTTGTTATACTCTTAAGGATGTCAAATGTCCCTAGAAGGTTTGTCCCTCTAAGTTCAAAATTATGTGGTAGAAAATGTGCTTGAAAAATTATGTTGTGCATTGTGAACTTTTGGACATTGTTGCATTGCAAGATTTTTTTAGATGTGTTCCATGTCTTCTCTTGGCTTGAAATATTTTGGAGACATAAAAACATCATGTTGAGTATGCTAGATTTTTAAATTCAAAATCCATAGTGAAAAGATGTTACGTTAGATGTTATGCAAGATGTTATGTTAAATGTTATTGTTGACATTAAAATGTGGGTTATTACATTGAATGTCACCTAAATTATGTCACCTCAAACATGGGATTCTTTTAGTATTTGTTTTTTATTTCTTTGAATTATTTTTTACTAAAGTAAAGACTACTTGTTGAGCTCATTGAACTTAAATTGACCACTCAATCAATCTATGAACAAAGGATTATTGAAGGTCAAAGGACTATTATTAATCTATGAAGTCAATTATAACATTATGTCATTATTGTTTAATAATTAACTATCAAAAGAAACCACAAGCATTACAAAGTTATGGCTATTATAGCTAGGTGGTAGGATATCCAAGAGATAAAAAGATCAAGAAATCAAGAAATCAAAAGATTAGAAGATCTTACAAGCTTGAATTTTTTTTAAGTCTCACCTTATGCTCCAAGTTTAATGTTGCATTATATTTGTCCAACATGTTAGGATTCTTATGACTAGTTACACCACATAAGACATGCTTTGGTACGCCTATTAGACTCATTCTTGTGATTGCAATTGCTCAGCTAGATTTGTTTGTAATATTGCCAAGAACTATAGCTATTTCGGCCATTTCCCTCACCCATACGCAAATTGTACCTACGCCAACATTTGTTTGCTTAAAGCCCTCGGGGGTGCACTTAGTTCTACTACAACAAACCATGTGCAAACAAGTGGTTTCTCATAAACTATAATTTCAACCTATAATTTTGAGCATTGTTTAATAATGACTATAGGTTTCTATTGCCAAAATTTCCAACTCAAATAAAATATGAAATGATTTCTAGAAAAGGTTGAAAATGAACTAAAATAGCATGTTTTTCAACTCAAACAATTATAGACAACACATTTAGATGACCATTGAATCAATATTCAACTCAAAATGAGCTTTCAATATAGAGTTATTTTTAGGAATTTTTTATTCATTTTTTAGACAATTTTTTCTTATATAATATAGGGGTATGAAATTTATTTTTTAGTTCTATAGTGTATCATTTTACTTCAAAAATTTGTAACTAATTATTATTAACAAATAATAATATCAATAACTCAAAACATAAACTTTCAAAGTAGGAAAATCTATTCATATTTTTTATTTTGTTTTATTTAAAATTCAAAAAGTATATAGGGGGTCCAAAGTTTTGTTTGCATGTGGTTTTTAATAGATACTCTAAGTGAACTCCTTGAGTTAAAGCCTTAAACCAAACATTAGTTTGATATTCTTCTAAAGCTCTTAAGAAAAAGGTACTTGACTTCATATCGCTATCCAAATGAGTATCATATTTCACCCAACAAGCAACAACATTTTTATTGTAAGACATCATAGGTCTTCTAATAAAAAAAAATATTTGAAATTTTGTAATAGCATCCTTGTAATTTTTTGAGGTCCTCTCTATGCATCTAAAAAAAAGAATTATCTATTCTACAAGTACTACAATATCTTTCCAAAACTTTTGAATCATACATTCTAACAATAAACATTTCAAACAATCCACCAAAAAAACAAAATAAGTTACCAATGAAACTACTAATAAAGCAAAAAGGAAAAAATACTTACTCAATAATTTTTTTGCCATTGATAGGACTGATTTTAATCTTAAAATCCTTATACTACAACTTTGCAAGTCGTGCAACTCTTGATAGGCGCAAACTAGAAATACAACTATTTGGTGAAAAAAATGCGGCCCAATCCTGAGGTTCCCCTGTCCTTGATTGGAAAATCCCCATTGTTAGATCAAATTTTTATAAAAAAATTGCCTCCTTCCTATTGTTGATCATAATGTTAAAAATAAAATGGACACCATTGATCCAAGCCATTGATTTGGAATATGGATACGGGTATGGATACAAAAGATAGATATAAAAATATCTCATATTGATTGCATATCCTATATAAATATGAAATTACAAATAGAATGTCTGTATAGTTAGGGTTAGGGTTAGGGTTGGGAATTTAAAAAAAATTTAAATTAGGTTTAATTGAGTTTAAATCACCTTGAATCTTTGCCTCACTATGCATTACTAAACAATACGTTTTTGCAATCCTTTGGAACGGTGCATTTGATGTAATTTGTGGGTTATGATAAGAGCTTCTTCATAAAAACAATTCACCTTCACCTTCTTTTAAGGCTTGTTAGCATCACTATTTATAGACAATTTAATTGTTGCCTCCACTCCCCGAGTTATTGTGTCAAATAAAATACACTTGCAAAGTTTGAATTCAACTTCATTCATCTTAGTTAATTGAATTTGTTTCTTTTGAATCATCTGCAAAATTCTATTGAGAGAATTATACAAGTTTCCTATGGATCTAGATGGATAGCATTCTCTTGAATCTTTGCACAATGCGAGAAAAAAGTGAATCATTAGATTTGCTAGTTCTTTAATTTCATAATGACTTTGAATGTGCATTATTTGTCTCACGTTTTTACAAGTCCAATTGATTTTTTAGCCACTTATCATTTTTGGGCTTTTGGCACTAGGATTTTCTCCATCATACATGCAATTATCCAATAGGTTTTAATCAACCTTTTTTAACATTCAAGTTTGTAAGATTAAACTCTTTGTGTCAAATTGTCAATAGCATGAGAACTTTCATCGTCTTCTTTCTCATCAACAACCTCAAGCTCAACTAGCATATTATAGCTAGCATCATAATTTGATGAGTTTTTTTGTTGTAATAATAATATCACTAGAAGCATTTATAGATGTCACCAAAGAATTTATAGGCTCACAAATACAATCAATTTTGCATTAAAATTCATTGACAATAAAGTCACCAAGTTGATTAGAGTTACTAAGTGATTAATGGATAGATTCTCAAGGATCGATGTATAAATGTACAATTTGATGTAGGATGCTCATGTAATAATACAAGATCTAATTAAGTTGATCATCAAGATTTGGCTAATTATCTGGATTTGGCCGATTACATGCAATTGCAAAGGCTATATATTATCAAGACTCGAGTAAAACTTGTGTAAACTTACAACTGATTTTGAGATAGAATCTACAATTGTCTCTTAATCAAGATTTACAATTTGCTTTGAAACAACATGAAATATAGCATGTGCTATATATGCATATGAAAAATCTCATATGCTATTTTTGATGCATCAAAAAACCAAGTGAACTCTTTGTTACAACAAGTGTAGCAAAGAATGTAACATTTGACTCTAGCCTGGGAGGGAGACCATTAGACCATCAATGTAGTAGAAAATGGCATGAGATATAAAATATGGTAAATTTAATTTATTGTAAGAAAATTTTATACTTTGACAGATTTACCATAGCATTGGCAATATGTGTTGTGCATGATTATATATAAAATAGGGTATTAAAAAAATCCTACATTTTTCAATATAGTAGAAAAAATAGGGTGTAAAACATTGGATTCCCTTTAAAATGTTTAGTAGGTTTAGTTTGTCAATGAATGTTTAGAGGGATGGTTGTAATTGTTGTCTCCAATTTGAATTAATTGCCTTTGGATTAGTAGAAAACGCTCTTGGGTTTATGCTTGTGTGTCAAGAATGCCTCTTATGGCCTTCAAAATTTCTAATGGATGTGGGATTTGCCTATTGGCATATATTGCAATCTTTGTCTTCTCATGCATGAGTTCTTTTTTTGGCTTTTGACCATTGTCTGTGTGAGTGCCTTATCCTCCTTGTAGTTCTTCTGAGAATCATTTGCCGCATTAGGATTTGCAAATTTAGTAGGTAATTTTGTCTGCATTTTTTTCCAATATACTTGTACATGCCTAACGCTTCATGGTTGGTGTTTAGGCAGTTCATGTATTTAGGGTGCTTGAGTCATTGTGCTTCATTGTTTGTCAAAAGTGCTTAAATCAATGGTGTCTGGTCGAAGATTTAAGATTTTTAGTTCAAAAAAACTTTGTCTTGAATTTGCTAAAGGTTGCATTTGTGCTACCATTTTGAGTTTTAGCTTCTCGTAAGTGCATTGCTGATTTTTGTAGTTGTCTACTTTGTTGCTAAATTCAAGATTTTGTAGATGGAGGAAGAATACGTACTCTTCCAGTTCCAAAAACATCGTTATCTTTTTAGTATGAATTGGTCGCTATAGCATCCTTTTGTTCATGATAGATGGCATACAACACCATTTTGCAACCTCACAACAATAGACCTACAAAGTCTCAATTTGGCTTTAGAGGAAGATGGGGAGGAGAGTCTTAGTTTGGCTTTAGAAGAAGATTGAGAGGAGTGTAAGTGATGGACGTAGACTTGTGTCCTCTGGCCAACACCAACTTTGTGGATTATATTGAATGATTGTATAGGTGATCTTTAAAGGTTGTTATGTTTTGTTTTTATTCTTGCTTTGGCTACTATTCCTACTTTGAGCTACTACAACTAGTGTCCATCCTATGTTTTAGATAGTGAAGGTAGACATCCGCAGGTTGTTACTAAAAATGACCTTGTTTTTTTTTGGTTTGAGTATATTGCAAATGTGTAGTGACAATTGCACTTTTTGAATGATCTAAACTAGTGAACCTTCAAGTTTTTTATTTTAGGTTTTTTATTTGGTTGGTAATACTTCGGGCTACATGTGTTTGTTAACACATCATGTATATTAAATTATTTTATTTTTGACTTTTTTACATTTCACGGTGTTCTTCTTTTGTGGAATTTATACTATTGCAAAAGTGCATGCCATAGCTCGTTGGTTTGCATTCTAGACTTTGTTTTTGTGAGTGATATGCAATAGCCATTGGTTGTGTTTTCAATGGCCTTTTCATTGACATTGCGTGGTCCATCCAGTAATAGTTCAAATGCTATGGAAAACTTGTTGCTCACATGCTTGCTTTTGCAATGTGCTTCTATTCCTTTTAATATCATATAGTTTTAAAATTTTCCAAAAAAATAGGGTGATGAAAGTACATGCTGATAGCTTTTTATCTACAAATAGGGAGAGAAAAAAATTGGAAGGAGAAAAAATATCCCCCCAATAAATATCCCGTTATTGCACATAGTTATCAAACACAAGGGGAGGTGACCCGGTCCCCTTGAGGACTCTTGAAGTGAAGATGTGTCAATAAGCACATTAGTTTGTCATTTTGTCAATGTAAAAACTCTACTTGAGATATTTTGGATTTGAGATTTTGCAAAGTAAAAAATAATAGTTGTGATTTATCTTTATCAAATGATATAGCTTGGAGTTTGTAGATGTAGCTTTTTATGTTGGAATTGAAGCACAAATGGTAAAGGTGAAGACCTAAAGTTAGGGTGAAAGTGATGGGGGTATAGACGACCCTAAGTACACTATTATTGTATTATATACAAGGTTTATCAACATTAAAATGGCTTAGAGGTTGGCTTCTTAAAAACTTAAATCAAATTAAAAAGACCAAAATTTAGGTAAAGAATAAATATAAAAATATTGGATTATATATGCAAAATTAAAACACCTATATATAGTTGTTTTTTAATTCATACAAGAAGTTCCTTCTAGTTAAAGTTAAAATTCATCCCATTTAATAAAAAAATTAAATTTTTACTAAAAAGTCACAAAATTGAATAGGTTGTTGTAACTTGTAAGATACATATATTTTAAAAATATTCTTATTATTAGTTTTTTTAATGATATCATAATCCTCAAAGAATATTCATTTCATGTATATAATTATATTTTTGGATTCCTTGTTAATAGGGCTACAAAAAAATTCTTCATTAAAACAAATTATATCTCTTAAGATTGGATTAAAATGTATTATGTTGAGTGATTATAATTAGGGCGGGCCATATAACATGGGAGTTGCATACTTAGGTGGATGCATATATAGGTATGGACAACAAACTTTATTGTTTGGGTGTACAAGCAGATGGGCAACAATGTTGTTTGTCTAGGCACATATGTATGAGTATTGGTGTCAACATTATTTGTCTAGGTGCCGACATAGACAAGTGGCAATGTAATATGTCTAGTTGCAAACGTATAGGTGTAGGTGGCAATATAGGTTGTTTGGATGCAGATATAGATGGATAGTAACGTATACTAGCTAGGGCCTAGACAATGTGATTGGGCGGTTGAAAAGTTCGTATAGCATCATGTTTTAAGGGTTCAAACTATTTTTTATTGTAAAAAAAATGCAACAATTTGTTTGATTATAATCTTTCTATAACATTGTCAAATATCCTTTCACAAATATAATGCATGTGGTACTGACTACAATTGATCAATGTGTTTAGTATGCATTTTAAATTGACAACTAATACATGTGCACTTGTACTTATGATAACCAAAAATATATATAGATTTTATGCTTTGCAATATTGCATATAGTAGAATAAAAATACAACCAACATATACTTAAATAACATGCAAAGTTTTGAATTGATTATCTAAGTAATTCCTACTCTTACCCCTAAATCCCACTTTCACTTGCTATTGTCTTCAAACCCTAGTGTTGGCGCCCATGTGATGTTCAAATGATTGATTTGTAGAGTTTCTGAGTGGAGGGACCAACACAATGGGCGTCTCAAATGTGTACATCATCATCTGCCGATGCTTCATACATTATAGTCATAGTCATCCTCATTGTTTCAACACCCACGTACTTCTTTTTGGCTGCCATAGTATAATGTCTCATGGCCCTATACTTTTGAAGTAAGGCTTAAATATTTGGTACTTATTATGTTCTTAATCAAAATTTATTTTCAATTTCAAAATTTATTGTGGAAAAAATCCTATGTTTGAGGAAGAAATACAATGACCAAAGGGCACGGTGAAGCACGATTGGCATACAATGAGGTATTGCACTTATGTGCATCGAGTGAGGGTAAAGGGCATGTGATTGTTATGGACATTTTTTCTAGCATTGCCTTATTCAAAGATCTATTAGATAAAAAAATTTATGCAACTGACACAATGAGGGTAAACTAGATGGGCCTCCCTCCCTCTTTTAGAAAAACAAAGGCATTCAATAAATATGAACAAAGCACACTAGATTGGCACATACATGTGTCAAGGCAAATGAGTAGCATTATATAGAAGGATTAAAAATATGTTCTTATCATTTTGACATATGTAGTTTTGATTCAATTTTTGTGAGAATTTCAAAGTTAGAGTAGTTTGATGTTGTATTGGCTCACAACAAAAGAACATTTAGACATCACTAATGCACCTTGAGTATACAACACACATACGTGGTGTGGACGTGGAAAATTAATTTCGAGTGTTGTATACATATTAGACTCAATCCCGCAAGTGGTGGCACAAGATTTTCTTTTTGTTGTTGGCACAAGCATCATGAATATGACTGTATATAATTTATATGGACAAATGCAATACATGAGATCCTCCAAGGCATTTGATGACGCATTTGCAATGAATTATATGAAACACTAAGTATGAAATGACTTAGGAAGAGGTTTCCTTTATTTTAGAAAGTATCCATCGTAGGTGTGTGTCTTATCCGATACTCCCTCTATCCCAAAATAAATCCTTAATTTTCTAAATTTTCGTGACACATATCAAATTTGATGTTCTAATTGTCCACAAAATTTGTTAGATTATTAGAATTTGAATTACCAAATTTATGGCAATCGCAAGAGTCGATTGCCTTCAATCCTACAGTTTGGTCAAACTTGAATCTGAAAGCCTAATTGCACTAAATCTCACGTTGAAGTTGTAGTAAATTTCAACTCTATTTCCAATGATTCCCAAATTCTAATCATAGTGACTTTTGAATTCTAATTGTAATGATTCCTGATTTGTAATCGTAGTGATTTCCAAATTATAATTGTAGTGACTTCCAAATTGTAATCTTAGTGAATTTTGCACTATAATCACAGTTTTTTTACAAGACCTGATTGAATAAGAATCACAAATTCTAATTGTAGAGATAAAGATCGAAAAATGTGAAGAAAAGATTGGAAAATGTTGACTTGAGGTCATTAGAATTGACTAAAGGAATTAATTAAGGTTGACTAAATTCATCAATGTTGAATGGAGAGGACCTCATTGAAGTAAAATTCACAAGGGCTGGTAGTAGGACAACTAGAATTCATTGTATTAGAGCCAGTGAAGAAATTGTCAATTTTGTTGTATTTTTTTAACATGGCTTGCTTAACTTTTGGGTTTGAAACTTAAGTTAGGTCTATTGGGCCTAACTAAAAGCTACAAAGACTATGCATTCTTGTCCAAATAAGAGCAAATTACACGTTAATTCAGCCTTTTTCAGGAACCTCTGAATTTATTTTTGAATAGAGGGATTGGAGACTTTGGAGTGTTTACTAAGGTCCAAAATCCCAACGTGATTTGCAATGATGATTCATCTCCATTGACAAATTTCAAAACATATTCCCTACTTATGGCAATAAATTTATATGTTGGCACAAAAGGTGCTTCCAAATTTATCACAAACATTTAGAATAAATATACATTCATATTGTGAAATATGTTTTATTTTGTGTTAGTGGGATTTTGACATGTTTTTTAATGTGTAGGTAAATATGAGAGTGTATAATACAAATTTCCATAATCTTGTGTTTTAGCAAGTGATGATGGTTTGTATTATTTATTGACAAAGCACTTCATTGTGCATCAAAGTAGAAAAACCTAGATAAAATTGTGGGGGAGAGAAAAAATAAAAATAATTAATTTTCCTAGCAATTGTTGGATAAAGTTTACATGTAATTTACAATTATGGTTGCGCATTTACATGTGACCATAATTACTTGAGCAAGAGTGTTATAATAGAATTGGATAGAAAATTAGTAACTTTTGGTTCTTGGAAATAATAAAGAAAATTTGAAATATTATAGTATTGTATAATTTATATTGTATAATTTATATTATTAATATTTTAGTATTAGAAAATTTTGAAATGACACATGTTAGAGCACTAGAAGTTTTCTTAAAATTGCAAGGCCCAACTACCTTGAATTTAACTCACTAGGAAAGTCTTAGAGATCCTAGAAAGTGAACAAAGTTCAAGTATAGGGGAACATAGTGGGAACTACAAGAAAACATTATAGGAACATTGAAGGTCCTTCCTTCCAAAGTTGTCCATTATCTTGGAATTTTTAGAATAGACGTTGGGCATCAAAACTATATAAAAACTAAGGATTTTGCTTTTTTTGCATAATCTTTTTTTTGGGCTTGTCAACGATAAGTACATCTTTCAATCCACCATTGGGATTATTGTGTTTTAAAAACATCACATGGAAAAATTGATTAAAAATTAATGCAATATATTGTCAAATCTTATGACATTGCAGGATTTTATTGCATGTGTTGCAAGTCTCATATTGCCTTGAAAATTGGTAGACATATGACTAACAAGATTTTCAAAACAATAAAATTATAAATTCAAAGTCTATGGTAGAAAAAATATTTTTGAAAGGTGGTCAAAATTGTCTAAAATTCTTAGGAAACCCCCCTTCAAAACAAAACTTTCAATTTGAATACAATTATTTTTCAATGTTCATGGTCAAACTAAAAAAAAAGTTATACCATTCTCTCATATAAGTAGTCTAAGATCCTATGGTTACATTTTCAAAAAATTGATTTTCTAAGTTTTGGGGGCAACGCAATAGAAATGGTAGTTTTAAGAGTTTTTTTAAAGAAAAAAAGACCTTGAGAGTTGAGGCTTTAGGAGTTAAGAGCCATATTGTAGAAGTTAGATTTTGTTGAGAGATAAATAGCATGTTGGAAAGCCCTTGTTTTTTCTTAAGTTCTTAGGTCAAAAGTTTGGCAACAATAACTATTGCATCTTGAATCCAATGAGCAGTCAATAGAAAACATGGGAATCTTCATTGTTTACAACCCTCTCCCTTATTTGCCACCCCGTTTCCAAAGCTTGAAAAGCTTTTAAGAGCATCCCCATGGCAATTCCATGAGTGGTACAAACCGAGTGAGTTCCCAAGGGTAGTTGCAAGAAACACTTGCTATTTTCTGGCCAAAATGGCTTCAGTATTGGAGTACTATGACCTTCTGGAATAAATTTTTTTAAATTAAAATAAAATATATATAATATGTAAAGCTTTTAAAATACTATATGGGTGAAAATTCAGGCCTAAAAAAATTTATCTCTAAAAGTTATGCACAAAAAAAGCGTAATGGAAAAATACAAGAAAATAGATACTTTGAATTTGATTTTTAGAAATTAGAAAAAAATTCAAAAAATTCTCAAAAATAAAACCATTTTTACTAACATTAAGATGCTTCTTTTCAACAATTTTCATCTTGGAAAAAACAAAATTGTGTTCTCTGCGCGTGCGCAAAGGTAGTGCACTTTGAGCACATGTGGAAGGTGGAAAATTTACTATTTTTAAAAAATCCTTTGAGAGCTTGAGTAAATTTAGTACAAATCCTTATATCCCAATTTAGAGCTTCAAAATTGCATTTTTGGATTAAAAATAGGACTAAAAACCTCCAAAATGGCCAAGGTAGACATCCAATCGGGGGCAGTTTAAAAATAGTAAATAAATTTTTTTATATTGGAAAAAATTAGAGAATGTCTAAAACTAGTACATGTACCTTCCCTTCAAATTTTATAGAAAATGAATATACGCTGCAAAAATTATGAGCCAAAAACCACTTGTTCAAGATTAAGGGGACAAAAAATAGGACAAGTGTTTCTTGCAGTCACCCCCAAGCTAGAGCGGGTGAAGTGCCCCACGACAAGTGCGGGAAGGAAAAAAAAGTAACCGGCCATGGCCAAATTTGATGAGCCGATGGCCAAATGAAGAATCTTAAGAGTGGCTTGGTTTAGCCATATGGTTCTTTGTTGTCTTTTTGAGGCAGTTATTAAATGTAAGGTTTGAATGTTGAATGTTGGGAGGCACTAAGGTGTACGTGGAGCATAGAGGGAGAAATCATGGGCTAAGGCCCATATAAAATTTGTCTCTTGAGTTCCCATCCTGTGCTATCATGGGGCATAGGCCTAGAAGACACGAGCTAGAGGCTCAAAATGCACCCACTGTCTATCTGCCGTGGGGGTGTTCTAAGTTTTTTGCATGACCTCTAAAAGCCTTGTTGCCCTTGCTTCAAAATGCTTGGAATTATTTTGTGGGCTCTTCTATGAAAAACTATGTTGTCCTTTTAAGAATGTTGTGGATTAGAGTGGTATGAGGGATGACAAAGAATCCTTCTATGTAAGACGTAAGTGCTATATTCATCCTTGAAATTTTGTTCGAAAAGGGAGAGTTTTGCATAATAGTTTGACCTCCAATGAGTGTCTTTTTTTTCTTTTTCTTTTTTAATAGATGATTCACACTGTACCCAAAAGGATGATTTCCACATTGATCAACCTGGTTGTTCTTACAGGGTTAAGAGTTAATGGATGGTTACTGACTTACTGTTCATGAAAAAAGCAAAGGCAATCCCAGTGCGCACTGATTGTAGAGTCTACCTGAGATTAAACCACACCAGGCTTAAGTTTCTGCGCACGAAAGTCCACACTAGCCACCAGGATCCTTTTCGTTCTGTACTTCAATGCTCAATGCTGTCAACAGACAAGACATCGACTCTCTACATGTGGAAAGCATTTGCCGGCAGCAGGCATCGGGGACTCCAGTACCGTATCTTCACGTAGAAGCCGGGAAGTTCTGTGTGCACAACCCAAAGTGGTAGGAGAACAAGGCGCGCAATGCGGGATAATTCACAATCATAAGAGTCAGCACCGATCGATTTGGAAAAATCAATACCGGTCTGATATGTTAGCCTCCTCCTTCACCCATAAACAAGCTCTACCGCTCAGAAATCAGAATCGAGTTCTACCGACAATTTGGAGGAAATCATGTCATTTACGTTCCGACCCAATTTCTTTGTGCATATGGCGAGAACCGCTTGTAGTAGAGGATCAATGTACTGCACGGTATCATGATGCATAACTCTCATTGTGCGCACCAGTGTTCGGCTAATTTACCGGCTAATTTCCTTCAATTCTCACACTAAACCGTTTTTTTAAGAAATGTGTCCGGTTATTTCCTCTATTTTTTACTGAAAATATAAATTTTATAGTTTTTTTCACCGGTTTTTTGCCGATGTTTTTAAATTGAAACCGTTTTTTTCCCGAATTCCTCCGTCTAACTTTGCACTAGCTGCCGGGTTTTTTCGATCATTGGTGCGCACCAACCGACAATCAATGTATTGTTCAGAAAGTCTTCGGCTGTTTATGGAGAATAACCCTATTTCCCTGAAAATAATGCTCTAATAATGCACTTCCCACAGTACCTCCTGGTAGTTTGGGACAAGTTGGAGCGCCACTGTCTAAGGGCCGGGCCGGACGGACAGAAGGTCGTAAGGCCATATTCGGAATACCAAAGCAAGTTTCTTCCTCATTACGTACAGTGTGTTTGCTACAAGTGATGTTCAGAGCCCAGCCCCTCTGGAGCTTTGATACCTCGCGCTCTTTCGCTCCCTTGCTGTGATCGCTGAATACTCTGTTGATAGAGAGAGTGCATCGACAGTGATTTCTGGTTAACTACTTATTTCTTGTCACTTGCTACTTGTCCGATCGACAGGGGAGCATATATCCATGTTGCTCAGTTGGCAGATCGATCGCGATCGGCCCACCAGATTGATCATGTGTGTGTCAAACTTACGACACTCGTCTTCTTACTTCCTAGCTACTTGTTTGTTGTTATTAATTTGTCCTCGAGTGTACCTCCGAAATGAAGCATCGAAGGTAGCAGTTGGTACATGTGCCCATGGGACATCGAACCACCCCAACATCCTCTGCTCAAGTCATTAGGCCCATCGTTACTCTTCTTCTTGAGATTGCATCCTTCCTGACGACGTTTTCCTTACAAGTCGACCTGGTCTATGTTAGCTCTGGCCTTCTCCGAGTGTGTTACGTTGGTTTCATCTCTGGATGTCACTGGCATGTCACCTCGCGCAAGATTATTTCATATTTTTGTTCAGTGTTTGATTAAACTATTAAAGGCCTGCTCTACCATGTCCTCAAACATTCAATCCGGAAAATAGTCGTCATTTTGTGGTCAGATCTTAATAGTGCAGGTCGTACTGTTGAGTCCGAGTTAGACATTTTAGAGCAAATATGTCTAAACCTCCAATACGTACATTCCCGCCTCAAAATGTTCAGCATCAGCGCCACACTTAGTGACCAATTTAAGTTAGCGCTAGAAAGATGCAACACCGGCAGCTGGTTTCGTTACCCAGCTTCAAACTAGAAGCAGCCAGTCCCAGTGCCACTGCGGCTTCTCGGTTGAAGAAGCTTTGGGAGTCTCAGCGCAGTGGCAAGATCTCATGCGGGAACACCGTGAAATGGTCCTTCGTGCTCCTGAACGTCGTGTGGTTCGCGTTTCTGCTGATTTCCATTCTATACCCCATTGGAAGTAGCAATGGCAACTCGACATCAGCGATGTCGCTTGGCCAGGAAAGCGCCTGGCTGCGGCGATCCAACATTTGTGCGAAGCTGAATGTGCGTGACGAGCTCTGGGCGGGGGATTTGCGTGAGTTTGAAGGCTCCTGGAACCGCCTTTGTTTCGGTGGCGCTGTATCCCAGCGCCTGCGAATCGCGGCGTTTGTGAAGACTTGGCCGATGGATGGGAGGCCCGGCGGGATGGAGCATCACGCGAGCACCTTGTACCATGACTTGGCTCGCCGCGGCCACGAGCTTCACGTCTTCACCACTCGTCCCAATGGAGAGAATATCACTCTTCACAAGGAGAACCGTATCCACGTTCACATCGTCCGCTCGCAGCGTAAGTCCGAGGTTGGGTACTCAGCCGAGGAGCTTTACTGGCAGACGTTTCTCGCATTGAACGCTTCCGGATCCCCTTTCGACGTTGTGCACACGGAAAGCTTTTCCCTTAAGCCAAGGAAAGCGAACGGAACCTCCCCCACAGCCGCAACATGGCACGGCAATTTTGCGGCGGAATGCATCCACAGCGACATCGCGATGGAGCGCCACCACATCCCCAAGGAGCCGCCCAGCGAGGAGCTTCAGCGGAACCTAGTCGGGCGGCTGAAGAAGATCGTGGAGGAGACTAAAATGTTCGAAAGCTAAGAGCACCACATCGCGATCAGCGACTACATCTCGGACGTGATGCGTACGATCTACGAGTTTCCTGTGGAGCGCGTGCACACCATCTTCAACGGTGTCGACGACGCATTTCACCCGAACTTAAAGCAAGGCGTGGCGTTTCGGCGCAAGTACAACGTGCCTGCGGACGCGACCATGGTGTTCGGCGTAGCGGGACGGCTGGTGAAAGACAAAGGCCACCCGCTGCTCTTCGACGCGTTCGTGAACATTTTAGAAAGGCACAGCAACGTCTACCTCCTGGTCGCGGGGAGCGGTCCCTGGTTGAGTCGGTACGCGCGCCTGGCGCCAGGGAAGCCCAACGTGGTCGCCCTGGGGCCGTTACCACCAGATGAACTTAATGGATTCTACAACGCCCTGGACGTGTTCCTGAACCCGACGCTGCGGTCGCAGGGACTAGACACGACGCTCATGGAGGCCCTCCAGTGCGGGAAGGCTCTAATGGCGACGCGATTCGCGAGCATCACGTGGAGTGTGATCATCGGAAAGCAATTTGGATTCACTTTTGCGCCCAATGTGGAAGCGATTACGACGGCGTTGGAAGAAGCCATTCGCGTCGGTAGGAAAAAGATGGGCGCGGGTGCGGAGACGCGCGTGGAGTATGCGCGCATGATGTTCAAGGCGGCGACGATGGGCGCGGCGTATGAACGCCTGTTCCTGTGCTTGCGTGACGACGCGTTCTGTGCGTATCCGTTACCGACCGATCGTTGTCCAGATCGCGAGACTCGGGTGGAGAATTGAATTCTCGTTTCATTGGGACAGTTTGGTAGATTGTACACCAATACAAGAATTTTGAAACGACACAAGGAATTTGAGAGACGTCGTTGAAGGTGACGGTACTTGTTCTTGCGCAAGTGAGGTAGTCATTTAGCCATACGTACGTAACATTGACTTAGTACAGGTCATAGTCCAATTTTCATGACATTCATTTTGCACTCTAATAATTAACACAACTAACCATTAACTTCTTTTCTTCAGGATGGCAACTGACATTGCCACCTGTTAGCGGATGGTGGCGTTATGAGAGAGATTGGTGAAGAATTCTTCTTCACTTGTTAAAGTAGAGGATTTTAAGTTTTTAACATATGTATGTAGCAGTGTAATTATGACTGTCTGCACGGTAGTTCACGTGAGAGCTAGCGCTACTTTTAACAGTTACCTTTTGGTCTAGTAACAACTGATGATTAACTTCTTTTGTTCAGGATGGCAGCATTGTCACCTGTTATGAGAATGGTGGCGTAACGAGAGAGAGTGTCGAAGAATTCTTCTTCACTTGTTGAGGTGGAGAATACTGGTTGCATCGTTTGTAAGCATTTTTGGAAGATGTATAGAACTGTGGAGGGATCACTTTGGGTCCCAGAGCCTGATCTTTTGAGATCGAACTTTTATTATTATGTAAGCATTTCTTATGCAATTTCAAACTGCGAGGTTGTGGACCGGTATGGACGGGAGAGAAGCCAACCTCGTGATTGATTTTCGTTTTAAATCAATGCATCCACCGCCTTTCCCTGCACGTCCCTGTAATTTTACTCTCATCTATTATATTAAGTACACATTGTCACTCGATCTGTCACGACGGAACCGTTGTCACAAATATGGTCACGATTTCATCTCCAATATTCCATCCTGTCATCCCGAATGTTTTTCATCCGGTTCTGTAAGGCTTCTCCTAAGTTCAATGTTACACTGCAACAGGTCTTTGTTAGTAGACTAATAATTGCACATGGAACCTTGATTCAACAGTTTTACGGTGCGGGGGTGAGTCTTGATTTCCTTAATTCCTGGACCATGAGCTCACAGCGAGAACCACTTTAAATTAAATATGCGTTCGGGTTCTGCTCTGTGGAGGTGATGTGTTAGGAGCTGACATCGTAACTAGCGTTGCAAAGAAACTTTAGAGCACTAGTGACGATGGACTGTGTACGCTTTACCAAAATGGAGCAACATCCGACCGGTCAAGTAGGAAAGATAGTGACAAGAATAACAGCAGACGTGAAGGGAACGTTGACATACCCCATTACGTTAAAAAGGAAGACGGCCCAAGAAGAAAAACACAAGCAGAGAAATACTGTCCGTCCCTCCTGGAGCTCCTGAAAGAGTTCAAACTTGACTCCCGACATCAGCAAACTGTAGTGGCTGCTGATTGATTAGTCGTTGATTAGAGTGGATAATAAATGGTTTCATACAACTTCGGAAAAGCTTCAAGAAGTGTAGCCGAACACATTTGAAGTTTATGAGTATTTATTCACTAATAAAATAAAGTGGTAGTTATCCGCCATATGGTGGATCCCCACTTTAATACCACTCATCTGCTTAACTGAGCAGCAAAACCTATCCAGCTTTGGAAACTATTTTATTTTGCACAAGCTCGCCCCTTAAGTCTAAACTCGGAGCGCACCACCATAACGCACCTTTTCTACGATGATCGTTCCATCTCCAGATATTGTAAATATACCTCTCCACAAGTTCTACATAGAGATGACACTAATACATATGAAAGCACACCTTCAAAGTTCCGTTTACATCATTCAGAGACCTGATTTTAAATATTAGGTTGCTTTACAAGGAGCCATTGGAACTTGAAAATCTTCTTGAGGTCAACCTCGAATCTGGAAGGCCTTGAAAATTTTGTGATGTTGTTAAGCCAGAGCCATCTCAATCACAAGGAAATGCGCACCCACATCCTTATCAGCCTTGAACTGCAGCGGTAGATCTTGAGCAGTTCCCGCTTTTGTCTGCCCCAAACAACCAACCATAAATACAATGAGAGGAGGGAGACGGTCACAACGAAGAGTCACTTCCCTTAGATAATGCAAAGCATGTTACTGTAATCCAATGCCGTCGTCTAGAATTCTGTAAAAATATGGAACCATTCGCGGGGAAACTAATAGCAACATTTCTGTGATTATTAGATGGACTGCGCTCAGCGTGAATTTCATTTAGTTGAAAAAAATATGACTCTGAAATTATAAACCTGATACATACCTCCATAGCGTCCCGAGTGTCCAGATGCACGGAGTCACTCACAGACAGTTTACCCTCGATGCAAACCACATAGGCTTGCCGTCTCTTCGCGAGTACGAAGCCTTGTTCCACACCTGGATCAGCCTCCGAAACATACATGTTGCAGTCTTGGTGGATGGGGATGACACCCTCGCCAAGATCCTTCTCACTCGCATATCTCTTGAAATCTGTCAAAACATGCTGAATCTTGTTGTGTCGGTCTGCTTTCCTGGCAATCCAAGTCGCGGTAATGGTTTCATTAGTATGCACTTTGGTCTGAATAGATATATCTCAACAATCACACGAAAGGAAACTGAAAAATGTTACAAGCAAGAGCCTGTACTCACTTGAATACACGTGAACCGTAGTTGGGCTTCAGACCGTGTTTCTCAGGCTTGATCCAAATTTGTAAGAAGCGCAACCTGGACCAAAAAGTATGGTATTGTCAAATTCATTCCATGACAACCGATGGTAGAATGATACGTAATTTTCTTTTAACATCGAGAATAACATCAATTAGTAGAAGCCCACCCACTAGATGTATCCAAGAAAACCTAGCTGTGTCAGATTTGGCAGGGTTTACATTAGAAACTGCCATGACAATTCGCAAGGTTTAACGCAACTAGGTTCTGTAAGGGACTTCTACTAGTAATTCTTGATACCATAATCAAATTCGATAATATCAAATTCATTGTGCAAGGAATCGATCGCATACAAGTCATCGTTGTTGTTCATCTCCGAATGTCGAATTCCTGTTCCAGCACTCATATATTGAACTGAGCCACGGCCCAAGGTCTCGGACGTTCCAATGCTGATGGACAACACCAAGTTAGTCCCAATTGTCACACCAAGATCACCTAGAGATTGAAGAGCAAGAAAAAAAATCTTGAATGCATGCGTTGTGGCCAGAACTTTTTTCAACATACATCCAAGATGCACATATTCAAAATCTCATTGTATTGGGATTTCTCACCTGTCTTTGTGAGTTAGTTTCCCATCCACAATATACGTGAAGATTTCCATGTCACGGTGGGGATGAGTACCGAATCCTGCCTTCGGCTGTCAACCATACAAAAAGTCAGCTCATCTCTTGACATTCGCATCCTGTTAATCAGTGTTAAAAAAAGATCTGTATTCTTTACCACAACGGGCTCTAATGGCCGTGTATACCTTGACGAGGTCGTCATTCAAAACTCGCAGCACTCCAAACTCTTCGTTGCCTGGGTTATAGTACTCTGCAAAGCTGCACAGACAAAGAACACAATCATCATTGAAGAAGTCCTCACTAAAACGATCAACTTTAAACTAATCAGTACATACATAAAATTAAACAATACCCCACAAAAATCACATCTAAACCAATACTATGCCCTTACCTAAAATGAAAACGGCTCTCCAGCCACCACGTCGGAGTGGAAACGTGCAAGCTCTTCGCTGGAATGTGCCTCATCGTCCTGCACAATTCACCAAAGACAATCCCCAGGGTTAAAAATTAAGCACAATTCCAATTCCACCATAGCCAGTTCCTGTTTGTCAAAAATGGAGAAAAGATTGAAACCACCATCTTACTGCGAAGGATGCAGGACGACAGAGTGATTCTCCGCAATGTGAGGGACCTTATTCTGGGAGAGGTAGAGCATGAGGCAAGGGTACACAACACACAGCACGAGAAGGAGAAGGTAATAAGAAGGACTCTTAATCACGGGGAGAAAGAATGCACACATTGTTGATTGAGTTTGCTGAACCCACGCGTCGAATTCACACAAGTAAGCAGCAGCAAATCGGTGGACTGACTTCCCAATCTCTGGGGGAAGAAGTGGGTTCTGATGGGTTTTGATGAAATTCAGTTGAGAAGAAAGAGAGTGACTGGGAGGTTTTATAGTGGAGAGAGGCGGCACGCCATGAGGGGGTATCAATCTGGCAGCCTTGGTCGTGTGCAGTGGGAGTTTCCGGACGACTGGGAATCGAGGAGCGGAGAGACGGGCGTGTCGTGTTGTGTGTTCTTTGTTGTGTACAGTACTGTTTACGGTTTTAGTCTGGTGGCGCGGTGGGGGAGGAAGGTGCAACGCGACTTTCGCAACGGATGGGCTGCCCTGGACGCAGCGCGAGGACGAGCGTGACGACCAGAGCGCGAGCGAAGGTCGGTGTCGCGTCACGAGCAATCGAGGTACGATCCTTGATTTAGAGGCACCCATTCCGAACTCTCTACCCTAAACCAATCTAGAAAATATGTAGATATACGAAGTCCAAAATGTACAGCTTACTTACGTGAATACAATGAATACAAAAAACGGTTTGGAGCACACTATGTATTTGATGTTTGTAGCATATTCATAAATATTCCAAAAATTATCAATTAACTTTGGAAGATTCATGAT
The DNA here is from genome assembly GCA_951230915.1 of Antitrichia curtipendula. NCBI lineage: Eukaryota > Viridiplantae > Streptophyta > Bryopsida > Hypnales > Leucodontaceae > Antitrichia > Antitrichia curtipendula. Next base: position 23,643,876 of record OX579634.1, on the reverse strand, counting down.
TTTCAATTGCCAATGTATTAAAAAATAATTTAATCCCTAAAGGACCATTTGTCCCCTTAGGAGACAATTTGGATCTAGGTAGGTTTCTATTGTCTCAAATTGAAGTGAATTTTTTGAAATTTTTTGAGGTTGTATAGTTTTATAAGAGCTTTGCAGATATACAATTTTTGTTTCAATCGAATGTTGGATGAAAAAGTTATGGCACAATAAGCAAGAAATAGAGATTGGTGGGTAGCCTAAAAAAAATTACAAAAAGTCAAAATAATTTTTTTTGAATTTTTTTCTATAATATTATTTTTTGTCTATACGTAAAGCTTTGATTCATTCTATTTGGAATAGGGATGAGAAAGTTATGGACAATCTTAGTTTGGGGGGCAATTTAAACGTCTTCTTAAGAAAAAAAATTTTGTCCAACTTTAAATGCTAATATCTTGCAATCCGTACGGTCAAATTGGAGAAAATTTTTACTGCATGATCTCAAACAAGTTAAATACAAGATCCTACAATTAAATTCCAATATATATATATATATATATATATATATATATATATATATATATATATATATATACATATATCTTTGGTTTCCTTAAGTGAATGCAATAGAAGTTGTAGTTTTGAGTGGTTTTTGACAGAAGGGACAAAATGGATTTTGGTCTTTGGATAAGGTCCTATAATTTCAATATTTGTTGTGATTTTTTGAATTTTAGTGTAAAGATAGAAAAATACATTAGCTTTCTAAAAACATAATTTTTTAAATTTCAATTGGAATTTGGGAACAAAAGTTATGGCACAAAAAGCCCTTTTTTAGTTTGGCAGGCAAAAAATAAAACTTCAAAAAAATATAAAGTAAAATATTTTAGATTTTTTTTTGTATAGATTATAATTTTATGTACATGGAAAGCTTTGATTTATTCCATGTGGATTTGTTATGTGAAAGTTATGGACAATCTTTTTTTCCATGCAATCAGAGCATCTTCTTAAGAAAATAACTTGTAGGATTCATTTGAGACCTAAATTTTCATAATTTAAAAAAAAAAAGGTTTCACAAGGTTAATATTTCTTGCGAGAAAAATCTCACCATTGAGATTAGTGTATTTCAATTCTATCTTAGAGCTATGAACAATTGAGATTTTTCTTCAATCTTGAACCTACTTCTAGTTAACAATTTTTTAATGATTGCAAAGTAAGTGTGTATTTTTTGAATTTTTTTTTCTAGATTCTCAACCAAATCTTTTATTATGTAAAATTCAAAATCAATAGAGCAAAAATGAGAAGTTATGAAGGTTCAAAGCCCCAAAATGTAGTTGAGCAAGGTGCAAAAAATTGTTTTTCCTTCACTTGAAACGCAAATATCTTCCAATCTACACAGGTCAAAATTTGTGAAATTTTTCCACACATTTTATTCTAGTCTCTTTCAAAATCCTATAGTTAGATATGCAAAAAAAAACATTTTAAAATTTCTTTTGCTCTTTGCTATAGACATAGCAGTTTTGAGTGGTCTTTAATGGAAAAGAGACCTTGGAACTTTAGGAATTAAAGTGACAAGAATAAGTGCTTCAACCTTGGCAATTTTGGCCTATTTTCAAGGTACACCTCTTTAAATCATTAGGAGTCAAACATTCATTCAAGTAGATTCATGAGATATATCATTTTTTTATTGCTTCAAATTCAAAAAAAGTGTAAATGTAAAACACCCTTTCATTTTCAGTTTTTTTAAGGTGCATAATTTTTTCTTGATCTTAATTGAATTTTATAGGTTAAAAAGAAATCTTTAGTGGATGTCCTTGATGTAGTAAATTTGTTGAGAGAAAGATGATCCATTTGTTTAATTTTGATGATCTTCCAAGCAATTCAAAGTTGCATTGAAGCAATGGTAAACAAAAGATTAGGGTGTGAATGAGCCCATTGGAGGACAGATTCTCTAGTAAAAATATTGATCATGTAGACTAAAGGAACATGCCCCCAAAGACCTATACATGGTCAAGTTTGTCGTGTAGAGTCTTTTTGTGAGTCTAATATCTTGTCTACACAACCTGCGTTTCTACTAGTGGTTTTCAAAACGACTCAAGTAGGTGGTAATCACCATTATTTGTACAATGCATTCCCTTTTAAAGCCTTTATTTATTTTTAAAAACAAAAATTACAAACAAAAATTACAAATAAAAATAAAGTAACAAAAAATAAAATCCCACATTTCATCTAAGCTATCTCATGGTACATCCAGGCTTCTCATTGAGGCTAATTCATCTTACACTATTATGACTACTCTTCTTTTCCACTCTTGTCCTTACTCAATTCATATCCCAAGTTTGGATATGAACTACATAGCGGTCAAGACGCATAGTGTTGAGATGTTGTCACGACCCTAATAACACCTTACAGCTCCAAACAACATTAGTTTTCCATTTCCAACTCATATTGCTAAGTCCCAGTCCCCGGTACTGCTAACACACATTCCACACATAACACCTAGCATGTCACTTGGTGACATGGAGCGGAACTTCCATTGGTGTCCAAGCACTTGGTGGAGGCACTTATCCCCACATGTCCTAACCGCCTTTGAATGTTATCCAACTCCTTATTAGATCCATCGTATATTTGCTATTTTCACATTATGACTAATCATGACTCACAACCTGGGACATGTTGAGAATAGCCTAGCAAGGAGAGAAACTCCATCCAATCAATGCCACATGACACACACACAAGTATTCCATGGTGCCTTGGACCCAGTGGTGAAGTTACATCATCAACCTTGAGTCATCAAGACTCACCAAGGCTCTAAAACTAAGGGAGGAGGGAAACCAATCTTTCCTCTAGTACTTTTTGTGGGATTCAATAGACCTCCCCTTGTGGATCAAAGGAACTTCCAAAATCCACGTTGGTTTTGGAAGACCATCCATTTCCAACCAAAATCACCAAGTTACAACCCGGTTTGAACTCCCAAACTTCCAAACGGTGTAACTTTGCGGCTAAAGCTTCAAATCTCACATGCTAGACCATTTTAGATATCTAAAAATAATTAGATGCCGATGGAATGTTAACTTGCTTCATTTGGACAAGTTCTCACAAAGTTATGGCCCTTTAAAGATTTGGATTCACCGAGAGTAACGTCACACCTTCACCACGGCCTTTCTCTTGGCCATAACTTTGGGCTCGTAGATTAAAAACTTGTAATGATTGTCATTCTATCTTCCTTATTTTTTTAGCTTTTCCAATGATATGCTACATGACATATTTTCATGAAAAATTAATTGGGAAGCTTTCACTCCTAGCCCATAAGTGTCTCGGCGTCACTAGGACACCCCTTAGTTTGAATGGTCATAACTTCTAGCCAACTAGTCCAAATCATGACGTTTGAAAGCGTCTTCTCAAGAGCTTTCCATGCATGTAAGATATTCTACCATGTTCTTTTAATTCAGAGCGTTTTTGCACCCTATTTGTTCGAGAGTTACTCATTTCTCCCTTCTTAGACTTTTGCAAGGCTTGGGACGTCACCTCTAAGGTCCCCCTCGCTCACTAAGGCACTTCGGGCATCCCAATTAGATAGGGATGTGACAAATGCATTACAATGCTTAGTGACTTACAAAGAATCAACCACTTCAAAAGAAGATTTTGAAATTTCCTAGATTCTCATATAAAAAATGGTAGATTTTTTTTTGTATGTGTGTGTCTCAAATCCTAATCTTTGGGTGATTATGGTGTTTTTGAACATATAGTCATTCAATGTATCAAAGCATTAATTAATTAAATTGTTGCCACATATTGTTGTCTAGTTTTTTTA